>OX453275.1:16079373-16269373 GCA_949710005.1 Ricordea florida
GACTGATGCGCGCTCTCTCACTCACTCACTTACTCTCTCACTCACTCACTCACTGTGAATAGTACAATGCAGAACCTTATGACTCTGGCAGCAGTGGCTTTGAAAACAGAAACATTGGGCGCCCAAAAAAACTTGGGTCCTAGTTTACTACATGGCCTTTTTTCTTTTATTAAGAACTCCATGTCGAGATTTACTCAAAAGTAGGCATGCATGAGACAATGAATCCATCCTCGTTTAACAGTGTGTACGACTCACCAGTAGAAAATCCTGTTCTTTTGTGGCAATGTGTGAACTCAACAGTGAAGAAAGCCACAAGAGCATGAATGTAGTCATTCCGTCTACAAAACAACTGGAAAGGTGCAGTAAAAGACAGATCTTCTTTCTTCACTGTGTGCAGGTCAACCTCCTACAAATGGAAGAAATAAAATATTATTTGGAGGATGTTAATGTTCACTGTGGATGATGTAGCTGTCAAATGAACTTTTTCGTTTGTTTTACGATGTAGTCACAAAGTATTATTTCTTACATTTAAACATAGTGCACCAACTTAACCTAAAATTTGAGTGCATGAAAAATTGAAAAAATGTGAGGCGAAATCCAGGCTGTCACAGGTATTTACTCTCATACCACCACTCATTTAAAAGTACATAACAAAACGGGAAATATAGTAGACAGCAACGCCCCTAACATTTATCAGCATATTTGAGACTTACCTTGATCATACATGAATTTGAAACAACTTGCTTCGGTTCAACAACATCAACCAAAGGCTCAGTGAGTGCCACTTTTCTAACGCAGCTCATATCAAAACCATACACATTGTCCCACCCTTGGAAGGGATAAATTACAGTCATCATTGTGTTACACGTCCAAACTACAAGTAGCAACATGGGCGTGGCGTGAGATTTTGGGTGTCCGCAGGTGTACGCACGGGAAGAAAAGTTTAACGTTTCTTGCCGCCGTTTATGGACTAATAGAAGGATAAAGGAAATACTAACACTAAGACACCAGTCATCCCGATTTAATGATATAAATGCTTTCATGGAATAAAAAATGTATTTTTTTTCCAGATTTCAGCTGTACGCACGGGAGTATTCATATACCAATACAACACACATGGTCATCCATTGCCCTCTATGATTAGCATTGTATACTGTATTTATTCAAATAACCTCAGTAGAGAGGTTAATAATAATAATAATAAAAGCTTTATTTATCCTGGAGTAAAATCTATCAGCATTTAAAAAAATGCTGGTCTTAACAAGATGTCCAGTAATAAAATCTAAATTAAAATTTCAATACATAATTTACCTTACTCTACTTTTAAAATATATCAACATGCAATTGGTATAAAAAATTAGACTGAGCATTTATGATTCTTAATGTCAGTTTCTTTCAGATGTTTAAAGAGTTGTAGTTTAAAAGAAGATAGTTTAGTTGATTTTCTTAGTTCTGTAGGTAGCGAGTTCCAGTCACTTGCCCCAGCATGTTTGAATGTTCTTCTTCCTGATAGAGTTTTGGCTCGGGGTAGGTCGATAATGCCACTGTTCCGTAATGCTTTGCCGTGGAGTTCGCTTCTACTGATAAAATAACCTTCTAATTGCTTTGGACAATTTTGCTTATTTACAATTTTAAAAATATAAATAAATCGAAGAAATCTTCGCCTGTTATATAGTGTTAGTAGCCCTAGGTTGTTTCTCATATGTTGTGTACAGGTAGTTCTATTGGTCTTGAGAATTACTCTCATGGCTTGGTTTTGTAGTTTTTCTAGTTTGTCGGACAGAGACTTATTACTTTCATGCCATATAATGCATCCGTAGTCAATCACTGGAAGAATTGTTTGTTTGTAGATCCTTAGGAGTATCTTACGCTCTAAGAATCCTGCAAGTCTGCCTAGAAGTGCTAATTTAGGTGAGACTCTTTTGATTAGTTCCGTTATGTGGGGTTCCCAGGTTAGGTGGCTATCGACAGTCACTCCCAGGTATCTGAAAGTGTCTGTTACGTTTAGTTTATCGTTGTTTAGGTAGATTTCAACGCGTGATGTGGGCTTCTTTGTTGCCAGGACCATCGCTTCCGTTTTCTTTGTATTTGGAATTAAATTGTTTCTCTGAAGCCATGTAGAGATGTTCTGTAGGTTGTGATTTGTTTTTGCGATTGCATCTTCAAGGGTACTGCTGGAGTGATGTACTTCAGTGTCGTCAGCATAAAGGAACATGGAGCTATTTGGGGTAGTTGATATTAAACCGTTGATGTGGATACAAAAGAGGGTCGGGCCGAGAACGGATCCTTGAGGGACTCCATGGGTAATGATCCTTTCGTTGGAGTTGACCCCATTACACTGAACAAACTGTCTCCTGTCAGTAAGGTAGCTCTGAAACCATGTGTGCTCGGTCCCTGTGATTCCACTGTCTCTGAATTTTTGGAGTAGGAGTGAGTGGTCAATGACATCGAAGGCTTTCCGTAGGTCTAGGAAAACAGCAGATGTAATTTGCTTATTTTCCATTGCCCATTTCCATTCGTCTACCACTCTGAGTAGTGCAATAGTGGTTGAAGAGTTCTTCGAATAGGCAAATTGATCTGGTGTGATGAGGCTATTTTCCCTGGCAAATTCTTGTAGTTGTTCGTTAACAAAACGTTCATGGATTTTTGAGACTGCAGGTAGGATGGAAATTGGTCTGTAGTTCTCCTTGTCAGTTTGTGTGCCACCTTTGAATTTCGGTAGGATTCTTGCAATTTTTGATATGTCTGGGAATACCCCGGATTCAGAGGAGAGGTTCATCAGTGGTGTAAATAGTTCAGAAAGTGGGCTAGCAGCAGCCTTTAGTATTTTGGCTGGTATATCGTCAGCACCCGTTGCTTTAGATGGATTTGTTGTTTTGAGTGCTGTAGAGACTTCATTTACTGTTAGCTTTCTGAAGCTGAAATGACTGCTAGTCTTCTGGGGTTCAGGTGTTCTTGAGATGTCGATGTCGTTATTGGGACGTTGGATGTGGTCTTGTTCAGCTTGGTGATCAGGCTGTAGAAGATTTGGTGCAACAGTAATAAAATAGTCATTTAGTGTATTAGCCAGTTGTTTGGATTCGGTTATTTCAGTGTCGTTTACAATTAGCTTGTTGATGTTTGCCTGGGAATTAGTTTTTCCTGGTAGAACTGTGTGGAGGATCTTCCAGAAGGCTTTGGGGTCTCGCCCTTTTGCTTCCAGTGTTGATTTAAAATATTGTTTTCTTTGCTTTCTTAGTATTAAAGTGCTTTGGTTCCGGAGCTTTCTATATTGTGCCCATAATTGGTCGTCGTTGGAGTTAACTGCTTGTTTATGTATTTTGTCCCTTTTCCTCATGAGTCTAAGGGTAGCAGTGTCTAGCCATGGATGTGTTTTGTGCCTTATTCGCTTTGTGGTTTTTGGGAAGTGTTTCTCCATAAGTTCCTGTAAAATAGATATTGCATTTTTCCACCTACTGTTAATGCCATTTTCCGGTTAAGTAAACATGACGACAACGCCGAGGATAACACAACAGGTGAAAAAATTTAATCCTTGAAGCGTAATTCGTACGGCAAAGAGACTTACCAGACGTTTCATCGTGGTAATGTTTCGCTTAATTCCCTAGTAAAGCCTCTTCGAAAAAGCTGAAAGGCGTGATTCGACGGCAGCCATATTTCGGTAGCTTGGACGCCATTTTGTTTTTTTTCTCCAAACAAAAGCTCACTGGCACAAGGATTACCCAGAAGCCCCGGCTATTTTCACCTCCTAAGAGGTGGATAGTTAACAACTTTTTACTGCAGTGGAGATGGTTACTGGTGTATATTACCGAGCCACGAAGCGGCGAGGTAAATATCGACCGCTAGCCACCGACAAGGATATTCGGAGTTTGACTAGCCAATCAGAGAGCACTTTCAACGCTATCCACTGTTTTAGTATATACTAATGTCGAATATCCCGACGTGGAGAGCCAATCAGATCGCTCAAAATGCCACGGTTGGTGAATTGGTATATACTAAACATATTTTAATAAATATTTAACAATTATTCTCGGAAATCGAGGTGAATAGTGCCAGAATATTCCTAATAATAATTATAATAATAATAACAATAACAATGTTAACAATAATAATAATAAAAATAATAATAATAATAATAATTGTAAACGGAACCACAGTATTTCTTTGGAAATATTTGTAGAAAACATTCAGCCGTGAAAGCAAGCTTCAAATGATAAAACATTAAGACCACCAGGCTCAAGCAACATCTTGGTAATGTTACTTAGAATGATGACTCCACTGAATTCCTATGCATTGTAACTGACATAACAAAATTCTGTGCAGTCAGGTGATACGACATACACAGCATATTAAGGTCCTAATAATTTCATTGAAAATATTTTGGCATGCATAACAATGGAATTATATTACAAGGGTTGTATTGATGTGGATAAGATTGGAGATGTATCATAAGGGTTAAAAGATGAAATTTATACATAGTCTCAATGGTGATGTACGTACAATAAATTTTCTCTTCTTTATACTGCCTGTCTTCAATGGCACATAGATACATTTGTGCTTTGTCTGGGAACAAAAGTCCATTGGCTCCCTACAAAGAAATGCAAGAATACCATGACTGGACCTTTCAAAACTAGTTGACTGAAAGCTACAGGTAACGCTATTCCATACTGCTTTCATATACTAAGCCACTGTCAAAGTTTCACTGAAACTGGTCATGTGCATCTGTACTGTATAAGCCTGAGAGTAATTTTAGTAATGATCACTGACAAGGCAGATCTCTACCAACAATACAATGACCATAACATTTTATAATAGGAAACAGAGAAAATCCAAGTCAAGGACACCTACCAGCCACTTGTCTCTGGCAAACAACACGGTATCCAGCATTGACTCATACAAAAGACAATAACCCATCCATTCACTGACGATTATATCCACCTTCTCTACTGGCAGTTCAATATCCTCAACCTTGCCTTTAATCAAGGTGATAACTGGAAATAAAGAGACAAATGCAGCCACTGATTAGTCACTGTGTATATTGTGAAGTTGACACTGAGTACAATACAATACACCGTAGTATTGAGCACTCAAACATTACAAATTACGCAATTTAGATGTCATAGGGTGTACAACATTCCACTTGGTTTTTAATGGTACTGTACACCTTATGGCTTGCAAAAAATGGTTCAAAATAATTCTGTTTATAGATGTGCAATCCTCTTGAAACATATAGCACATACAAAAGAACAGGGCAAGCACGAACTCTTAATAGAGAAGGGGCATTTCTTTTGACACTGGACAAGACAGAAGTACTTGCATCAAAATAGAAATTTTATCACAACCTAATAATATCCTAAACTAAAATTACACACTGCAGTACACGTTTTGTTACAAGTCAGGACAAGCCAAAATCTTTCATGAGTGTTGGAAGTTTTCTCACAAAATATGACCAAATGAGATGCATGTTTGTCTGCTGGTATTAAGTTGTTCATTCTAATGACAATGATTCAATTCACCTACAGCCAAACTGAAAGTTTGAAAAGTAAAATAATCAGACAGTAAAGTATTTAAATCTAAAGTTAAGACTCAGAATTATTCAGGTTTAAAATATAATACATGTATGAGATAAGTTTTAAACAGGTATTTCAAAGATTAAGCATGCTATTGCAATTCCCTTCCACACGCAGCCAAATAGACTGGCTTTTTAGACAGTCTTTTAACTGATTTTCACTGGAATACCTTTGACGACTACAAGCCATTAGTGACCTAAGTACCTTAATTTTCGCAGGACAAAACTTGGCAAGTAGCATTGTTGCTGTAAGCAATTGCTGCAAACAGTTCATCCCATAGAAGCAATCAAGCAGGACGGTTTGTTTCCTGATAATAAGGCTATACTTGTTTTAAAAGTAAATCTTGATTCTGCAAAATGTGCCCTAAGTTGGATTCATTTCAAACCCTTTAGATTCCATGCAGTACATAATTATTGTTCAAATTATCTAATGCTCCTCCTCTCAATCTTCTTTATTTCAAAACAATCTGCCTTATTATGCACAATGTATTCAATAATGTAACGCCTCCGAACATTTCCAACATATTGACTTATTCGTCACAAATACATCATCATTATACATGATTTTCTGCAGCTGGCAATTTCTACATTAAACATTTGAGAACAGACCATAAGAAAAATTCTTTTTTAAATACTGGTGCAAAGATATGGGATAGCATTGCTGATGGTCATCGTGCTCTATGTAAGTATAAATCTAAGAATTTCCTACAGAGTCGGGTAATGGATATTTTAAAACAGGAGGATAATTATGATGGCGTGCAAACTTTAGTTCAAATATTTAGTAAATATTAACATTTTGCTTTATTTACCTACTTTTAAATGTAATTGTACTTACTGTTTTTTTTTTAATTCAATATGCTGATGTTTGTGTATCAGCTTCCCTTATTATTGTTTCAACCCTGTTGTTATAATTGTCATCATCTTTTTTATTTTTCCTTCCTGCCCCAATTAGCTACGTTATTTTTTGCGGGTGAGGATTAATGGACAAAATGTTCATCAAGAGTGATTACTAAAGTTGTAAGTTGTAAAGTTGTAAAAAAATTAGGGAAACAGACTCTATTCCTTCAAGGAGACAAAATGATAATATCCAATAAACAGGAGTGACAGGCAACTTGGTAAGATTTCCGCAGAGGTCCCTACTTCATTATGCATGCTGAAGCCGGTAAGATTTCCGCACCGGTCCCTACGTCATTATGCATGCTGAACCTGTCTTGTCTGGTGTAATGCATGTGCAAATATTTCTTGTGTTCGAAGAACGAAATAGTATAGTTACAGAATGCATAATGAAGTAGGGACCTGTGCGGAAATCTTTCCGGCAACTTCTATGCTTTGAGTCCACGACTTAAGAAGTTCATGCAGGTAAAGGTTCATCTGATTTAACACAGTTATCCAAAATCATACCAACAGATAAAGGGTTATTCTTCTTCGTAACTGGCATATTAATATTAACATACATGCAATCAAGCTTCACGGATATGCCCAAATCTTTAAAAGTTGTTTTAAACCAACAGTTGTTTTTTTGCGAATTTTCAAGTCTTCATTACATTCACATGGTCTACCTGAGCTTTCAAACCTCTCATTGATGGCAGAGGCCAAGTACTTTCATTATTACCTCATGGACGATGTAACCATGCCACAAGATTTACCCAGGGACGTTGACTTCACTCAATTTATTTATGCATTAAAACTGGGGAAAAAAATTACCCTACTCTACCAACTAAATTTTGGTTGAACCACTGTCTGCCCTGTTGTCTTCTTCACCATTTTAGTGGGGCGTGGAAAGATATAAATCAGCCTGGTTAAGGAGGTGAAACAATGGTAATCATTAGACGATTCAATCAGTCTTAATTTTTAGGAAGGTTTTTGCTTCCACCCTTCGCCAATTAAGAATACTCAACCGCTGAGAAGTGGACTGGAATGTCTTAAAAGCAATGATAACAATGAATCACTAGTTTGGTATTCAGATGAATTTAGGATTTACTCTCTGTGCCAGCTGGAGGAATTTTAAAGAAAATGAAATCTGTCAGCCAAACCTTTTCACTGATTGCTTATCTATTTTCCCTGCACTTTGAAAAAGTTGTAACCTCTATTTGCAGCAAATATTATAATCAAATAAAGATTGTGGTCCTGACAACCCATGACAAGGGCACATGCATCTAGAATATGAGTGATTTACATGGAAGTACCGTAAAGTTCCATGTATAAGCCGCACCTTTTTCCTCAAAATTTGAGTCAAAAATCGCGGGTGCGGCTTATCTACGGAAACATCTGTGGTTGGAGTTCTTAAAGGCCTAATTAATATTCATAAAAACGTCTTAAGATGTCACTGAATAAAGATACACACAAACTGAAAGCATGGTGATGTTGTTCATTGACTTTTATACGAGTGGTGGCTCCTTAAGGAGCCGTTTGTACAGTGTTCGTGTCTTAAAACATTCACCGGCGTTTCTTGCCATTCCTGTTGTTTTGCCGAGACCCAGACTCCTCTCCACGTTTGAAAGCTTGGTCACAAAGCATTCGTTTCGTTTCAAATGTGTACGAATTTGTCGGAATTTCGACTTCATGGAGTGTTTTGAAGCGATAATCTTGAAAAAAGTGGTATCAACACATAAGTTATGGTGAATAAAACAGAAATTAAGGTATGATAAGTGAAATTTCGCCATTTTTGTATAAAAGTTTGCCACAACCGCCGTGTACGGTGTTCTGAAATTGTACTTGTTTGCCCTTGATTGTATACAAATAGAACTTCAAAGGAACTTCAAACTTTATTGTGTTTATTTTTTTTCGAAATTTGAGCTTCCAAATCGGGGGTGCGGCTTATCTACGGGTGCGGCTTATACACGGAACTTTATGGTAGTTCATTCAAAGTTTCAAGAATTGCAGCAGGTGTGCAATAATGCTGCTGCACAATAATTTTTTATAAAGAATCACTTAAAAAAATTAATACCCATGCATCTGTGGTATAGCTACCCTTAAGTAAGTTTATATAGGCAATGGGTATGCAGGGGAGTGGCAAAAAAAGTTGCATTAGGGTTAAAAATATGTGCATCATGGTTAGAAATTCAAAATTTATGTCCCTGTTCAGATTACCAGAAAGGTAGGTCTGCTGCCTAGCTAGCACGTTTCAGGCTGGCACCTACCACAGCAATGATGTGAATAAATTCAACAACAACAATTAAATAATAATACTTTTAATGTTCATTGATCTTTAAGGATGGAAATTGAAATGAGGTTGTCCAGTTCTTGTGTGAAATAATGCAAACAAAACATAAGTATAATAAAGTTGCTCCCAGTGACCTGAAATATGTTGTTATTCAACTTGGATGGTGCAATTGTAATATAAATTTCTTTGTTTCTCTCACGATGTAGTCCCTTGAATGTGGATCCAATGTTTTTGCCACTTACTGCTGGTCTTCTTCAGGTGACAGGGTCAACTGCAGGGTACAGTGCAGCATTACATACATGATTGGTGGCATGCTCTGACCGGTCATTTTGATCCTCCTATTGTTCTTGTCTGATATTGTTTTCCTTATAGGTCCCCGACTTGTGACGAGTTTGTTGTAAACGTTTTCTGATTGTCAGCATCCATGCTTCAGGAATTTCAAATCTGTCGTCCCTGTTGATAATTTCAGGTTAAATTCTTACGTGGATTGCCTCTTTTACTTTTCTTGTGCATCAGTGAGTGTCATGACCAATAAACTGAACTTATTCCCACATTGGCTTGTGGCCGGTTTTGTTTGCATGCCTGGGATATGGACTTTGCTGATGATATTGCTGTTTTGTCATCCAACCAAAAGCAGAAGACGGAGAGATTAAACAGCTTCGCCAAGAAGACCGGCCTGAACATCAACACAGTCAAGACACAGACCATGTTCATTAACAGCACACCAACTGCGCCTCCCATCACCGTCGATTCCGTACCACTTGAAAGAGTTGAAGACTACACCTACCTTGGTAGTATCATGAGCTTGGACAATGCTGCCGGAAAAAACAATACAGCTTGCGAACCAAGGTACGCATCTACAACAGCAATGTGAAGTCAGTTCTACTATATGGCTCGGAGTGTTGGAGAGTAATTAAGAGCGACATGAAGAAACTGAAGGGTTCCATAACCCTTGCCTAAAAAGGATCTGCGGTATATTCCAGCCAAACGTCATCTCAAATAAGGAGCTCTACAAAATGACCAGTAGTAGCAGTGTGGTAAGCGAGATCAAATACCGGAGCTTGAGATGGCTGGGCCATGTCCTTGCATGGACCAACAGTGGACACCAAAGATCACCCTACGTTGGACACGAACAGGAAGGCAGAAACCCGGTAGGCTGAAGACCACCTGACAGAGAACTGTTACCTCTGAACTGAAAGATCTTGGCCTCAGTTGGGGCCAAGCACAACACCTTGCCTGCAACCGCCAAGAGTGGAGACGATCTGTACTGGCCTTATGTCCCACCAGGGATGAAGAGGCCTAAGTAAGTAAGCCTGGGATATGGTGGAGTTCTGGGTATGGGCTAGCTGAATGTTTCTACTGTGCTCTTTGATCCTTCTGGGTACTTGCATGGTATCTTGTAAACTTTGCCATCTTGTATTGTAGGTTCAGGAGGGTCTGACCAGTCGGGATCTTAAAGTGCTCTCCAGTGGAATGATGGTGCATATGCCTTGTTATTGTCGGCTGTAGCAGAGACTCTAAGACTCCTTTGCTGTAGGGCAACACTGCACAGGACTTGAACTCTGCTTTTGGTTTTTCGCTGGGTGGAAGGGAGGGAAAATACCAACTATTACAGGAGGAGAACCCAAAAATCTCCCCTCCTCCCTAAAGAAACGTTGTTGCACTGTGACAGTTAAAAGACAGCTATGGGTTTAAGAAACTCCCGTGGGAATAGACTCTCGCTGCCTGTTCATGTAAACACAAACTCGTGTTAGTTGTTCATGTCTCTGTTCATCTTCTAACTTAGAAACGAAATACCCCCCATTTATCAATTACAACTGTTCAATTTCGATCCGTTCTGTGTTTAATGTTATAGCAAAAAGAACTCGTATCACGCTGCGCGTTTGCAAACTTTCTGTGTGCAA
Source organism: Ricordea florida (assembly GCA_949710005.1). Classification (NCBI taxonomy): domain Eukaryota; kingdom Metazoa; phylum Cnidaria; class Anthozoa; order Corallimorpharia; family Ricordeidae; genus Ricordea; species Ricordea florida. Next base: position 16,090,007 of record OX453275.1, read on the forward strand.
CACGCTCGCCCAACTTGGCCCACAAAATGACTGTACTCTAGACTTCTCAAGAATAGCAGAAGAAATCACGATGAGTAGAATTTTTGTCGAGAGCAGGAGGCAGACATTGTTTAGTTCTTGCAAGAGACAAGAAAAAGAACGATTAGAATAATCTTAGAAGAAAACTAGTCGAAAAGGAAAAATTCTGCGAGTTTCTGTTCCATGATTTAATTCGCTTCGCAAAACAGTTCTAAACAATAGCGGTCTTTTCTTCCTTCATTATCAGTCTTGTGAAGTAAAAGCATAATTATAAGCGAAGAAATCTTTCAGAATATCTTTACCTTGATTTCGCTACGCAAGACAATTCTAAACAAAACAGTCTTTCCTTTGCTTCATAACATTAAATCGCGCGCAGTGAAAACACAGAAGCAAAAACAAACATTTTCGTCAGCCATGCATGTATCCGTTTGACTGTATCCGTTCAAAATTTTTCTACATCCGTGTATCCGTTTGACTGCATCCGTTCAAAAATTTTTTTCATCCGTGTATCCGTTTGACTGCATCCGTTCAAAAATTTTCTTCATCTGTGTATCCGTTTGACTGCATCCATTCAAAAATTTTCTTCATCCGTGTATCCGTTTGACTGCATCCATTCAAAAAATTTCTTCATCCGTTTTGAACGGCTTGGCTATCCGTTTCTCATCCGTTTGCTTGCCGTGCGTTCGCTTGCCGTGCGTTCATTCCTAAGGAACGTTTTCGCGTGAGAGGTCACATATATGGCCAATCATCTTCCACCTTCTCCTCCTCACTTCCTCACTCATTGATCTCACCTCTGCTCTATCCAGCAACTCTCCTGTACTAATATGGTCTTGCCACTTAATTCGCAAAATCTTCAGACACTTATTATTAAAGACATCTACCATCCTATCATCCACCTTGTTCATTTTCCATGTTTCACATCTATACAGCATAACTGATATCACAAGGGTCTTGTACAATCTTTGCTTTGTTCTTCTCGTGATGCTTCTAGAGCTCCAGATCTTTTTCACCCGGATAAATGTGCCCCTGGTTTTTGAGAGTCTGTTCTTCAAGTCCTTCACGCCTCCCCCTCCTTGCAAACTGTAGCTCCCAAGCACGTGAACTCGATCGGAGTTCAAGAAAAAATCCAAGAGTGGGGATGAGTTGTGATGAATGCAAGCATTGCAAAAACAAGGCAGCCCACAAAATTATAGCCCCACTATTGAAAGTCTGACTTTGTTTTCCACTTCAAAAACCTTTGTGCAAGTCAATTTTGGAGGTCCCTTTATTACTGTCCAAGAAAAATGATGCCTGGGTTTCTTCACATGTCTTATGAGATACATGTATTCTGCTAATTTATAAATGGTGTAACATTTAGATGCTGTACAGACAGTTCTCTAAAATGTCTTATCAAGATGAAAAGTCAGCACATTATTTTGCCCTCCATAGATAGTAAGTTGGCACGGAGCAAACTTATTCAGAATGATGAATTTTGCAAACTGATTGAAGCACAAGACATCAACTTGATCCAGGAGAGAACTGCCAACAAACGTGTTAAAAGGGTAGTTACTTATTCCACTATTAGCACCCCACTTCAGAAGAGTTCATGAAGTCATGATGAAAACAGCAAAGAAGGCTACTGGAACAGTCTTGAGTAATATTGATATCAAGGATGAAAAACCAATGACAGTCTTGTTAGGAGTGGAACACTTGCTAAACTCTCAACCACTGACTTTTATGTACAAAACAGTGGACCCCAAAGAAGTCATTCCATTACCACAAAACCAGTCCCTCCATGGTTAGTCAGGTGATCTTTTGCCACCTGCCGACTTCAAATTTGCAGTCGGTTCGATGAAAAGGTATAACATGTTCAGGAGTTACTCACTCTCTATTGGGAGAGTTGAAATGGGTAGAACAAAACCAGACCTAAGATTGGAGTTATTGTGCTAGCTTTTTACTGGATTGTCCAAGGGCACAGAGGCCAGTGCGAACAATGATATCACACTTTACTGCTGTTGGAATAAGGGCTATGTGTATGTACAGGCACAGTGGAGGCAAACTCATGTTCTTCATATAACTACCAGTATAATTATACAGTATTATAACTGTATACTTTACAGTTTACAACTGCTATACAGTTTGTACAGTACATCTCAAATGTTAGTATCTTTAAAATAATTATTCTTACACTGACTACTTCTTACATCGTACGTTTTACAACACATTACCCTAGGTTTACTACATTTAAAACAGGTGGTGTGGTTACAAAACCAGAGAAAATTAATGTGTACCATACCATTTTCAAAATTGTTGTCCTTAATAATCTGTCTTGCATAGTCAATAATGGAAGAGAACTCAACCTGCAATGAGAGCATGTAATTAGAATGTTTCCATTACAAACCAATATTTATTTTGAAAAAAAAACTAATAATGGTGCTGTATTACAGAAGATTCCAAAAGATATCCTGTAAGCTACCAACAATCCAGTTTCAACCTTGCAACAGATGGTAGATAATTGTACGTAAAATCATACTAGATATAAATAACCCTTAGTTTGAAATGATACATGCTAAAGCTAAAGAGCTTGTAGGGTCATTCACAATAATGTGAAAACAATATGAAAACAAAATTCAACAAATTTTGTTGTTTGTTATCTCTCAACTATTGCTCCAGTGATGAGATATGAGATGACACTTGTTCACGTACTGATGTTTATTTCTTTTCTTATTAACCTTTCTTCCATAAACCCCGTGAGAACTTGGTGATGTCCTTAAAATCACTAGAACAAGGAAAACTTCTTGGCTTCTTGAAATGGATTGACAAAGAACTTGCGTCAACTAACTGCCACAACGAGAAACTTAACCTTTTAACAACAAACTTGTGTAGTGCTTTCGTGTGCATCCTAGCTTGTGTTAGAAAGAACTTTCTCGTTTGTTTTCGGTTAAAAATACGATGCTATCAGGATAAATAAATAGTTCGCTGTTGCAAAGCTTCATGCGGGCATCTTCGCTTTGAGTAGTTTCATCTTTAATGCGAAAATGTGCGAAAACTTACTTCTAAGAATAAGTATTACTTCCAAAGAAATAATTTTCTTCAGAGTCCATGCCCAGAGTCCGAAAACCTGCCCTCGAAAAGCGACAAGTGACACATTACAATAGTCAGTGACAACAAGTTATGTAACATTCACGTAGTCATGTGTGCACACGTGGCGGTAAGCGTTGAGAGTTGTTTACATCTATGGTAGTTTTTGACGTTTTTGCATTGATCCCGAGAATGTGTCGAACGTCAGAATATGTACAGCTGAGATTGCTCTTGTTTAATACATCTCATGTAAAAATTGCTAAAGTTGTTCAGTACTGTATTTGATGTCGTTCGACTACAATTATTTAGCCAGGAAAACAGCTTGATCTGTTTTCAGTAAACACACAAAACTAGCTTCTCTTTTCCCGATGTGATCGCATATTCGCTCAACGCGCCGTTAATTTTACCTGTCACCTGAATTACGGTAAGGGCCTCAATGCTTGTAAATACGTTCTGGCACGCGCTTCCAAACAAAAATACGTATGGAATTTCTGACGTGAGCGATATTCTGCTGATGGAGCGATGTTATATTCCCTCCAAGGGACTTCGTTATCTGGTTGTTGTTTTGAATGTAATTTAAATTCTCGAAAGTTCTGCATGACCGATAAATGGGTGCTGAGCATGGAAATTCACGTGAAAATGAGTAATTACAAAGGAAACACTTTTAACAAAAGAAATTAGCTTCTATTGTTTCTTCACCGGGGTATTCTGCGACTTGTTTGCCATGGCGTTCAGTCACATCCGTCCAAGAGGAGGTTGAGGAATTCGTCCCACCGCGGTGAATTCGCGGCAGAACACATTGGCAAAGATGAGGTTTGACCGTGTCCTAATGGGTAAGTACTTTCAGGTTATGTTTGTGTTTGTGTTGCCGCGCTTGCAACACAAACATAACAGACCTCAGAGATTTCTTGCATATAGCCCGGTGACTCAATTAAGAATGAAATTGTAAGTTCTGGCTCTGTATCATTAATATTTTGCTTGATGCAAATCCAGCACAATTTGAAAACCCATGACCACTGTTTTCGGGTCCCTATGAATAAATGTGACCGGGCACGGGATTTTGTACACTAACGCTTTACCGTTTAACGGAACAATCCGTTTACTATCCGTTTAGCATCCGTTTAAAACGGATCATCAAAGCGTTTAAGCTCTTTGCTCATCCGTTTAACATTTTCGACAAATCGTTTAACGTTTTAACCTATCCATTTAAAAAAATTTACATCCATTTAACAATTTGGCCCAGCCGTTTAAACGGTTAGCGTATCCGTTAAACGATAACTTGCATCCATTTAATGTTTTTGACAAGGAAGTGAGTAAAGAAGAAAACAGTCCTGAGATACTATCGATCATGCTGCGATCGAGCGACTTTGTTGCTCTTCGCATGGACTTACACTTTTCAACTCCAAGGTATTCGATTAGAAGAATTCTCAATCGAGATATTGAAACACGAGAACTCGCATCAATAATAGCAGTATTGATTCTGCTACTTCTAAAAGACTTGTAACATGTCGCTTGATTCTTTTTTAACCCATTGAAGTCATTGACTGCCTGCCGTTTTTACGTTTTCAGAGTGATTTTCCACCTATAAACATTCCACAGCATTTCGTGACTCTTTATTTGAAACTACCACGGAAAGTGGTGCTGTCCTAAAGCACTGAAGACTGAAGGTTTCTGAAAACGTCATTCTGTCGTCCATTCTGTCAACAGTGGAGCTACAAGAATGGCCCAAGTTCGGTTTGTTGGCGATTTGTGCTAAGTTTACAGCCATATTTCATCTGTAATGGCTGCCTGATGAGCATCATTGAGCGTGACGGTAGCTAAGAGTCCACTTTCTCAAAGAAGCAAGCAAGGTGATGTTCTTTGTTGTCGAATTTTGCTTGTTACTCGAGCCTACTGTACATCTCGTTCTTGAATTATTGATGTAATAAAGTTGTCAAGACCTTACAATTTGATTTCAAGTTTTTGGTTTTCTTTGTTAATTACAAGAGAGTCATTTCATTCGTTTTCTATCAGTGTCCGTCGAAAAGTATTAGTATGAAACGTCGGTGTTCCGCCGGAACAAATCTTATAATTATTCGCAACAGTTTCTGATCTGTACGTGGCTTCCCGCTGTTCTTTAGCCCGACTTCATCCGTTTAACGTTTCAATCTATCCGTTTAATGATTCTGTTTAACCGTTTAACGTTTCAAGCCATCCGTTTATATTTTTTCTCAGCCGTTTAACGGTTTACCGAATCCGTTTTTGGACTTTGCTCTACCGTTTAAACGGATAGGGGAACCGTTTATACACTTTCATTACCCGTTTACTATCTGTTTACAAACTGTTTATTTTTACCAGTTTAACGGAAAAGCGTTAGTGTACGAAATCCCGTGCCCGGTCACAAATGCAAGGCAGTCCATGGCATTCAACAAACCAGGAGATTCCTCCAATTTTAAGTATGCTATTGCAATTGCCGGATGAGATGCTTTTATGACAGTGTTAAATCTACAGTAACCCTTTTGTTTCAAGAGATAAGTAATTGAGACATGCGCCTTTGATCTTTGTGCTTGACCTGAAATGAGACCGCTTTAAATAACAATAAGATAGAAGCAAAGAGCTCACTAATGTAATTATTTAGTTACTCTACAAATACATTTTTGAAGTATGTTAGACTACTACACAAGACATAGTATTAAATGAACTTTCATAAACACATTTCAAGCAGATTAAAAACTTGGCCGCTTATCTCGGAACAGAGCTATCAAAATTAATGAAACAATCTTATTCATGGAAATGGTTCCCCTTTGAGTTTAATTATTAATAAAATGGTAACAGTTGGTCCAAAACCATTGTGCAGTCATCACTACAAAGAACATGCTGAATACATTTTTTGTACTGATTTCTACGAGTGTTTGATCAAGTCCATCGAACATGTTTGCAAAAGGTGTCTGACAAATCACAGGCACTATCAAATACACAACCAAATTCAAATAGAGGCAGCCTGCTGGAACTCTTACAATCTCCCTGTAATTCTGAACTAACTAGAGGGGGTTTCTATATCCTCAGATGTGTACTTTCCCAACAAAACATGAAAACATCTAATATCTCTATGAGGTCTACTGTTTTGGTAGACTTTACTACGCATAATTTATTTTGATCAGGTTGAGATTTTTCCCCCTACCATATACATGTATGGTGGCCAATAGCTGCCACTGGATTTTTTCCAGTGGTTTACAGTGTAAATGAAAACAAGATGAACTCAAATGGAAAACAAAAAGAAATCCAAAAAGAAATGTTGAGTTTAACCAGATTTAAAGGAAAGAAACACATAAAGAAATTCATAATTAAAGTAAAAGTGAAAGCAAAAGAAAAATAAAACCATTTTGAAATTGAAATGAAAAGTAAAAAAATAAAAATTTATGTGACCTATGCCTGCCATAGCATTCAAGCATACTTTGTAAAGTGGGCTTCGCATCAAAACGGCTGCATGGAAAATGGACAACGCTTTTCCGTTTAAACGGCGAAACCGTTTACCATCCGTTTATATCCATTTAAACGGTCCATTCAAGCGTTTCTAGGGAAACCGTTAAAACGGTTTGCTTATCCGTTTATAAAAAGGAAGGCAGCAGCTGTTTAAACTTAACTAACCAGATCTCACAGTAGTACAGCAAGAAGAAGATAAAAATAGTGTGCGCACGCTCATTTGATTATGATGTCACTTCCTTGCATGTTTCGCATTATTACGGCATAGTTAACTACAATTATGGCAATGATTACCGCTCACTGACGAAAAACTCACTCGAAAATTCCCAAGACACTGATAACAGTCTTTTACGACGGCCTCAATCTATTCTCACTTATAATTCTATGCGATGGAGAGTTTGATTTGGAAGGGACCGAGAACAGTGACGACCTTTGTCAGTGACCTTCTTTGGGAAACAAAACAAAAACGCGAAACCAGGTAAAAACTGTGAGGAGACAACAGCATACAAATTGCTCAGAAACCGAACATGCAAAATTTGTAGTGAGTTCGACTGATCGATTATCGAATTTCGATTAACCTGGATTGACAATCTGTTCGAATTCGCTCGGTTTCCTACCAGGGTTATTTTCGCCAACTGAGCAGTGAACCGAACTTGAGGACAAGAATAGAACTGTCGAAAGAAGGACCACATCTCTCGTAATGTTCCTTGAGACGACAAAGTCGGGAATAACTGATACCATTGCGACTATTTTGTAACTATAGTGAGACATCGCATAGCCTTCAAAATTGTTTTCTTTCGTTTAGTGTAGTGTAAATAAAGTTGAACTGACCTTATATTATACTGTGTTTATCGGAGTGTGTTCGGCGTAATTCAGCCGTGGTGAGCTTAAGCCCTCCTGTTTATAAACATCTGGGTTCATCTTTCTTGGGTTTATTGGTAATTATTTCAGTGACTCCGCTTGTTGCTTGACACCGATTCGACTTTCTATTTGCAATGAAACTTCATACAAAGTAACTTACAGGAAATGCCCTTTAACCCTTTCACTCCCAAGAGTGACTTTATAGATTTTACTCTGTCTAACGCCAGACGATTTTACTCGTCAAATGGAGACCCCTTTGGGAGTGAAAGGGTTAAAGGCAGCATGCTATTTTAGATGTCTATGGGAATGGTATTTTCCCTAGTTCAAGCTAGCGGAAATTTGGCGAATGAGTTGCGAATAACCGCAAGGATGCCGATGCTGCCGTCAAGCTTTTATTGTGGCGCATTATCTTTCGATAGTTATGGGACACAAAGCTATGTTTTGAAACAAAAAGGTCCAAAATGTGTAATGTTGAAACCTCAAACTTCTTTAGAAAGTGAATCATTTCTGGCGTTATTTGACCCTGACGCGTCTTGACACTCGGTGTCTCATGTCATTTGCAGTTCATTGCGTATGCAAATTTGTTTCGTGCAACTTCATAGCAAAACAACAATAAGCAAAGGAGAAGATGATGAATAATTTAAGATGGCTATCGTTTCGTGAAGGTATAAAGAGTTAGTTGCGCCTGTTGTAGGCGTGCATTGAAAAATTTCTTGTCAACGTATAATTATCCACTAGTTGTTTGCTTCCCGCAGAGGTTATGGTTTTTGTTATTGAAGCGTTTCTTGCAGTAGCCGTTCAGGACCGTTCAGGTTGAGATATTGGCAGCGAAACTGTCCTTTGTAAATTATGCTTATTTCAACAAACATCAGAGAAGAGAATCACCGTAATGTCGAACGAAAACGGCAATAAGTTTAACCAGAAGTAGAATACACAAGCGAGAAAGCAAGTGCACGAATAAATTGTGAAGTATTAACCCAACTAAAGTTCATCAGATACGAAAGTACTTTTTTTGTTCACAGAATGTATCCCAGTTATTATCTACCAAGTTATTATGCTCCATGTTTACACTCAAAGATATCCTTTAAACATTGCAAGACTGATAGTTTTTCCTCAAACGATCTCGCCGAGTCAACCATTTAATGCTTTAAGCTATCCGTTTTTGGACTTTGGTCAACCCAAGGCTGCTGCCTAACGGGCGCCCGGTAGCCTGGGGTGCCTAAGTTACGAGTGTGGGCGACTAAATTTTTTTTCAAGGAGCCCGGATGGGCGCCTAAGCATCTATTTTCCATTCTCATCTAATGACTTCCATTTCCTTGTAACTTTGTTCCACTGACGTAAGATATATCCCGTTCAAAACAATAATTAAGTGCTTCATTTCAAAACGAAAATACTACAATTTTCTACAATCGAGATAATTTTAGCGTATCAAATACCTAATGTGCCTTTGCAAAATTCAGCAACTTCGAAAACCATTTATTTTCAAGTGTTTAGGACTGGGACCAACTCCCAAATATGGAATGAAGAATGAATGGTATTATTACTACTACCCCACCCCTCTCCCTTGATTGACCATGGCAACTTTTAGGATGGGCTCCTAAAGTAATGGCTTGGGCTCCTAACTTTTGATGTTAGGAGCCCGAAGGGCTCCTTAGAAATTTCCTTAGGCAGCAGCCTTGCAACCGTTTAACGGTTTGACCTATCCATTTTTGGACTTTGGTCAACCGTTTAACGTTTCAAGCTAACCGTTTATTTTTTTGCTTCACCATTTAACGCTTTAAGCTATCCCTTTTTGGACTTTGGTCAACCCTTTAAATTTTTTACTATCCGTTTAAACGGTTATGGAAACTGTTTAAACGCTAAGTTAACCGTTTAGTATCCGTTTACAACAGTTTTTCTTGACCATTTAACAGAAAAGCATTAGTGTCCGTTTTCCCAAAGAAGGTCACATTTTAATAACGCTATGAAAGAGAAACGGACTGCTAAATGAAAAGCACTTTCTCATGACATTTTGCAGAAGGAGGTAGTGCATTTTGGTAATATGCAAAGGTCTACTTTGCTAACAAAGTTTCACTATCACTGAGGTTGCTTCACTGGTATATCCAAAAACACTTAACTATCCTATTCAATCTTGGTGAAAAGAAGCTTCACAAATGTTTTACCTACGGCTTCACTGCTTTGTGACATGGCAAATGCATGTACAGTATTCTACCACTATTTACTTCGGCATCAGAGAATTACTGTTAATCACCCACATGTAGCATATATCTTTTGGTAAGTCATCATTTAAGGGGTGGTCACATCATTAAAATCTTGCATGGACACAGAGAGCTTCAACTAAGGACATGGAAAACCACAATAACAAGAAATACAGTACCCAATATGGTTAATACACCACTTTGGAGAAAACATTCTTAGAAAGGTAGATTCCTAAAAATGTTGACCGGAGGATTGCATTCTTGTTTACATCAATAAATCAAACTTACTATCTGTTTATATTCAAAATAATAATGAGTTCAAGGAGTTCACTCTGACGCATTAGGGCATGAATATTGAACTTACAGCATAAACATGTTTAGCACCAGCCTTAGCGGCGAACATGGACAAAATTCCAGTGCCACATCCAACATCCAAGACCACCTTGTCACGAAACAGATGTCTATTGTAGTACATAGCATTGCGATAAGTTGTTGTACGAACTTCATCTTTTATCATCTCCTGTTAGGTAGAAAAATAAATAATGCAGTCAACTCTCTCTTAATGACCACTCAATTAACTTTTGAGATATTGTAGAGGAAATAATTTCTTGACTTAACCGTGATCAAAAGCATTTTGGTAAAAGCTGAGGTCAGTAGCATTTTGGCTTGCCAAGCCTCCTCCCAAAAAAATTAGTCCTGATGTTTTCAAAGCATTAGTGAGTTTTGATAGGGATCCAGACAGACCTGTCTTGTTCACAGATAAAGGCCAACTGTGTTTTTGTTATGGATAGAGAGCAATGTTGTCACAAGGCTCTGTCTATGCTGAATGACACAAGTATGTACTTTATACCGTAGTTAAATCTGACCCAACTTGCAAGACTCAAAGAAAGCTCAATGCAAAGTTGCTTGATTTGAACAATGCTTGGAAGATTAGAGAGAGTACATACAAAATGTTACACAGTAGTGATGGTCTGTCCCCACGATTCTATGGTTTACCTAGAATACATAACATAGGAATCCCCATGACGCCTATCATCTCCTTCGTTAATTTGCCGACTTATGAGCTATTGAGTTCTTCATTTCAAATTATTTATTGAGAATAATGACCAACTTTATGATCATGAAGCACAAATGTTTAGATTTATGTTAATGTTTTATGCAGCACAACTACCAATGAGGAAAGATAGGTGTGAATACATTTATTTTTTTAAGAAACTTGCTAATTGAACTCTACTGTCTAATTTAACTAACCCAAGCGCTGCTAACATATTTGCTATTTTGATCTGACTGCTTGATCTACGACCCTGCTACAACCATTCCCAATTAGGAATACGCTACTTTGATTACAATTACAGTATTTACCCATGTATAATATGCACTTTTTTTACCACAAAATTAGTCTTCGAATTTGCGATGCATGTTGCAGTACCATGCAAAGGTAAGTTGACACTCAATACTCGCAAGAATCCAGTATCAAGTTGAGTATTATGACTTGATACTTGATACTGTGAACTTGATACTCAATACCATTGTCTCGAAATGGTGATCAAAGCAGAGCAGTCTCGATTATACACAAATATGCATGAGTTCTGATAAGAAAACAATGCGGCTTTCAATTGCAGGTTCTTTGTCACGAAAGGATTGCAATTTAGCTCTTCACAAATCTTTTCACCTGTGTTTAGAACAAATAATTATGTCAATTGTTTACAAATTGACAGCAGGTCACAGAACAAATCACACACAGAATAAGCGGATTTAACTAATTAGGAACCACTCAAGCGACAAGCTCATTATTTGCTCATTACTGGAAAGCATTTTCAAGACTTGATACTCAACTCAATCCTTGATTCTCGTGTGTCAATACTCGATACTTGCAAGTATCAAGTATCAAGTCTTCATACTCGACTCAATACCAAGTGTCATCTTACCTTTTCACAGTACTGTATACACGGAACCCTTCGTTTCGTAACGTTCTCATAAGCATTCTCTACACAACAAAGCAAAAGCTCCGGTGTAACTAAAAAATTTTCCATTTTGGTATGTGAAGAAATTATTTTAAATGACAAGAAAGGAAACACCTAACAGCAACAACAACAACAACAAAAAAAACACGTCTCTCTTGAGTGATCAAGAATTCAAGGAATGAGAAGAACCAAGTGACAGTCTTGGTGGTGTGCTGAAAAGATGAACAACTTAAAGTCAATGACAATCTTCGACCAAAAACCGTTCCAAGTATTACTGTACCACCACTGCAGAGTCCTTGTAAGAAAGGATGAATGGACAAGGAGCAAATGGAGTTGTAAATTAAAAAAGCATGGCATTCATGTCCCAAAGAGAAGAGAAAGCCTGTCATGCATTCAAAGCAATCCTGACATCGTTTTTAACACCAGTTCATTGATCAGCTGACATCTTAGATCACATACATGTAACAGAGAGAGAATTGGAGCAAGCACTATTAACTGTATTTCCAACATGGCAGCATTTGCATAATCAAGTTTTTTACAAGCATTCAGTCACCATGGAACACCTGCTCTGCAGGCTATTACTGAATAAAAAAACACGGATATTGCGGTGATTCTTGGCGAATAAATTTTTTTCATAAATGATTTCACAAAGATTAACATTTGGCTATGTTTATGCAAAACCTGTTTTTTCCAAATAATGGTAGAAAATATAGGATGCGTATTATACACTGGTGCATATTATACACATGTGCATATTATACATGACACAAATTATGGCTTCTATGCAACTTATCAACTGCACTGTCTGCAACACTCCAGTCAGGCCCAGGCAACAAGACATTCGCATCTTCAAAAGTCAATGATCAACATGAGCTTATTATTTTGAAAAAAATAAAGATTAAAGAGAGGAAACATGGTCACCCTCAACGGACAATCTTAAACTTAGTAACTTCAATTCCATGTATGAGTAAAACAAAGAGAAACCCATAGCAAAAGACTAATCTCCTAAGTTGAAAACAGATTTCAATTAGGGGCTAATTGACATCTAATTTGGGGGCTAATTGACTTAGTGGGGGTAATGTAGTTTCTCAGTTATAAGGCACACTCAGTTATAAGACACACCCCTAACTTCATCTTTTATGGTTTAAGTCAGAAACTGAAAATTTCACCAAAACACTGGGTTATAAGGTGCAGCGTCATTGAATTCTCTTATTAGCGTCTTTCATGGATGGAACAAAAAGGAAGGGGCACACATTCAGTTCTAAACAAGTAAAGTCACATGTCTTGGTGATATACAAGTCACAATGCACACAAAACAAACTAATCCACCTGTTTTCAAGTTTACAAAGATGTACCTATGTGGTTGAAAATTTGGTTGCTCAACTACTCTCCAAAAGCATTCGCTAATGTAAAAATGTATGCTTCAAAAGGATTCTCCCACTCATGCACGTGGAATTTCAGAATCCATGATTTGAAAAAAGGCAAGAAGAGCTGCACCATTGACGGCAGCGGTTGTCATATGTTTACATCATGTGGTCAGATCGCTGCCATTTTGGTTTTGCATTGTTTGGTCTACGCACCTTGGCTCTCCGTCCTTTCTTCTACCACCTGGAGCACAATAAAAACTGGTTCTCTTGAGAACCACTTAACTGATTTAAGTTAAGGTTCCAATGTTTCCTAAACCTCTTAAGTATTTTGGTAGGTCCAATGTTCGCAAACATTCTGGCAAAAGATTTCCTATGTTTGAAAACACTCGACTATACGATGCACCCCGAATTTACAAAAAAATTACGGCAAATCAGCAAACAAGGTAACTTTTTCGAAAAAAAACGCCTTATAACCGAGTAACTACAGTAATCAACTGGGGGCTAATCGCCTTGGGGGCTAGTCAACCCACATTTGCCCCTGCGGGTGTAGGGCACATCTGGAGCAATTTTTGCAGGTGTAGGGTACATTTGGAGCAAAAATTGGCAGTCACCCTTGGTCGTGATGAAATTGGAAACCATCGCACAGAAGAACACCTCACAGGTGTTTATGGGATCATTTTTTATTTAATTATTGGCACAATTTTATGTTAAATCACTAAGCCAAACTACTATTACATGTTTCGGTAAGATTTCCGCACAGGTCCCTACTTCACGATGCATGCTGTAGTTGAATTGTCTGGGAAGTGCGCGTGTAAACATTTCTGACAGTGAAACCATACAGCTACAGCATGCATAATAAAGTAGGGACCTGTGAGGAAATCTTACCCATTTTTCTCCATGCAACAGCCCATAAATATAAGACATCATGTTTTTCAACGTCGAGTGTCGTGAGCTTGGGTTACCTGGGAACTAACTTCAAATATTTAACCTTTTGTATGTTACTATGCATTATTTTCATATGCATTCATGTCACATTTCGTATGGTTTATGGCAAATAAATAAATGCATGTATGTATACAACTCTTACGTCGGTTTTTTTTTTTTTTTTATAAAGAATGAATATTCTTACACAATTGTCCAAACAGCAGCGCTGTTTTCCCTCTAAGATTTAGCTTAAAGAAATATTATTTGTCTAGAATAGAATAGAACAACAAAACAGAAACATTCCCGTACCTCGTGGATTCCTAATCATCCGTCGTTCATGGAAAGAAGCGAGCCACAGTTGGTATAAACATCAGATACATGTCAAACAAAACATGACATTACGTACAATTTAACAATGCTGTGCTACAGTTTGTTACTGATGCAGGCAATCACAATGATCACTTTCACAAGGAACACTTAAAAACTTATTTCTTACCGAAATGAGCATAGGAGTCGAAGTAATAATCGGCGCTTGTCATTTCTGAGGCAGAAGGCCGAGGGTCTGGCGTTGTTGAAGAAGGCTGCTTCAAACTTTGTTCGGTAATTCCGTCAACATGATTACTCGCCGAGTCCACTTCCATACCATTTGTAGAAGCCTAACGCAATGAAAAGATTTTACACTAATTTAATATCAGTAGAGGTTGAGCTAAGATCACTTTAAAGATTACCTCTATTTTGGCCACCTTCGCCTTCGTCTCCATTATTCCTTTGCACGTGCGATCACTGGGGCCTGCAATTCTCTGGTCAGCTATGTTACAGCAACGCCATCCCCAGGGTCTTCTCGGCGTTCAACACTAAAATGGCGACGAGGATTGACGAGCTAACTACAGAACAGTGACCAAAATGGCTCAGATCGATCGTTAGATGAGTAAAACAGTAACTTATCTTTTGGACGCACTCTGCGTAATGTGTGCATCATAATTATTTTTAAAGAGGTGGTTGGTATCCGGTCACTTCGCACCACGGTTCATTTCGCTCCCAGTAACTTTGGACCATCCAAAAACGGGACTGAGAGCAGTATTTGTAACATTCACCCACCATGGCGTAACCACCACAGCGGGCACGAGACGAGAGTCATCGTTACACAGAATGCTCACTTCGCTCCATACTAAAGTCGATGTTTGCATGTTGTTGAGTAGAGAACAACAGTCTACTGTTTCATACTGGTCATAGAACAATGTAGGGAACGAGTTACTTGATGTATGCATGTAATCGAGCGTTGGAAGGCGGAGGCGAAACGAAGTCCGCGCCGGTAAACAGGGATCAAAAGCGCCATGTGAATAAATCTCTGTTTCCTTTTTACTAATCAAGAGCAATATATTTTCGATCACGATCGTTCGATGCTATTCGTCTCGGGAAAGATCAGGACTAGGGAAAACAAAACTGTTGCTTCGGGGCGCTCAGTTTCTCTCTTATTTTCAAATGTTTTCATCTGAAAGCGGCCATTTTAAAGATTTTCTATAGGAATTTATTTTCGTCTTCCATAGCATGGCCTTGTTTGTTACTCACTGTCTACAATCGGAACGCCTATCTACACTGTTTACAAAAGGGAACAGCTATCTGCACTGTCTATTTTGTGGTATAATTTTATCCTATGTTCAAATGTTATTTTGCTTTGTTTCAAACCATTATCATACATTACCATACTAAAAGACAAAGGATAATGAATGATTATTATTTGGTAGATAAGTGCAGGACATGACCCAGTATGAAGAACATTACTTTTGAGGGAAAAAGCTTGAACAGATTCCTCAATACTTAGAAAATTTAAGCTCAAAAATATAAAATAACGAAATGCTTCGGCAACAATGATCGAAAATACACATTTTGTAGTTACAGGGGCAGTGTCACTAAACATACTTACAATATCCAACAAAAATGACTTCCAATAATGCCGCTAAGAGTTTTTCATTGAAAACTTTGTACAGCTTCAACAGATCTTATTCCCTGATATATTTCTTTTCCTATTGTACATGTGACAAAACTCAAGAGAGCATTTTTTCGTACTGTGGACATGATCATGCTCGCAATTTTTTAAGTGAGACAAAGAATCAAACTCTCGGGTATCGACACATGATCTGCATCGGGAAAAACTAAAAGTACAAGCGAATAAGGTCTACAGGCAATGGTCATGATGGCGTCATTTGACTAAAACGAACAGAATCCATCAGGTCCCCCAAGCTAACTAGCTAGGGGATAGGGGATATGTGCTTTATTCCACTCGCGGCTATATTTCCCCTCTTTCAGCTATTGCTTCGGCCCCGTTCTCCCCTTTTACAATCAAAGCCGCACCCAGCTTTTCAGTCCCTGCCTGGTTATTGACGTTTTAATGACAATTTGTTTTTCGTCAAAATTTCAGCCTAAGTCTTCCTGCGAGCTTAGTATTTGTTATATTTTATAGTTTTTTTACTTCAGTCACTTTTTTCAATTTTTTCAAAAGAAGCTTACAAGGGTTACAGCAATGGAAAGGCTATAAAATAAAAGCTTTAAGGTAATGTTGCATGGGACAAATTTTAACGGCTATTTTCACTATTTTTACTGTTTTTTAAAATACAATACAAACCAATACAATGCCAAACCATATCATACAATACACTACAGCGCAATACAAAACGAACTTTAAAAAACTTTGGGCAACAATTGTAACTATCGCATGCCTATGGTTCTCATTAAATGGTAGCTATACATTGAAAAAACGTTCGTTCATACCGTGGGGATTAAGTTGGAAGATAAACCTTTTTTTCTAGGTTTTACGGCCTTCCGTGTCACCCTGATGAAAGGCTGCCGATCGTCATGTTTTGAGTAGAATGGTTAGGCAGATTAAAATGTCGCGCTACTGGTTCAGATGCATCTTTGTCATTTCATTCGGGTTTGCACTCGTTCACAGACATCAAAAGGGCCTCATCAAAATTCATACCATGTGATTGCCACAAACCGAGTATCGAATGTATGAATATGATGGTATGATATTTGATGAGGTCCTTTTGATATCTATGAACGAGCGCCAAAATTTCTTTCGACGTCACGCAGATGTCCGCGGCAACGGTTACCTAATCTTCCGGTCTCGCCGATGTATATCTTCTTGTATAAGGTGCATTTTATACAATAAATAACATTAGAGGAAGTACATGTGAAGCGGTCGGTGATTTTAATCGATCGCGTAGATCCTGTTACTTTGTCTGTGTGTTGTGAATGAAAGGACAAATGTTGCATCTTTTGGGTGTGCATTTAAAGATGCCAGGTGATTCGTCCGATTTCAGTGTGATTCTAACTAAAAGGTCACTCACGTTTTTGTTACGTTTAATTAAATGAGATAAGTGACGGTAGTGAGAAAATTCTACCAGTTTCGCTGTCATTCTGAAGTAACTTAAAGTTCTTCAGAATGATGTTTTTGACAGGTAGGGTGAGTGGGTAAAAAGTGGGTGGTTCTCTTCTTTTTGTGACGTTTTTGGCGCTGATTGGTAGTCAGTTGCTTGAGCGCGTTGCCGAGCTGCCTTCACAACATGGTCAGGGTAGCCAGAGTTCTTGAGGAACTAGAGCATTTCCTCTCATTTGTTGGAAAAGTCAGACCCATCACTGCATAAACGTGGACGTCTGAGAAATTGAGAAAATAGAATCGAATTTTTAACATGGGTGGGGTGAGAGGATGAATGCACCAAATAGCTGTGGGAGCTGAGAAATTGAGAAAATGGAATGGAATTTTCAACATGGGTGGGGTCAGAGGATCGGATGAGTGTAACAAATAACTATGGGAGTCTGTAGGTTTGTAGTACACACTATTGCAGTTTTTGAAATTTGCCAAGTATATTTCAATGCAGGGTGGAAGGAATTGACAGAATTAATAAACTGTTCAAGTTCCTCCTTGATGGATGAAGTTGCGCCAAATTGAACACAGTTGTCGATGTAGCGGCCCGATATAGTTCAAGTTTAGGTGCGCTGTATTGGTCGAAAAATTGGCTCTTAATGTAGCATACGAAAAGATTAGCATATCTAGGTCCCATTTTAGTGCCCATAGCGACACCATTGATTCGATGGTCGTAGCTGTCGGAAAATGAGAAACAGTTGAGTTCGGTTAGGCGAAGTAATGTTTTTGAACTGGGCTCTTTTGTAGAACTCTGGTCGAAGTAAAATTTAAGTGCTTGAAGTCCCTCGTTGTTCGTTATGACAATGTATAATGAAGTGATGTCCGTAGTGAAAATAAATTTGTTTTCGTCGGAGAAACTAAAGTCACGGAAGATTTTTGGTTCGTGGTTGGTGTCCTTAATGTGGGGTGGTAAAGATTTGACGATGGGCACCATGATTTTATCTAAATAGCTGGAGATAAGTTCGGTTGGGCAACTGCATGCAGAAGACAATTGCTTAGCGGGGATTGTTCGGTTTGTGGATTTTAGCTTCGAAATAGGTTCGGGAGACCTTTTGGAATGACTCTGGATTGTAGGCAACGATCAATAAAGTTAATATGACTACAAAACCTAGTTTTAGTGAAAATGAGGGTGGCTAAATTAGACGGAAACCTAAACTACTGCTACTGGAAGGAAAAGGAAAGAGATAACTTACGATTTCCTGGCGTAGCTCCATGGTGAATGTCTTCAGGCTTGGCATCTTGGTCTATTGTCAGGGTATGGTTCCCTTGCTTGTGAAATCCGGGTTGTGGAGTGAAAAGGACGAATAACGTTAGTGGTTGCAGCGATGAAGATTACAGTATTGTCGAGGTAGTTTCTTAAGAAACTGATGCTGCGTCGGTGGGGAATTGAAACACAAGAAATTTTGATGATTACTTGGTTTTGTTGATCATAGCTCCTTGAACGCCCTATACAGCAAATTACGCATGAACCCTAATGGTTCACGGAACTGCTTGTTCAATGTCAGTTTAGAGGTGGTTGTAATGGAAATTTACTTGAGTTCAAACATATGGTGTAATACTTATGTATTTCAATGATGGTTTTTTCCCGTCTGATTTAGAACCAATTGACCGGTTTACGTAGCGGGTGTACGAACGCATAAGTCAAATATTGGTTTCCCGCCAAATCCTGGCCGAACGCGCGGAATCCGCGGATACTATTATTTCCCGCCACTTTTTTGTGCACAGCAATCGTCAGAACTCGATTTCCGAAAAAAGTCTGTTAGTTCACTTTTCGTTGCTGGAACTCCGCCGAGTTCAAGGTAGGTTCCGTTCCTAAATAATGAATCAAGACTGAAGCCTTAATACTACTGTATTTCACCGCTTCCCAGTATTTAAGTTTTTTCATGATTCTGAGACTGAGCAAGTTGTTAATTAAAATCGATATTATGGAAAGTACCAACACTACGCATAAGCGTACATAAGTTATTATTTCATATTAGATGAGGTTAGTTTACAGTTTACAGTTGAATTACCATCTAACGGTTTCTTTTCTTGTACCGCACTTTAACAGTAAGTGCAACGCTGTAATGGCGACTGCTCAAGCGATCAGAGAGGGAGAAAAAACAGTAAGTCTCAAGCACAGTTTTTTTCTAGATGTTTAAGTTATTCTTTCACGGGAATATTGTTTTATCTTTAAACAGTCATGTAAGTTCAAAGTTCTCGGCAAATCTACTTCAAGATGTCTCTAAGGCTAAGTTTTTGTTTTAGAAATGAAATAACTTGTAGTAAGTTGCTGTATGTTAAATAATGAGTTTGCCGATATGAAAAGGAGTTTCTTTTCGTCGTTTTTCATAGTGGTCAAGTATTTTCCCTACAGAACAAGTTACAGGTACGTTCAAAATACCAGGTAGAGATTACTTGAGGGAAAATGTGATCGTACGATTTATACAATTTGATTTAGTATCAGAAGACGAACAAGTTGGCACAGCGTGAGTTTTCCGACTGGTTCATCAAGTGAATACAAAATCGATCCGCAAGCATTCTCGGTTCAGTTGATGGTCATTATAGTTGTTTTGTCGACTTTCAGAACAGCAGTCAATTTTATTTGTGAAGAAACTACTGGCCGTAGCGGTGAGTAAAACGTTTTAATGCTGAGTTATGGATTTCATTTCTCCCTTTAAAAAAATTGCTGGAGATATTCAATTAAAGTATATCTATTTTTTTCCTTAGGTATCTAGTATAACATATTTGAGGTAAGGAAACTTATAAGATCAATTTGGATTTATCTAGACAATCGGTCAGCACGTAATGTAGGCTTCAGAGTGCAAATGGTAGACCGTACGCAAATGCAAATTGCGAAAGCAAACTAGATATAAATACAGACCGAGAACAAAAAGAGTTTTCTCGTCCAAAAATAAATTTAACACGTCTCATAACTTGGCCCTTGACCTACTGTGCTTTTAATAATCATGGACAACCGAGAGGTATGATTCACCGGCAAAGGCAACTGGTATTGTTAAACGTAAAAAAAATCGTAGCTAAAAGTTGTTTTATTTGCTATTGTGCAGAATTTTTGAGGATTGACAAATATGAGGATTGATATATATATGACAAGTGGGCAACCACGAAACAGGCTTGTAGGGATAAACCAGTAGTTTGTTTGTGTGTTTTTTCTCCCGCAACAACTACTTCACTCTACGTTCACGTATTGAGCACTGTTTTACGATTAATCAACTTTTACACTTTATATATATATATATATATATATATATATATATATATATATATATATATATATATATATATATATATATATATATATATATATATATATATATATAGGCAATTGTGGAAAACGAGGACGGACAACTTCGAGCGAAAAAAAAAAATATATATATATACAGTAAAAAATCTAAAAAAAGTTTAAAAATTTAATAAAAATAGACGTTTCGGTCAATGACCTTCATCAGTTGCAGTGCCTTTTAAATTGTTCGTTGGAGTGAAAGCTTACAAAGCTTCACGAGGTCAACATCATCGACGTTGAGTGCCAAATTAAAATTCAAACTAAAACCAGCCGGGATGACATTGTTATCCAAGCAGTTCGTAAGAAAAGTACAATGGTGTTGGTATCTGGACAGTTTGTCCCAGACACGTGCTGCTTGTGCTACCGTGGAATTAAGTAATGGCATCTCTGGATCAACTTGGGCAGATGATTCACAGGCGGACGAAAGCTGGATAGTTGTCCGTCCTCGTTTTCCACAATTGCCTACAAATTTCATTACTCGAGGTTTGGACTACGAATCCTTTTGGATCCTTCTGGCGTGTGGCATCCCTGTTGGCTCGAAGCATCATAACTTTTTATATATATATATATATATATATATAAAGTGTATATATTTACACTTTATATATATATATATATATAAAGTGTAAAAGTTGATTAATCGTAAAACAGTGCTCAATACGTGAACGTAGAGCGAAGTAGTTGTTGCGGGAGAAAAAAACACACAAACAGGGGATATCTGATATATATCCCCTGATGAGTGGGCAACCACGAAACAGGCTTGTAGGGATAAACCTGTAGTTTGTTTGTGTGTTTTTTCTCCCGCAACAACTATATATATATATATATATATATAGTTGTGTAGAAAAGAAGGTTTGCCAACGATGACGCTAGTGAGAAGGATCCCAAAGGATACGCGACGCTTACACTCGGTGGATTTAGTAGGAATGAAAGAGGAACAGCGAACTTCTCACATGAGGTTTAATACTGTAGACGTTTCGCCCATTCGGGCTTCTTCAGTACAGTATGTTAACAAGATTAAAAAGATTCCAAGTATTTGTAATCTTTTTAATCTTGTTAACATACTGTACTGAAGAAGCCCGAATGGGCGAAACGTCTACAGTATTAAACCTCATGTGAGAAGTTCGCTGTTCCTCTTTCATTCCTACTATATATATATATGTATATATATATATATATATATATCAGTAAAATCATATCTGTATGTTCACCATTTATCACTGAAAATACATAAAACCTAAGGAATAGTTTTTGTGTGCACACCCTGTGCAAGAAGAAACATTAAACATTGAGGATGTATATACTGCCAGACTACTACATGTGGTGTACATGTCTTTCAGATTTTGACATGACTGGTTTTCCAGTCAAGATATCATATTGCATCTAATGTGAGATGTCTGGTTGTGTTTGCATTAATATTGTTTCCTAGTTTTAAAATGAATTTTTGACAAAAAGACCATTTTTGTTGTTAGTCTTCATTTTGTACCCACTCTGCAGTCTGTCAGTTTTGTACTAAGCATGATCAGATCTTATGACAAGCACTTAAATATCTAAAAA
Organism: Ricordea florida; assembly: GCA_949710005.1. NCBI lineage: Eukaryota > Metazoa > Cnidaria > Anthozoa > Corallimorpharia > Ricordeidae > Ricordea > Ricordea florida. The sequence continues at coordinate 16,112,125 of OX453275.1, forward strand.
CTGGGATTTATTCACCAGCTCTCAGTTATAATTGTACATGCAGTCCCTGCATAGTCCCAACCTTTCCAGGCACAGCCAACATGTTTACTACCCTAAAATTTGCTTTCTTAAGTTGGAGGTCTTGATTGAATTTCACTGTTTCGTTGCATATATACTTGTTGCACTGCACACTATTTTGGATTTATATTTTTAATGTAATAAAATAAACCAACATGATGTCAACATTATTTATTAATTGTAGTCTTTTTCACACAATTTACTTTCAGAACCATATTTCCAGAACACGCATTTGGAGACAGGTGTTTAGAAGGTTGATTACTCTGTTTTGTATGTTAATAACAATATATTAAGACTTATGATAATTAATTTTGTTCAAGTACAGTTATAGGTACATAAGACATTAGTTACAAACTTTTCATGGTCTTAGCTGCTATGCCTTACTTCTTTGTCTTGGTTTATTTACCATTATCCTTCTGTGTATTTTTCATTTTCTAGCATTTAAGTGTATCATTTCTAAGTGTTAATTATTCTTGTCCATAACTTATTTGACTTTTTGGCAGTAAAAGCCTTATTCTGGCAAAACGGTCATTTGTGAGTTAATTTCTATAATTATATATAATCCACAATCTACAAGAAAACACTCTAGAAATGTTAGCATTCGCTAGTTAAGATTTTCAGACAGTTTTGGAGTAAGTATATGCCATTACTTGACATATATTATATGTATTAATTGCTGTCTTCAGCGTGGACAGAGGGTGACTAATAAAAATTATTACTAATTCAGAGAAGTAATACTGATAATTTATCTTATTGCACTGGTGAAATTAGACTGGTAAAATTCAGCCTTTTTGGTGATGAAAAATGCAAAATTTATCTTGTTGATATTACAGTAATCTAATTTGTTAAATTAATTTTGCAATTGTGTCATACTGTGATGCAGATCTTCATTTAAAAATTCTTAAAGATGACAGTGCATGTCCAGGGGCTTGTCAGGTGATCCAATGGTAAGAATTAAGAAGCCAATGTCTGTTTATAAACATTAAGAAAGTTACTGTAACTATTATAACATCCCGTACAAAACAGCTAGATCTAAAATTGTCTTTGTTAGATCTAGCAAAGATCTTCTAGACATTTACTAGATCGTTCCAAGACAAACTAAATGTCTAGCAAGTCTAGCAAATGTCTTGAAAGACATTTAGCATCTAACTAAGCTTAAATGTCTAGGAAATGTCTTGACGGATTGTCTTACTAGATCTAAACCTGTTCGAATGGCCGGTATCGATAACATTCGGTATTGAGAAAATAGGGAAACTGATACTCGATAAAGTTAAGGCGGGATTTTCGGTTAGCATTGCCTTTGAGGGTGTGCAAATACAACTGCGGCGCGTGGTGGCGACCATAATTTTTGCACTTTGTTGATTACTTTACTTTACGCACTAACTAGCGGAAATATGAGTGCGAATTTGTTTGCTTGTGTGTTTTGGTTGGAAGAAAACCAGTATTCTGTTGTACCAGCCACCGATATTGTAGAAGGATCCACTGTCAAAGAGGGAGACGAGGCAGTTGTTGCTTGGCGCTTCTGTAAGAAAAATAAGGTTCACACCTCGTGGGTTAGATTATCAAGTATTCTGGTAAGTAATGCGTTTTCTTTATCACTTGCTCTATATCAGTTGCCTAAGGCAGAAAACGAACCCTTTCAAGTACGGAAAGGATGAATATATTTTGAAAATTGAAATTAATTTAGGCGGGAAGATACACAACAGCGTGATAGCCGAGATGTTTCTCAGTAAATTAATGGTCGTTGGTAAAATTATTTAAAAAGCTCTATCAATTGTTTTTAGCTTATATGTTTCTTCTTGTCACTGACAACCAAAATAGTGCGGAATTTGTCAAACTGAGAATTTAGCCGATCGATTTATATCTCTTGTTCAAGCTCATTTCAAGAAAGGCTTAATCGATTATTGAACCACTCAGTGGAAGCTAAACGTGTTACCTTTCCAAATGTACATTAATGGCAGCAATAACTGTTGATGAGGCTGAAGAAAGACTAAATTCACTTGTCCACTGATCATTACATGGTCAATAATTTTTGGCGGCCCATTCGTGAACCCGATCGGCGTGACAACATTTGCACCATAAACTACTATGTAGAGAGCGTCACGCGATCAACGGAACTTATATTACCTCGGGAAGAAATCAAATAAGGGATTAAGTTAGGATCATTTCAGTATTTTTTCCAGTAATTATTAATTTTTGCTGAAAGACAAGTTAAACTTTTCCTGTGTTTCTTTTCAGCATATCTGCTGGCCTGTGCCAGAAGCCTTAATGTGCCGCCGATAGAACCGGCCAAGCTACGCAAGATGTTTACCAACAAATGCACCACGGCGAAAGCCAAGAAGAAGCAACTTCTCTCCCTTCAGTGAATGGTCTATCAGTGGGCAAGTTAAGACTGACTTCGTCTCTTTCGCAGCCGTTGTTTGATGGAAGAAAGCTTAGCGTGTTGCGTACCGAGTCCAAACAACGGCCACGAAGTATAGAAGTACAAGTCGTACAAGTATATCTCTTTCATTAAGCTTCTATAAACGATCGCAAAACTTATTTGTAATTTCTATAATATTTGTTGTTAACGCGTCAGACAGTGCACGCCGGAAAGTATAACAGTATCACTACAAACTATACCACCGACTTGCGTGTCAGATTTGGCAAGAATCGAACTTTCGCCGTCTGCTTTTCAGCCGCGCAATAATGTTTACATTTAATTTGAATAGGAGATATTTTTCTATTTTTCGCAATTCCTATTTAGGAATTAAAAGAAAATGGAGCGAGTATAGAACTAGATTTTTCCGTTCGGGATTGTCGGAAACGTGGTTCTAAGTCTTACTATTATATCATGTACAAGGAAAGAAGCGGACAACTTTGGCGTGCAAGTATGTGTCATTTATATTTCTACAATACCTACTTGGTAGTGACGAATTCGAAGCGTTCAAATGGTCTTCAAATGCACTCATAACGAATGTTAGTCGGTGCTCTTGTAGAGAAAATAAAGAATGTTTTCCAGTAGTATATGTTTATTTTACCCTGCTAACACCAATCGACAACTTCGACAGCGCAAGACGGAGCGGTAAGAAGTGCATAAACGAACATTTTGAGCTGCAAGGCGAATCGCGTGCAACGTGATCGCGAGGTACGTTTGTCAGTCGTCGGATTCATAACCACCCGTTGATTGAAATGTCTCCAAAATGCCTTTCTTTTTAGACAATTCTAGACATTTGGACATTCTCAAGACATTTCTTTCTAGAGAATTGTCTAGAAAAAGTCTAGCTTTTGTCTAGGAATGTCTAGCTGTCAAAAAGTCTAGAAAAGTCTAGTATTTTAGCTCACAGGACAGATCTACGCAAGACCTTTCTTTGAAAAAAGCCGCCAGATCTACGCTAGACTTTTCACTAGATCTAATCAAGACATTTTCTAGATCTAGCCGTTTCGTACGGGAAATGCTAATAAGGTTTTTAGTACATATTTAAAGTTAATGTACTTAAGGATACAAGCATTTTCAGTAAGAAAAAGCAAAGGAGGGAAATAAGATTTCCTTCCATTATATATGTGTTGTTGACTAAGCGTGAGGTTAAGATATTGGCTTGCATATAGGCCAGGTTCTTCTTTGCAATTTTATTGATGGAGACTAATAAGAAATTTGGGGTGGGCAAAGATATAGGCCCTGTGGATGTTGCCTGCTTGAGTAGCCAATTAGAACCCAGGATTATTGCCAACGAGCCAGCCGAGCGAAGACGTGAGGCTGGCGAGGCAGCAGCGTTATAGAGCCGTGCGAAAGTACTGTATAGGCGGAAAAAATCTCGATTGATCGAGAAACATGTTTGTAAGGTAACATTCCTGAGATTCCAGTGACGTAATTGCAAAGAGGTCGATTGTCTTGCAACGGACCGAGGATTTCGAAGTATATCTGATGTCTCGAGAAGATATTTCTTTGGTTTACATAGTCCAAACAACAAACATAACACTGCTCCGGTATCGCAGAGGTCATGGGTTCGAATCCCATTCAGGCCTGAGTTTATTTTTTTTCAGGCTTTAATTTCACAGCTGCTTAAGTTGTGTACATAACTACGATGATCAATTAATGTCATTACATGACTTTAAGGGTCGTTTCCTTTAAACGTCCAAAAGCAAAGTCTGATTAGTGGGCAAATATAAGTCTACAAAACGCATTTCTACATTTAGTGTGAACAGTGCAATACCCTTGTGCGACTATTACAACGTAGAATTTGATTGTTCGTTCTCAGAGGACGTTGTTCTAGTATAATTGAAATTGTTTAATACCGTTAACGACGGACTGGCCCATGCATCCCAAAGCAAACAGCTTGTGCATGTCCTTTGCCAGTTGTTCGACTATGAAGGACGTTATATAATTAAAATTTTTTGTAAACGTTCATGCTCATGTGCCAGAGATTTGACTAATCTATACAAAAAGCCCGGAACGAAATGCATGTAAGTTTCTGCAAATCCTCAAACCAAGCTGTTTGTCAATGAAATGTAGACTGCTATTTTCTTTGTCCGAGGGCGTTATATAATTGAAATTGTTAACGTTTATAACTTAAATGCATTGTTTAACACGTAAGTTTGTGTAAATCTGACTTGCATAGCACCGTGTAAAAAGTGTTTGTTGGGTTACATTCTTGTTCTGTCGATCTTCTTTTGTTGTTATATTATTCAACTTTCTAAATAATTTTTGAAAAGGGAAGAAAACGAGGTCAGTTTTCATTACAGCCGAAACCGTTGTATCGCGATGATTTAAAACCAAGAGTCTGATTTTCGTTTTAGCAATTCTTCTGCGCTGTCAATCAAAATGTTTACATTAGAATTTTAGACATTTGACGTTATTTTGAATACTTTACTACAAAAAAGTGACGTGCACGAAACATGACTGTTTCTAAAGTTGCCAATTAGTATTTGTTTTGATTGGTTGCTCGTTGGCACTTAGCGAGAGCTACATCTAGTACAATATATAATAATAATGATTATTCTTAGCTACCATGGATAATTTTGGTTGTAAAGGACATTGTAATGCTTCCTATATCACAATTTGTAGGATTAAAGGATGCTTTGATGCCCTTGACAAGAAATATGTAAGTGTAACATGGAATGTTAAAACCTGACAAATTACTCCCTAATTTGAACTCAAAATTTCAACATAATTTACGATTTCAAATGTGAAATTACAATGTTATTATGGCAACAGTTCTCCTATGGTGCCAAAATGGCATCTAGGTTCGAAATGTTAAGGGGTAATTTGTCACCCATGATCTTAATAGGTAATCAAATGGTATACTCATCAAATTAGGGAATAATTTCGCTTGTGTTTTGGCCAGAATCTAACAATTTTCCTAACCTTAACTTAAGGCTCAGGAAATTGTTAGAATTTTGACAAAATGTGTGAGATTGTAACCTAATTTCATGCTGTCACCATTTGATTACACATACTAATTTGCTAGAAGACTATAGTCACTTTATATAGCTGGATAGCAAAATTCATAAGTGCAAATGATTTGGTCTGGATCTAAGTTTAATTTTTCAAATGGCCATTTTTTAAAAATTAATAGCATCCAATCCCAGTTTAGAATACAGTGTTAAAACATTAATAGGGGGGACCTCTTCAAAGTGTTTGCATTGCCAACAAATTTAAACTTCAGAAAACAGATCCCACAATTGCTTTTAGTTCATACACAAAGAATTATGACTTTTTTCATCTTATACAATGTATGCAACCGATAAATAAGGAATGGGAAGTGTCTAATTGTTCCACCTACCTGTGTCTTGTGATATTGCTACTTGAGCTTTCCCTTTTAACAATGGTCTCAGCTAGCTTTTGACTACAAAAAATTGGGATAATCAAACGAATTGATAAAGTAAATTATACCACCGTAAGGTAAAAGGGAGGTGCTGATGTTTCGAATGTTATAGCCCTTCATAGGCGCGAATGAGAGGATTGTGGGTTTACTACAATTTATATAGAGAAGTTTGGAGCTTTACTATTGGGGGAACCGTAGCAGTGTGTGAATGGAAGTGAATAAATTAGATGAATGATTAGATGAATGAGAAACGTTCGTTGATACCGTGGGGTTTTAGAGAACCGAGTTGGAAGATTAACTTCTGTTCTAGGTTTTACGGCTTCCCGTGTTGACCTGATGCACGGAAAGGCCTTTTTAAGTACACTCAGGGCCATTCCTTAGGAACACCTAACGACTGTTTTCTGTAAAATATCTGTTCGGAGAAGCGAAAATTGCCTAGAATTTTCTATAGCTTGAGGAAGGCTAGAAATTTCTAGATGACCGTTCCATTCATGTATAATTTTCGTAGCATATGTAATAAATTCCCTACGATTTTCTTAAGTTTAATTTTTCGCATTTCAGTCCCCAAGTTAGCCAATTTTTCATAGAAAAAGGAACCTAAAATTTTCGGATTCGAAAATGCAATGGAGAAGGAATCAGAAAATTTCACACTTTCGTAAAACTTAAATTGCATCTACAACCGAACAGATACAAATTTTACAGCGCCGCCTAAATAGCATTTCTGGAGATCTGAAAGTACTCTGGATAGCTTAAAAAACGTTTTCAATGCATTTAAGAGGAAACCGTCGTTGGGTGCCCCTGATTCCTTTTAATGCACAATGTATAACATACGTAGCGCAGGCGGGAAGAAAAGTCCTACAGCGTTGGAGAAGGGACGAAACGACATGTAAGATGGTACTGGGATTCGCAGTGTCAACTCTGCGTGTAGGCGGCTCAGATTATATGTGTATTTATGTACCTGCGAATTTCAAAGTTGCCTGCGACTGAATCTTAAACTGGACAAAGAAAGCAAAACGTGCATGGCTCGTTTGCTGAAAAGCAAGCCAGGCCCACCCCGCGTGGGCACACCCCTAACTTAGACACACACTCTCACATTTAGGTAACCTGCGATCAGGCGACTTTTTTTTGGTTTTTGGTTTTTTTGTTTTTTTTTTTTGGCGTATTTTTTTCCCCCGCCAAAAAAACCAAAAACCAAAAACCAAAAAAAAAAATCGCCTGATCGCAGGTTAACATTTAGGCATATGACAAACTCTGGCTTGCAGAATAGGACAAGGCATCCCATTCAAAGAAATCATGGTAAGACTTGGACAAACCCTTACTGCCCTTGAGCGACCAGCATGGAGCCTGCAGGTCTTTCAAACACATTTCCTACCCCCATCCCTTAAATTAAGCAAAAGCATCTCCCTTAAATCATCAATCGTCATTTATAAGGGCTGGTGTTGGACCATGACACAAGACTTAAGACTTGATGTCAGTCCCCTGAAGTTGAGAGGATAACACAAGGTCGTAGGAAGGCAAAGCCCGTCTTCAAGCAAAAATCTAGCGAACATGTTTTGTCATTGTCAGAAAGTTTCAAAAAATATCGACGACGGACGACTTCTGATGTATAGGAGAGAAAGTAAACTTTATAAATAATACGTTTCGCCTTTAGACCTTCATCAATCAGAGCATCAAATTAACAGTTAGGCTTTTCGATGCTAGCTAGCACAAAAAATGAAAACACTACAGAATAGAAGGTTGCACGCGTTAATTAGCATATGGCACTCGTAAAATAACGCATTCCTTATATGTGCTTTCGAGAAAGAAAAAGTCAGTCAAAGATCTTTAAAAAATACGTGTTGATTAGCTGGTGACCTCACCGAAAAGAGCACAATTTTTAATAACGTAAATTATCCATTGAAGCGTTTGAGATTATTTGCTGGTCTTTGCTGCTTGTCTAACAAGACTACAGCGGAATCCGGATTTTACCCGACGTAGTCAATCGAACAAAACTGAACCAAAAACCAATCGAACTCAATCGAACTTGATCGTTCGATCGGAGTTCGATTGCTTCGGTAATCGAACACAATACAGGGTCACCCAACGACGGTTTCCTCCTAACTGCATTGAAAACACACTTTAGGCTATCCAGAGTATTTTCAGATCTGTAGAAATGCATTTTAGGCGGTGCTTTAGAAATTTTATCTGTTCGGAGTCTTTTCGAATTTACAAGGGCCTCCGAGTATTATTTTCTGGAAAATTTAAGATGCAATTTAAATTTATGTTTCAGTACGAAAGTGAGAATTTTTCTGATTCCTCTCTCCATCGCAGTTTCGAATCAGAAAATTTTAGATTTCCTTTTTCTACGAAAAATAGGCTAACTTGGGGACTGAAATGCGAAAAATTAAACTTAAGAATATAGCATGGAACTTATTAGATATGTTACGAAAATTGTACATGAATGGAACGGTCGCCTAAAAATTTTTAGCCTTCCTCAAGCTACAGAAAATTCTAAGCAATTTTTGCATCTCCGAACAGATATTTTACAGAAAACAGCCGTTGGGTGCCCCTGATACTGAGTCGAACGGAACTTTCGGTTAGTTCGATTAAGTTCGATTACTGAACCCAATAGAGCTCAATCGAGCGATTGAGGGCGATTGAGGGCGAATGAAAGATATTCCCGATTTAACGATGAACATTTTATGCCGTCCCGTCCAAAGTTACAGTAAATTGTATGTCGCAGAATCCCGATTTAACGATATTCGATTTAACGATATTCCCCGGATTTTACGATGGAAATCTAGCAACTTAAGCATAAAATTCTTCCCGCTTCAACGACATAATTTACATACCGTAGAAGAGTGACAAACTCCTACCACACAACACAATGTTTTATTTAGTTACAGGAATCCTTTGTCTATCTCCCGTATGGCACAAGACTAGCGTCTCTGTCAACAGCTCGTGATGCTAAGGGTTACGTGATATCTAAACCGCTTTATCATCCTTGTCCCTCTTGTTTTTTAGTGTTTCCCTCAGCTTGTCCAACGTCGACGGCGTTTTGGTCCCCCATTTCACGATATTTTTGGTTGCTTCGCCGTCATATTGTTAAAATTTTTATCCGTCATTTGGGTACCCTCATCGAGAGGTGGCGGGTCATCATATCTGAATTGCGAGAAAAAGGGCAAACACGAACTGTCCGTCACATATCCCTCTTTATAAGAAAGAAAGTGAAGGCGGAGTTTAAACCAGACTTCGGCGACGTTAACAGAGGGCCTAAGAACGAGAAGAAGTCAGAACAAGTGTGTTTTCTCTGCAAATCAAGCCTTCGTTTGAGTGCTTTATGTTTAACGAAAACCACAGGCTTCACGAGTGTCCAAGGGTGACTCAAGCTTCAATTGGTGAAGGACTGCAGTTAGCTAAGAAAACCAGGCCCTGTTTAGTATACTTGAAGCCCGGCGAGTCCATAAGAGAAAGGTCTCAAAAAGTGCGTTCGTTCTAGCTACGTCAAACAAGATTCCTGTGGTCAGAGCACAATTTAGAGAACCCAGTGGCAGAGTTCGTGAGGGCAACGTCCTGATTGACAGCTGAGCAGAAACTACTGTGATTAGGAGGGACTTCGCCCAGCAACTCGGTCTGCAGGGCAAACGAGAGCGCATTGACTTGGCGGTGGATGGAGGAGAGAAAATCAAACAATTCGAGAGTAGAAGACGTCTGGATATCTTCTTTACGTGGATGAGTAGAGCTCAAAGTTAGAGCGCACGAGACAGGAAAAACCATCCTCAAAGTGCAAGGCATAAACAAAAAGGGGCTTACCTCTTTGTTTTATTTACGTGATGTCCAGCTCTTGCACACTGAAAGCCCAATTGATCTAATATTTATAGTTCATTACAGCTACCTCCCCACAGAAGACGAGATACGTCAATGACGACCGTTTGAGCCTGTGGCTAAGAAAACCAAATTCATCAGTGGTACATGATTGGATCAGATAATAGGAATAGATCTGAATAAATCTGCTCAATTAGCTTTGAAAAATCAATCAAGCAATAGATGTTTTACGACCCTGAATATGCGGGCTTACGATTTTTCTTGTTCGAGCTCGGTGGCTTTAATGGTGACCAATACGTCATCACTTTGTCATAGAAGAGCGATAAAACCCCCCTGCCTAACAATCGCTCATTGGCAAAGACAAGATTGCAGTCCTTAGTGAGAAGTCTTAAGAAGAAACCCGAGAAAGAGGAAATGTACCATAAAGTTATTCTGCAGTACGAAGAGAATGATTGGGCGCGCCGCGTGACCGAAGCGGAATTGGCGGTGGATATCAAGGATTTGGAGTCCAGAGAAGGTTAGCACTCCCCTAAGAGTTGCGTTTGATCCTGCGTTTCAGTACCAGGGCACTTGGTACTGACATGCAGTACTGAAGTACTGAACAAAGAGTAACCTTCATTGGAGATATCTCCAAAGTGTTTCTGCAGATTCGCTCACCTGACACAGACGTGCATCGATTCCTTTGCAGGAATCTGGACAAAATTGGAGACCCATGCCCTCCAGAGAGACACTCTTCGCGCCAAACCGTCGCCAGACTTGGCAAGTTTCGTCATATTGAAAATTGCCAAAGACAACGAGGCGGAGAACCCTCGAGCAGCCGTGGTTCTTATCGAGGGCCAGATATATCGAAGACCTAACCCACTCTTGTCCAACCTTAGGGTAGGCCCTGGAGATAGCGGACCAAATTGATATAGTAACTGACACAGGAAGCTTTAAGATAAAGAAATGGCTGTGCTCCTCGGAAAATGGGCAGCAGAAGTCACCAGAGGGCACCGATATGACGTGCAATCAGGATGGTGAAATGAATTCCCAAACTTGTGGGTGTAACATGGAGTCCAGGAAATGCCACAATTGGATTTGCGTCAAGAGAGATCAGGCTAGAAAATCCAACCAATAGCGCCATCCTTTTCAACATCACAAGTTTATACGACTCGCTGGGCTTAGCTTCAGCCATGACGATGAAGGTGAGGATTGCCATGCAGGAGATCTGGAAGGCCAAGGAGTCTGATTGGGATGCCACCAGGAGCCCATCACCCGGAGCCTCCATACATACTATATCCTTGAGTCAACCTTTGCTCGTATCTTTTTATTTTTAGAACAGTCTCAAGAGAATATTTTGTGAGACGCTATCATTGGTTTTTGACTGCATGTGACGTAAAAGAACAACTTTGTTCTGATTGGATGGTACAATGCATTCGCGGGAATTCGAACGACTAAAAATATAAAGGTACGGGCAAAGGTTGTCTCCTAGGGTTTGTAAGGGAGATGGAGGCTCCGGGTGATGGGCTCCTGGATGCCACCCTTTCTAAGGAGATCTGAAGAAATATTACGAGAATTATAAGTCAAAAAATCGAGAATCCAAGATGTCTCAAGCCTGACAGCACGACCGGCGACACAGAGTTACATGTGTTTGTAGATGCGAGTGAATCAGCCTATGGCGCAGTCGTCTATCTCCCATGGCCAAGAGCAAAAGGGCCGGATCGAAGTTGAGCATATCTCAGCCAAGGCTCGAGTAGCAGACTCTTTGGCAGTCAACGATCTTAAGACTTGAACTGATGTCCAGCCTGATAGCTGGAAGATTTGCGACAACTTTAAATAACGAGCTCAAGATTAAGCCGAGCGCCACTGTTTCAACTGGTAGTCGTGATCGTGATCCTAGTGCTTCGTTATAAGTACGTACTGCCTCTAAAAGAAAGAGGTATAGAATGTCGGGGTCCTGCCCACACAAGAAATTTAGCCTTTGAAAGCCATGCAGGGATCAGCTTAAATGAATCATTGATACTAATATGGGCAGGAGGTCACAGATATGATTTATCTGCGATTCATAGTAATTTTTATTGGAAATCGGCCTTTTATCGTTATGAATATCTTAATACCTGATAACATAGGGCCAATCTTTTCCAGATGCTAGTACTTCTCAGACATCGACCTACCATTGCAGAAGCTTCGAATAAAATTGATTAAGCCTGGGTAGTATTGTAGTACTGACAATTAAACAGCAAAAATCCACCAGAGAGTTATACATTTAACAAATAAAGAAGCCTAAGCCGTGTATTACACTGTGATAAAACACGACGGGCATTTGAGAACACGAGTGAAATGTAGAAAACACGAGCCGTAGGCGAGTGTTTTCTACATTTCTCGAGTGTTCTCAAATGCCCGGAGTGTTTTAATCACAGTGTAATACACGGCTTAGGCTTCTTTATTCGCTTTATGATATAGATTTTACATGCCGCCAGAAGAAACAACAAAGCACACAGATCGACAAACCGACCCCATTAAATACCAACTTCTCGACTTTTTTTGCTTCTCCTTCTTTATTTGTTTTATTATTCTCAGCTTCAAAACTTTCTGCTGCTTCGCAGAGAATTCCATCATAAATTTCTTCAAAGAAAATGTTTTTCTTAGAGAATTGTCGAGTACAGGTAATGTGGAGAAAAACAATAAAACACGCTTTTTCTATGTTTTATACTCTGATAAAACATAGGTTTTTGACCAATCAGAGCGCGCGTAAGAACCTAGCTATATTATAAATTAAATTATTATATATAGGAGTACTATATGTGAAACAACCACTAAACTGTAAACTAAAGTGTAAAAGTTGATAAACTTAAAACCGTGGTCAATACATTGAAGTAGAGTGAAGTAGATGCTGCGGGAGAAAAAAACACAAACAAACTACAAGTTTATTCCTACAAGCCTGTTTCGTGGTTGCCCACTCGTCAGGGGATTATGTATTTGATCACGAAGTTTGCCCAAGGAGCTATATAGACTCACCGGGGGTTACTTCGAATGTACAGGCATTTTGTTTGTTATGAGGGTAAGACAATACATATTATAAGACGAAAGGCTTAAACAAGATGCTGACTGGTAGCTCAAATGAACTTTTAATCCGTTGTGTGCAGCCTGTTGGAATCTGAAATAAACCTCTGAACAATAGGAAATATAGCCCTATTTTTATCATAAGAAAGACATGGGAACCCATATAGAAAAGCCGATGCTATTGCTGAGTCAGACATATTGCCGGCCCACCTGTCAGCGAACATATGGGCAGCAGAGGAGAGCAGTTTATGGCGTGAGGCAGCAAACAAAGGACACTTGAGAAAAAAATGCTTAACAGACTGTGTTAAAACCACATATGATTGCCTGTGATCCTTTACGTGATATGATATCAGAGTATGTATATTTGTTGATTTTTTGCTATATGACTGCTCATCGTGCCTAAGGATACTTGCAAATAAATTTGCACAATTTTTCTATCGGAATGTCAAGCGCGGTTTTGTACACTTCGTGGCTGATTTTCACATTAGATTTCTTCTAGTCTTGTCTTTCTTACTTTTCATTAATCACTCTTCTTGTTAGTCAAGCAGCAAATAATCTCGACCGCTTTATAGTTTTTTACTGTATTTAAAACTGTGCTCTTTTTTTGGTAAGGTTACCAGCTAGGCAACAGCTATTTTTATATAATTTTTATAATGAAAGAACATGAGGAATGCGTTATTTTACAAGTTCCATAGGCTAAATAGCACAATCTTCTATTTCTTATTGTTTTAATTCAGTTTTTATACTGAAATTTTGAAAAGAGGCCTTACTGTTAATTTGGCGCTGTAACTGATGAAGGTCGTATTATTAAAGTTTACTTTTTATCTTTTTTTTATACGCCGGAAGTTATCCGTATAATTAGATACCTTTTTCAGACTTCAATCATTGCTTCATGTCTAGGCTTGGAAGGAGAATCTTACGAGGTCCTTCTCGAGTCATGGTACCTTTGCTGGCTCGAGGCTTTAAACAGTTATCCAGTGTACTCTGTTGTCTATGGTAACTTTTAGTATAATTTTGTTGCAGCTAAGAATGATTGTCATTGGGGTGAGTACAAGTTTTATATTTTTCCACTATTGAGCTCTAATTTTACATTTAAGGAGAAGATGAGCTCCTTGTAACATTTATTGCTTTCTTCTGACAGATATTTGCTGACGCCGATGATCCTGATGTAAGTGTACCTTGAAAATGGAAATGGTTATACAGTTTTAGACTTGACAAAAGTAGATTAAAACAGCTAGCGTACAATGATTTTAGAACTTTTGATGAAGCATTTTTTTCTATAATCTGTAAATCAGTCGGAATTTCCATGAAATGTCACAGTCTTACTGGCTGTTAAGACTGCATTAATTACTGAATACAATGTACAATGTTCAAGCATGGCATCTTACCCAATTCAAACCCATCAACAAGAGTTTACTGAGAAACTCCATTCGTCTGTACATCAATGGCTTTATTGTATTTGCATTTGACCTTTACTGTATTTACGCAATTAAAGAAATTGCAGTCAATTAGCCCAAGGAAGATCAGGTAAGATTCAAGCCCACCACTTAATGAAAACTAGTGCAATGCGCTACTAGCTGAGCTAAACCAGGCATCCATGCTCCTCCATCAAAGGTAGACTGTCTACAGAACATAACCACCTCGTCAAATATCAACAGTCAACTTAAATGCCCGTTTGCTCAAGATATGTCAACTAACTTAGAGGATTGAAGTTGGATTCAAGTTGTCCTTGTGGAGTAGCATTAAGAACTAGATAAGTGGGAACTAACTTCAGACCCAGAACATGGAAGTGCATATAATGAATAAATTTTCTGGCAGTGAATTGGGCCTATTATTAGATTCGAGTACCTTTGGTCATTAATAACTACGAAGTAAGTACTAAGAGAGATCAGTCCAGCAAAGTCCACATTGGTACATGACCTTGCCCTGGTTGGGAAGCTCCAACGGTAAATTTGAGCTGTAGGAGGAGTAAATCTCATGAAACGGTGAGTGTTACAGGAAGAGACAGCAATCGTTTGATGTCGGAATCAATATTGGACCACCAAACTGCATCATCAGGCTATCTACCGAACCGTGGTTACAACCTAGAGAGTCCTGAATAAGTCATGTTATTTTTGTGAGTCAGGTTCTTGAAGTGAAGAAGAAAGACTTGTGTAAGGTGAACGATCGTCACAGTTATGTACGCAACTCAGGTAGTTGTGTAAAAATGTTGATTTATGTGTGAGAGCCGTTAGCTCCTAAAAATGCAGTATAATTTCTCAAGTTGGAGATCCAAAACTTCTTAATTCAAGTTAAACCTACGACTTTATCATGGGTCAGTCATGTGCCCCATAGGGACCTGTAAGCTGTATTTATTAGTGGTACCAACAAAGCAAGGTCCCCAATTTAAGCTACAACTTGTGAAGAGCTACGCGTTTTACTATAAACTGCAGTATATGGCGAAAAGGAAGTAGGAGCGCAAGCAAACACCGCAGCAGTGCAAGTGCCACCATGTTCTTTTACCCCGACTTACCTTCACTTTAAGCAGAACTAGAGCGATTTCTACATGGCAAATGTCGCTTTAAAGTGGTCTAGAGAACTAAACCTCTTCTACAAGAATCTCACAGACCGGCTGTACCCCTGACGACTGGACTAAAGAAGATTGCAGAAGTTGAATGTCAGGAAGTGCTCCAAAATGTCATAGCATCGCCACCGTTGATTAGATCTAAAGTATGGTGGCCTTACAGAAACGGTTGCTAATTTACCTCTGAAATATATCCTCAATGTAATCTACAAGTAATGAAAAGAAAATGTTCCTGACGGATACGATTTCTCGAGCAGGTTTTCCACAATCTACCATGAGCCATGTCCCACCCAGCAAACAATTCTTCAACATGAGCAAGCAGAATGAATTTGAAGGAGTTCGAGACCATCAACCAGAAAAAGTTAAAAAAAATTTCACAAACAGCACGCTTACGCTTTGAAAAAAGAGGTACCAGTGGGAGTGATAATTAGACAGTATTGGAGTTCTTTTCAAGGGACCAAGAATCATCATTTAAAAGTTCATACGACCGAAGATGCTACTCTGTGGACACTCAAGCCATATAGGAACTGAAGCTTGTCACCGGAAAACTAGTATTTGTCGAGAAAACAATGGAGTCATGGTCGCACAGTGTAGCGCTTGTAATGAGTATCAACTGATGCAATGCTACGAGCCACCCATTTCATGCATAACAGAGACGTTCAAGAACGTGCTAAACTCATGCTTGAGGCATTTTTACATGTCTGCTCGACAACAAAATGGGTCTGTTTAGCGGGCAGTGTAAAACGCAGGCCGGGGTAAAATAAACACTATGGTAAAATGCCGACTGCAGACCAGAGGTAAGATGCAGACTGAGGGTTAAATAAAATATTAATAATAAAAAAGTACGAGGATCAAATCCGGATCAAATGAACACTTGGAAGTTTACTGTTCGTGTGCGTGCTCGTAATTTTTTTTCAAAGTCCCGAAACCTCAAACCAAAAGGAGTTTCCTAGCCTTAGTCAATTATTATATTATCAAACTAGAGTTCTTGAACTCCCATTTTGTTGAACCAAGTTTCCCAAAGTGCCCGAACTAATCGTAATTCTATGCTGGCTACGTGGTTCGCTGTACGCAGGGCAAATTGGATTCAATCTCCTCTTGTAAAAGTGAGATTTTCGATTTCACGCTTAAAGAACGAGGTGTGTATTCTCTGTACCATACACTGTTAGTGCAGTTTTGATAAGAAAATTATCTTGACCATGTGCTCTTATGACTCGTTCTATGCGTGCGCATGCGCTTTAAACATTACGGCGATTTGTGACTGAACGGAAAAAAAAATGAAGCCGAATTTATACCTCGTTCATTCCTTCGGAAGAAGCCCAATTACTGCACTCAATCTCGTCGTACATGAACCATAGCGGCCGACTCGGCGCTGCGCGCCTCGTTGGCAATTAGCTCAGGTACGACTCCATTTCAAGCTCATCCTCGGGGTAAAAACCTATCGTGTTCACAAGTGACGTAGAACAAAGAAAACAAAGGAGACAAAACAATAGACACTAGGAAAATAATAGTGAAAAAAAAAGAAACAAAGAAAAACTTCACAGGTTTTTGCACCGAGAAAAAAACCCCGATTTCGTGGAATGATTGTTAAATATTGATGATTTTTAGATGTCTTGAAAACTTCCTTGTCTGGGAATATAAGGTAGATAAGATGGGTTTAAGGGAATACAGTTGTAGGAATACGTTTACACATAATATACGCCAAAGTATGGATTACTTGGATCCCGGACATCTCAGAAACGTATTTTCAAATGGTAGCAAAGAAGTGTCACTGCTTCCAAGTTGTCGTCGCTTCCAATTCTAGTAACAATTATAGTCGCCAAACATTCGAAAAAAACTGTAACTTGTTGGAGGTTCAGATCGGCAAAGAGGGTATATGGACCTATGAGACCACAATTTAGGGGTGGGTGGGGGGGGGGGGGGTTGAGTCCAAATCCGTATGCTCTGGCACATCCCATAACTGACACTTTAAGTCTTTTGAGTTTTGCCATGAACCAATATGACAAGGAAACTATGAAACCAGGAAACCTATGAAAACGTGGAACCTATGATTTGTAGATTTCGCGCCGTAAAGTACCAGCCTTTATGGCCGAATTAGGCTACGAGCAGTCTCTTTTTTCCTTATTCTTTGAGCGCGGAGCGCGATATTCCAAGTCACGAATAGACCGATGAGCAGCAAACGTCTACACGGAGAACCAGATACAAAAAGAGCGACTGCTTGCAGTTTAGGAAAGGAGTTCATATACCCCTAATTTACACTGCATAAACGTAAACGACATAGGTCTTATTATCACATAGCACAATTTAAAGAAAAGGTTAAAAAAGGTGGGTTATAAGTGTTTTATATGAAGTCTCAGAAAACACTTCTCAAGGGTAATGCAGTGGTTGCGCGCAAATTTCTAATCACTAATTTGTTTCAAAGCTTTGTCCATGTAAAAATGTGACCGCAAAGAAAAGCTTTAAGTTTAGATTATTAAACGAACCAAAATCCTGTAAAAAGTTTTTTTTTTTTTCAAAAATTATAGCTGTAGTGTTCTGATACATATACTTTGTGTTTGGCATACTCAGTGTAACCGTCATCCATGTTGCGCCTAAGGATCCTCGTCATCCTTATGCCAGGTTTCATACATTTTTAAAAGTTATATTTTAAAATGGTAATCTTAGCTTAATATTGGTCTATTACTTAATAAATATGTGTTATTGACCAAGGATGAGGTCAAGGTGGATGCATATTGGCCTAGTTCTCTTGCGTTTTTACTGAACGAGACGTAGCCGAGGTCAATGAAAACGCGAAAAAGAACGACGCCAATATGTAGCCATCTTGACCGAACAAGCTTTGTCAAGAAAAGATTTTATCATATGGCCATTTTGCTCTGTTTTGTTTCGCGGGCCAACGTGAGACAACACAGGATTCGCCTCATCTTGCCCGCTCGCGGAAACAGCGATATAATAAAATATGATATATTCAGTAACTATAGGTATTTCATGTCATTTAATTGTTCAGCTATGCAGTTGGTATACAGTCTCTTTCTCTTGTCCCTCTCTTTTTTCAGACTGTTATCGAGTCTTATACTTTCAAGGTAAGATACCTGAGATACAGCAAAACATAGGCTCAATTGAATATTAATTAGGAAATGTAACATAGCCACGTTCTTTAAGAAAGTGTGGTTATTTTACCCTAGGCCAACTGAGTAGAAGTTCAAGGTCAGGGAGGCATACCAAATTGCAAGTCAAACCAACCATCTTCCCATAGACTAAATTATACTAAGTTTAAAATATTGACATCAGGTCCGTATTTTCCATATTTGTGGTTATCGTCTAGATAATACAATGTCATTCATCATTACTAATTATCAATATTGTTTGTTTTTTGCCCTTATTGAATAACCTGTGTCAGTACATTTAACACCACAACTCATGTTTCTGGCACAACAAAATCAGTTTTACCTTTTGTGCAGTGCACTTCAATAATTCGTTAGGCCCGATTAAGGCTGTTCATTATTTAGACATGACTTTTGCTAAATGTACAATGTGAAGATAGTTTCAAATAGTCAATGTATAGTGTAACCTATTGAAACTATAGGGGGTATCCAAACTCATTCTCATTTCACACTTCATGCTAAGTTTTTACCTTCTTAGTTTAGAAAGAAAAAAATACTCCGTTGATTACTTCATTTTAGCTGGATTCAGACTTGTGATGTGGACATTGTTCAGTATCCATTAAATGTTTTATCTGAGATGAAATGGTAATTTCACCATTTTACAGCATCATTCAACTCCACGTAAATTGTACCATAAGTATAATTTAACTGTACGTGCTATAATGAATATCATTTCTATTGATCAACAGTTTTCTTACAATGAAAAAGAAGTCAACATATTCAGGTAACTGTTGATTAATATTATGCCACCCCTATAAAAAAACCTCCTTGAAGTTTAATGCACTTCATGAAAAGTGTTAATATGACTTCATAGGATTCCATAGATGATGCATAGAGGTTTTGGTGGTGAACGTCATTGAAAAAAGGGCGCAAATGAGAAACGATGTGTACTTAGAAACTGTTGGTATAAGTACCAATATACCTATCATGACTCAGGATACAATTAATAAAACATTATCATAAAAATATCAAATATTTTGTTGAACCAAGTTCCCATAAGGGCCATACTAATCGTAATTCTATGCAACTTACCTTTGGTTATGTGTCGGCCATTTTGGAGTTTGTTTAGGCGATTAGGTCTGGGACCGACCTACGTTTGCAGCGCATTTCCTTCATATCCTGTTTTCATCGACAAAGTCTTAATAACGTTCAAATCACCGCGTGTCTTAGTTGCTTCAAATGGCCTTGGAATTGTTCGGAAGACAAGGCAAGCAAAATACGAGAACACAACAACAGGGCAAGCTGTTACGGCAGGGGAATGTCGCTGTTTTCAATCGTTGATTTCAAACTCCAGCTGGGCCGTAAGGGGGAGTTTTATTCAAGCGAACAGAACCATCGTTTTGACTACTTTGTATATTTCGTTCATTTATTCAGCTGATGCTACGTAAAAACTGAAATAATAGAAAATACACCATTTGTAGGCTACCAAAATACTCACGGCATACTTAACGGACAGAAGTGAAGTAAATAAATTCTAAGAAATTGCTACCTCTATTCTCCATTGAAAACCTTCTCAAATCACGGAATTATGGCTACAAGTCGATGTCGAAAAGACATAGCTCAACAAGAGAAATCTTTAAGTCTCCTCCTGAAATTAGAGACTGACGTCACGTAGAAAAGCGTGTCGTGAGCGGAAGTGGCTAACAGTTTCGCAAGTTGTTCATCTGTTACTACATGGCTCTTTTAAATTGCGAGAGTGATTTAATGACAATTAATAACCAACTAAAACGACGAAGTTCATCTAAAGAGTGTCTCTGTGCAACTATGCCGTTGGGGATTCCCCGGTCTCCATCTTCACTTCTCATCAAGAAGAACCAACTTGTCTATCGGGCGGTCCAGGAAGGTACGGCACTTCCTTTGCTTGCCGCTTGGATCAATAGAAGAGCTTCCCATGGCTATATTCACCTTACGAACGTGCCAATCCTCATCTGGGTACACGTTATAGACACAACCTAATGGCCATCTATTTCGTGGAGCTTCATCCTCTAACGATAACTACATCACAAATCTGGAGACTCAACTATGCGGACTGATCCACTTTTGTCTACACTGGAGCGTTTGCAAGTACCACTGCTTCCAGAACTCGTTTCAAAGATGTTGGACACGATGCCAATGTTTTCTGGAGTAGACATCCAACCCTTGAAGGCTCCCTGGTGGTGGTAATACCACCTTCGACGTCATGGTTAATAAGTGACATGGAGACAGCACACTCAGAGAATCTGCTCTGACCGGTCATCTGCTGTCAGAGGACGGCTGTTTACTATCGCCTCTGCTTCAACCATCAGGATTCGCAAGGACTCATCCTTGAACTGTCTGGCATGCTTCTGTCTGAGGGATGCCTGACTTCGTAAGGAAGATTGGCCAGATCAATTCGACCACCGACACATAAGACGCCATATTAATCAAGAAACGAGTCTAGTCGATGAATATGACCAGCTTGCTTCATTGTATTGCGGAACGCGGTAGCTCTACCTTCCTTTCTTTGAACCTCACGTAGCAACTCTCTCTTCTGGCTGAAATGGTGACTCTGGACTATCTTGAAAATCGTCTGTTCGTACAGTTGCATGTCCACGACGGTCACATTCTTTTGATGTCGCTTCGTTCAGTTGCCTCCTCTGACTCTTTAATTTCTTCATGTACTATAGACAAATTGCTAGTGCCTTCCTTGCTCGATGCCAGTCAGAGAAATATTCAAGGCGTTCTAGGAGTGTTGGGTATTACTTCAGGGTTGTCAGGAGAAAAAGCAAATGTAAGATCTCTTTCTTGTTTCCAAGCAAGTTCCACAGAAATTCCGGCCCTTTCCCTCACCTTGTGCTATCTATCGGCTCTTGTGCGTGGAGACCTCTCGACGCGTCATCAGCTGGGTTTTCGTCGGCATCAATGTGTTCCCACCGATCAGGAGAGGTGAAGTCACGAATGTGTTGGACACGATTGGCCAAAACGTATAGAAGCGCCTAACATCGTTGGGTATATACCCCAGTACCAACTTGCTATCCGTCCAAGAATACTTGAGGTATTTTGTCAACGTAAGCTCTCACTGCAGAAATGCCCTGACCTTCGTCGACGCAACAGCAGTGGTGAGCTCTGAGAGGCGCGACACCTAACTTCGTCAAGACAAGGCAGCAGTGGATTTCCCCCATGCTGCCGACCATTCTTGGATAGGAGCATTGGCCATATCAACTAATGTTTGCGTCGAAGAAGCTGTGAAGCTCATTTGTTTTCGGCTCATTAAAATTGTCTGGCCTGTAGCAGCGAGGAACCTCTAACTCAGCTAGCTTGCGTAACTCACTTCTCCATTTTTCCCACCTCGGTCCTTTGGAATGGTGCACCGTTTCACCCCAGTGCATTTTGCTACTGCACAACTCTTGTAAAATGCTTTTGCCTATCAACAGGAATGGTGCTACCAGTCCCAGTGGGTGGTAGATTGAATCCACGGAGGCCAATATCCCCCTTCTCGTAAGTGGTCTGCATTTCCGTTCCACTCTAAACCGCAGCTGGTTGTGATTTGACGCAACACTGGATTCCCAATGCCTTTTCAATGGGTAATACATCTCTGCTCATGTCCAGGTCTTGAATGACGCTCGTACGTTGGTCCTTGGAAATGGCCTCGCTCTCTTCCTTGCCACTGGAGATAAACTTGTGGAGATTAATTCCTCCGTGGAACGC
This sequence comes from Ricordea florida, assembly GCA_949710005.1. Classification (NCBI taxonomy): domain Eukaryota; kingdom Metazoa; phylum Cnidaria; class Anthozoa; order Corallimorpharia; family Ricordeidae; genus Ricordea; species Ricordea florida. The sequence continues at coordinate 16,134,222 of OX453275.1, forward strand.
AAGCCTATAGTATTCGTAGAAGTAATTTCCAACGAAGGCAGCTGCTTTGCCTCCCCATTCTTTCTCAAAATCGTCGGCTGTAGTTTTCAGTGCAACATTCGCACAACCGGGTGACGATGGAGCTCCAAAGTGCTAAAGTGCAAAGTCCTAAATTCCACCGGAGGCTTGTCAAAGCCATCGTTTTCCAACCAGAGGAACCTGTGGAAGTTGCGGTATCTTACATGCAGGAAAACATGAAGAAACATTCCCTCTATGTCACACAGCACAGCCACACGTTCCTTACGGAAACGGGCGAGGACTGCAACTATATTGTTCGTTAAATCCGGTGCTTGCAAGAGAAGCTTGTTAATTGAGTGACCTTTGAACTCTGAGCTGGCGTCGATGACCACTCGAATTTTGTGGGGTTTTCTAGGGTGGTAGACCCCGTGGTGTGGTATATACCAAACGCGACCATTGTTAAGAGAAAGTTCGTTGACCGGTACTCGTTTGGCGTACCCTTTCTCTATCGTTTCTTTCATGTATACTGCGTAGTGCTCCCGGTACCTTCGATCGCGTTTAAGCCTCTGCCTTGGTTTGCTGAGTCGAGACAAGGCTGGCTGTCTGTTGTTTGGCAGGTTGACCGTATCATCCTTGAGCGGGAGTGACATCTCATAATGTCCGTCTTCTCTATGATTGATGTTTTCTTTCACCTAGGATAAGACCTTCTGTCGTTGTGGGAAAAGGGCTGCCGTTCTTCGGTGCCTTCGTTGAAGTCCAGGTGAATAACTCTCTCTGTACTCATTATTTCCTTGGTTTGTACCTTCAGTGCAAAGTGACATGTCCTTCTGTTTGGTTCAACAGAGACCTCCCATTATCCGATTGCAGGAGCAGTAATGTCACATTTCGCCTTTCACGTTGGGATCAACAACTCCGATAACTTCCCACCCTATAATCGTTCGCTTAGGCTAGTGTATGGGTTGTCTTCACCTCCAAGGATAACATCTCCTGGCTTGATGGCTCGCGCACAGTTGGTGCCTATAAAAAGCCCTAATTCAACATTACTATCGTATGACATCAGTTCACTAGCGATGCGCTCGACGTGAGGCCAACCATGTGCAGTTTCCGGTCTCTGTATTTGGGTGCGCTTGACTAGGATATCTTCTCTTGAATAAGTTCCCAGCAGACCAACAGCCGTCTCTTCCTTAAGACCGTGTACAACAAGGCCGCTAATCTTCTGGCAGGTTACCACGTTTTCTACTAGCACTGTAGACAATTTCAGTGGAACTTCTGGATCAGTAAGAGTCAACTTCTCTAGAATCGAGTTCTTCACAAAGCACGCGTCAGATTGGTCGTCGAATAGGGCGTAAACAACTCTTTCTGTCGAGGTGCTCTTGATGCTGTAGCCAAACAGGAACGATGCAAGAGTCGATTCATTCCTTGTTATCAACGTGTCTGTCCTCCGTTTCTTTCCTTACAAGTCCCTTAATTCACTTGAGCCGGTGGCACGGCTCTCCGCACCTTGTCCTCTTCTTCTGTTGAGTCTGACGGGCGGTCTTCGCCCTGCCAGGTTCTCATCCCTGTCGTCTTTCTTTGCCCAAGGCTCTTGAAGGAATCACAGGGTTGTATGCAATTCTCGCCTCTTTCTTTAGGGAATCGCAGAACTCTGAGAAGGGCGGGTATTCAATATCATCATCGTTAACTTCATGCCTGTCGATACTGCGACCATGGTTCTCATCTCCAGTCATCCAATTATCGACCTGCCATCCCCACCGATCTATGAGATTGCTATTCTTTGGTTCTCGTCGGGGTCGTCTAGCACCTTCAAATACTTGATATCGTTTATGGCGGTTTGACAGTGAAGGAAAAATCACAAAACTTCTTTAAGCTTGGGTCATCGTTTGGAGGAATCTTTCATATTTACAGTAAACATTACTGTACAACTTCGGCAACCATAGAGCTCATGAGAATATGCCATCTGAAAACTTGTATAGGTTTATTATTTGGGCAAGCGTTACTCTTCGATCGTCTTGCGTGACATTCACGCTGCTGGTGACGATGCGGTTGGGCAGTATATACTCCTCAAGTTTAAGAAGTCATCGCCCAAAAATTATCGACCGATTTCCCTGCCTTGCATTGCTTGCAAAGTGATGGAACACGTTATATCTAGCCATATGTCAAGATACTCTGAAAGCAACAACATCCTGACACCCCATAAGCACGGGTTCCGCAAGGGCTTCTGAACTGTAACACAACTCATTTCGGTCTCAAATGACTGGTTTACATCATTGGATAATCGTAGACGCACTGATGCCTTCGATACTGTTCCACACAACAGATAACTCCATAAAATAAACTATTATGGTATCTGCGGGAAAACTCATAGATGGATAAAAATGCCTTTTTGATAAATCGGAGCCAGTGTGTCCAAGTTTCAAGAGAAAGATCAGACTGGGTGAACTTCTCCTCCGGGGTACCAGAAGGAACAGTACTGGGCCCATTACTGTTCCTCGTCTTCATTAACGACATCACGTGCCAAATCAATTCTAAAATATCAAACTGTTTGCAGATGATGCAGTAATTTACTAGGCAACAAGCAACCCGACTGTCCTTATTGCCGTGACATTGATCAGAAACCACTCCATTTATTTGTGGAATGTCCAATTCCTAAATCCTTCTGGAATAAATTTACAACGTGGTACAACGTTACATGTAGAGGAAACATTACTTTGGTTCAAAACGAAATTGTATATGGTGTTTTGAAATACTCATCGTCCTGTTGTAGAAAAATACATTGCGATAACGACAAATAAACTAGATTCTTTTAATAAAAAATGGTCCAACTTTTTAAACAATTGATTACTGGAGGCTAGCTGTGCAAATGCAAATACTGCTATTATCCATTTGTAAGTAACTTAATCAAATTTATTAAGTAATTGTATTGTATCGTGGTATTGGTATTGTTTTAGTAGCATAAATATCGTTTTGATAGTAATATCATTTTGTAAGTAGTTTCGTAGCTCTTTAAGTCGTTTTAGTACCTTCAAGGTAGTATTGCTTAAGTTGTGTATTGTAATTTGTTGTGCATGAAATAAATAAATATTTACAAAAATGTAATATGTATAGGAAATAGCATGGTTTGTAGTGATATTTGGTATAAATACCACAAGGGATATTTCAAAATTGTTGTACGTAATTTCAAGAGCCGTTAGGCGAGTGAAATTTGAGACAATTTTGAAATATCTCGAGTGGTATTTATGCCAAATATCACGTACAAATCATGCTATTATTTGTTTATACTACTACTCGCAAAAGGTTTGTAATTTTCACACGTAGGTATTTCAAATTAAGCAGAAATACCACTGCTCTTAGCCAATCAAATTACAGAAATTTCTCATGTAGTAGTATAAACTCTGAAATAACTGCTCAAGATGACGTTTTGTTTTCCAAAGCGACATCAGTCGATTATCAACTTGGTCAAATACTTGGAATATGAGCTTTAACTTAACCAAATGCAACATCATGACCATTACACGTTCTACCGTGGACCGACCAGCATACTACTAAATCCAGAAACATAAACTAGAGAACATCTCCAGCCAGAAATATCTAATAATTATAAAAGACGACCTACAGTGGGACAGTCACGTAAGAGAGGTTAAGGCAAAGGTGACAAAAATCTTGGGGCTCATGCCCCGAACCCTTTCCCACTGTAGCTCTAAGGTCAAAGAATAGGCCTATAACTCCCTAATCAGACCAAACGGTGAATATGGCACATCTCTGTGGGCCCTCTACGAGAAGCAGCATATCGCATCTATCGAGGCAGTACAACCCAGTGCCCTGACGTTCGTCACTGGGGATTATTCGAGATACAGCAGCGTAACACAAATGAGAGAGACCCTTGTATGGGAGACACGTGAGTGTAGGAGACATCTGGCTGCTGTAAGTACCTTCTACAAGCCAATCAGCAAACTCATCTACCTTCTCATTCCTGTCTCCTTCCGACCCGCAGATCCTCGCACCCGTTCGAAACGCCCCTATAAGTTCTGACATATTGCCACCAACACCAATGCCTACAAGTACTCCTTCTTCCCTCGCACAATCCCCTTTATGGAACAGCCTGCCTACCATAGCCGTCACTGCTACCAGTCCTGACGCCTTCCAAGTATATGCATTGCCCATCATTAAAACCTTTTGCCACCCTAACCAACCAACTGATCCATGGATCCTTATTTTAATATTTTATTACATTTATTTTTGTATTACTGATATGTGTGTACATTACGTTTCTGGGTCGAGACTCGAGGGTACCAAGTCAAGAGTCGAGGGTAAAAGGTCGAGGGTCGAGGGTAAAAAGTCGAGAGTACCAAATATACCGTTTTTTCGTTTTTCTTCCTATTCGACTGTGAATTTTTCTATAGCTTAACATTAACTAAACAATGAATACACAGTAATTACATTATATTTATTAACAATGACGTAATATTAATGATATGTCAAGTTCGCACACAACGTTTCCCTGATGCACCAAGTCGCGGCCTAAACCCTAGTTTTATTTTATCTCAAGTTTTGTTTTTTTTTTCCATCTATTTAACTTCAGCCTCCCCCCTCACCCCACCGCGTGGTTTTAGACCAAACCATATCCTGGTAATTATTGCACAGAAGTCTATTTAATGAAAGTTATATTAGATCCTACGTACCTTATAAAAAGTAACAAGTACAAAATTGTAGTCCAGGGTATCCGGAAAACTGGTGATGACTTGCTCGTTGGCGAGATTGTCCTTCTAAGGCCCAGTTCAGACGCCGTACTTCAGCCGCGCCGAATCGAATTGAAATTTAGGCTGACCTAAATTAATTGATCCCAGCTGAATTGATTCAGACGCCGAACTTTATGTTGCCGAAACGAATTCAGTGAGGAGAGAATTGAGACACGGTTAATGATTGATTAAATACTGATTAAATATGGACGCCGAGAGGTCTGGCAGAAACCACCAAACAAGAACCTTTATCAGTGTAGCTTTATACGCACTTCTCCTCCGCTTTCGTAGCGTCTTTTCCTGTCACTTGTGGATGTGGCTCGCAAAACGCAACGCTTTTATCAGCGACCCATTCCTGGTAATATTCGTATTCTTCAAAAATGAAACCGTTATTGCATATGGGAATTTCGCATTTGAAGCAAATATATTCGATCGTGGTGAACGGCACGGCGTCGCATTCATATTGGGACTTTGGAGTCGCACGAAACTGTGCAAAATATTTTATATCATAGATACTGAGATTTCCTCACGAAAAAAAGAGTACGTAAAAATGATACGTAAAATGCATTAGCCAATAGGAAACGCGAACGATGAAAATTCACTAGTGAAAAAACGTCGTTCGTCCAATCACAAACGCGAACGACGAAAACTCACTAGTGAACAACATCGCATCGCGATTTCGATTGTCGTCCATTTTCATATCGGCGACATGGCGGAGGCAGCTGCTTCAAGGTTTGTGTAAAAATGTTTATAAAAGTAGTGAAGGTATAAACTGACGTTTTATTTCTTGTGTTACTTCATTAAATATTTGATTTTTAAAGAGAAGCTGATGTTTTAGTTATTCTAGTTTTACACGCATACATTGCAGTTGAATGGGTTCCCTAAACACGCGCGTAAGATTGACAAAATTTGGCTTTTCAAAAATCTCAGTATCTATAAAATAAACAAATTACACCATGGAAAATGCTTTGTACGATTTTTTATTCACTCGTTGAGTTGTATCAGAAAACTCACTCGTTCGCTGCGCTCACTCGTTCGTTCTGATACTACTCAACTCGTGAATAAGAATCGTACGCGCGCATTTTCCATGGAGTAATCTCTATACCCGCCATTTTTCGTTCTCCGATAACCTGCGCATGCTCTAAGGTAAAAATACAATGGAAATACATTATGATAATTTATGCATTTGATTCGGCTCATGTGAAGTACGGCGTCTGAATTAAAGTCGGTCTACAGCCGTTCTTCCCGGCTGAGCCAGGTGGGATTAATTGCTGGGCCGATCTAAATTAAATCAGCCGTTCCGAATTGATTCAGACGCCGTACTTCACGTGAACTTAATTCGTTGAATTCGATTCGGCTCGGCTGAAGTACGGCGTCTGAACTGGGCCTAAGAGAGCAAAACCTTTGCACTGCCTTTCAAACTTCCAGGTGTCAGCGGAGATCTAATAGAAAGACTTTGTGCAGAAAAAACCGTTTCAGAACGCACAAAAGTAAAAGTGCCATTAATTTGAAAAACGTTTTTTTCCATTATTTGCGTATCGGCATTAAGAACAAGACGAACCTGTCTGGTTCTATCGCGGTAATCAAAGCTCTCATCGGCCAACTCGCATGCTAATTAGATTATGATTATATTTAATTAATCACTTTACATTGGCCTGTTTGACATGGAAGATGGGTAATATATAGCCGAGGACAAGGTTCCCCTGACTATTTATGGACACTAAAAAGTAAATTAACAGGTTACTTGAATCATCTTTCTCATTTGTGTTATAAAAGTAATAGTGAACGTTCTTTTGATGAACGGTTGTAGAGGGAGAAATAGCCTGCGCCTATCATGTGGCTCTTTACTTTGCCTGACCTAACGTGTGGTCTTGTTTACAATTAAATTGAATTTTCTAGGAATGAAGATAAAATTGCAAGTGCCCACACAGAAAAGGATACCAAAAAAGCTACAATCCGTTTGCTGAGGTAAGGTGTCTCAACCCAGAAAACCTCATTGCCAACTTGAGTGTATGAACGAGTTTTATCTTACATCAAACTTTCTCTTTACTTTTTCAAAATAATATTAAAAAAAACCATGAGCAAACAGACAAACAAACAGTTTGTACATATTTAATCAACTAACGTATTACATTCTTCGCTCCGTAACACATGATTTTCGATTTCACCGGAAATAATACTCTAAATGGAGAGCAGCAAGATAAATGGAATCTACTAAGTGAACCTTGCAGCTAAAATTTGGAGGTGGAGAAAATACATGCTTACTTGTTAAATCCAAGAAAAAGCTTATACTACAGCTGATGACCTAATTGACCGTTTTTAGGATTGTAGCCGAACTTGACTTACACACGATAAGGAGAGCATTTTGTTACGCCCGAGATTGGGCAGGTATAAGAGACGATTTGGTTAGCGAATAACTGCTCTTCAATACTGATAATTCAAACGCAGCTTCATTTTGTTCTTTCTGAACAGTAAGAATTTTTCCTTATACGTAATCCGGGCACATGTAGAGTACAGTGTATGGACTCCAGCACCATACGTATTCATCAGTGATCACTTTAGGTGTCTTTGCAATACTAAGTTAAAAAAGGTTGTTTTCTGTTGATAAAGTTACACTATGCTCGGTACACTTTATCGTACTTTTTCTTTCTTTGTTATAGAACAATAATCCTTCTCAGCCAAACATTGAAATCACTGCCAGGTAGGTTTTACATTTTTGTATATCAGATGACTCGAGCCGATTAAACTTCTTCAATCGACAGTAATGACAACAAAAAACAAGTTTATTCACTCAATCACACTTATATACACAATACCTAATGAATATTATATTTAATTACAATAAATTACAAAAATCAGTGTGCAGAGTCCAGTCAGGGGGATAATATAAATTAACCTTGCGGATTTCGAATTAACCCCCTGGCTGTTAGGTATAAGACAAATAAGATTAGGGGCCTAACAGAGACAAGTAAATGAAGCAAACACAGGGAGACAGACATGACGAGTAGATGTAGTATTGGGTGTTCGAAGTTTTAGGTATACTTACTTCATGTTATTTCAAGCTGTTCAGAGAAAAGATGAAGCTTTATTTGATTAGAGAACTGGTAAACATAAAGCTTTTTCAAGGTAGTTGGTATATCATGCCACAAAATAGAAGCCATATATGATATGGTTTGTTTCTCGGTGTTTGTTCTGACTCGAGATTTGTATAAATTTTGATTGGCAGTGTAGCTGGTATTGTAAGCATGGAGACCTCTAGCGTACTGAAAAAAACTCGCAAAAACATTTGGGAGAAGATTCTTATGCCACAAATGAGTAAATTTCAATGCTTGCAAGCGACAGACGTTCACTGTGAGGAGTTCTAAAAGGTTTAGCCGAGGGAGAGCACTATCTGTTTGTTCACCGAAAGTTCTTGCAAAGAATATTAATCTAATAGCATGGTTCTGCTTGGTCTGTGTACTTAGTATATATATATATATATATAGATAGATAGATAGATAGATAGATATAGTTTGTGTACAGAAGGTTCACCAAACGAAGAACACACAGTAGAAGGATCCAGTGAAGGATGAAACGTTCTTTCGAGAAATTGTTGCTAAGTATACTTAGGATAATCGAAAAAAACAAACTTCTAAAAGGTTCAACAACTTTATAACGTTAAGGCCATTCAGCCTTCCTCAGATAAACAGATAAAAAATGTTAAAAGCTTGAAATGAAATCTAAGACCTGGAAGACGCTTATAAAGGAAAATAACAAAAGCTAAACAATGGCATATCCATGACAATACAATTTAAAATTAAAAGTATAAAATCATTAATTATGCTTTAAAAAGTTACATCAAGGCGATAGAGGTTGCATACCAAGGTACGCAAAAAACGGCTAATTAAGGTGAGAAATAGTAATACGGCAATGATTCAATTGTTATAGCAAATACGATCTAATTTCCCGCCTCTTGTTGAGGCTATGCGGCTGCAAGGTAAATAATTGGGTCATTCAATAAGCTTCTCTAGTTAATAGGAGGTGTTTTCTCTATAATTATGAACTTAATGTCCGAGAGATCGTGCGGGGTATAATTAAAGTGTACTGCCAACTCGCAGGTCTTTTTATTTGTAAGGATAGACGATTTATGGTTTCGAAATCTGACCTTAAATTTGGTGGATGTGGAGCCCACATATTGAAGATTACATTGTAGCTAGATTGATAACTTTATTAGACTCGCAATTAACCCTTTGGTTGATGAAGTATTTACGTCCAGTGGCCTTATTTCCGAAGTTTGTGTCTTCGAGTAGATAATTAGTAGATAATTTGGAAGGTGCCAGGTTATCATTGAGATTTTTACTTCGGCGATAAGCTAGACAGATAGATGTAGATAGGAAAATTCCTTGAAGGCTGAGGGGAGGGGGGGGGGGTTGAGCTGAGTAAATCAACATGCTTTTTAATAATCTTAGTAATATCAGAAAAAAGGTTTAAAGTCAAGCAATAAAGGAAAAAACTTTTTGCCCTTTTTAACTTTATCCTTGAGAAGTTAGGATCTTTCAATTTGCAAGACCCTGTCAAATTGTCTGTCCACCAAATCTCCATGATATTTTTGACGCTTCAAGTAACCCTTATATTCGGTGCACCTAGCCTTAAGCATTTCAACGTTGGAACAATTTCTCTTAATTCTACTGAAGAGCAACTCTAAAGGAATAGCTCTTTTACGATGAAATGGGTGGAAGCTTTAAAACGGCAGATATAGATGGCTATCGGTGGGCTTAGCATAAATATCTGTGACAACATACCCATCACAAAGATTTAAAGTAAGTTCAAGAACGATGAGGCTGTGCTCCGAGTAAACCAATTCGAATTTGATGGTGGGGTATAAAGAATTGATATAATCTGTAAATTCCAATAGGTTGCTTCCAAAAATCTAAAATATCGTCACTGTAGCGCCACTAAATCAAAGGCTTAATAGGACCCCCAGACATAGCAAGTTCATCAATAGTACCCATGGCTAGATCTGCATAGCTACATGCATTTTTCGAACCCATTGCAGTGTCGTGTTTTTGAACAAAATTTTGATTAGCAAATTGACAACTTTTAAATTGAAGGTAAATCACAGCATCATCCAAGATACAATCAGTTGAAGGATACTTATTAGCCCTGGAGTCCAAGGCTTTTCTAACTGCTGTTAAACCAAGATTGTTATCAATATTAGGGAATATAGCTACAACATCCCAAGAGACAAGTAACGTTCCCGGGGGGAACGGACCTCTATCATTCAAAGTTTAAATCTTATTAATACAGATGTATTATATATATATATATATATATATATATATATATATAAAGTTATGATGCTTCGAGCCAACAGGGATGCCACACGCCAGAAGGATCCAAAAGGATTCGTAGTCCAAACCTCGAGTAATGAAATTTGTAGGCAATTGTGGAAAACGAGGACGGACAACTTCGAGCGAAAAAAAAAATATATATATATACAGTAAAAAATATATATATATATATAATATAAATAAAAAAATATATATATATATATAATAGAATAGGCACTGCAACTGATGAAGGTCATTGACCGAAACGTCTATTTTTATTAAATTTTTAAACTTTTTTTAGATTTTTTACTGTATATATATATATATATTTTTTTTTTCGCTCGAAGTTGTCCGTCCTCGTTTTCCACAATTGCCTACAAATTTCATTACTCGAGGTTTGGACTACGAATCCTTTTGGATCCTTCTGGCGTGTGGCATCCCTGTTGGCTCGAAGCATCATAACTTTTTATATAATATATATATATATTTTTTTTTTAAAAAAATATATATATATATACAGTAAAAAATATATATATATATAATATAAATATAAAAAAAAATATATATATATATAATATATATATATATATATATATATATATATATATATATATATATATTATATATATATATATATATATATATATATATATATATATATATAATATATATATAAACAAAACAAAAAAAATAGCCTGTATCGTTAACTTGATCCTCCCTTGTCTCCTGCTGAGTTGACTTCCGTCGTGCATCATTAACTTGATCCTTAGTTGGGTTTCAAACGGAGTTATAGGCTTCCACTACCCTGTCGCCTTGAAGGAAAATTGCCGGGATGCCCAGTCTTCAATCACACAATACACCACTTCGATTGCTACGTTGCCAGCATGGTTGTCCAGGTGGTTTAGTGGTTATCACACCCGACTAGTATGCGGGGGGACGTGGGTTCAAATCCCATTCAGGGCAAATTTTCTTTCGAACATTTACTTTAATTAATATGATTATTTGGGGTGTATAGGGTTAGTGGTTTCTTCATATACACACACACACACACACACACATATATATATATATATATATATATATATATATATATATATAGGCAATTGTGGAAAACGAGGACGGACAACTTCGAGCGAAAAAAAATATATATATATATATACAGTAAAAAATCTAAAAAAAGTTTAAAAATTTAATAAAAATAGACGTTTCGGTCAATGACCTTCATCAGTTGCAGTGCCTATATATATATATATATATATATATATATATATATATATATATATATATATATATATATATATATATATATAGACATTCGCGCTAGTTTTTGTATTCACCTCTGGACTAGTTAAAGACAGTGCTAAATGACAAACTAAGGATTCCTTTCTGGATTTGTTGAAGTGTCCGTTAGTCCAGATCTGCTAACAGATCATAAAGTTGAAATGGGTGTGTCCTTTTTTGTTGTTTAAACTTCGTTTTTCTCACAACGTAGTCACTTGGAGGTGGATTACGAGGTTTCGACCACTTACTGCTACTCTTCCTGAGGCGATAGGGTCGACTGGCTATGTGCACCGTTATGTGAGCTAGTTGATCCGGTCTGATTGGTGTTTGTCGATCTTGCCGTTGTTGTTATCCGGTATTGTTTTCCTCAGAGGTAAACCGACCTCACGCGTGTTTGTTGCGATGATTTTTTATTGTCTTCACCCATGATTCCGGAGTTTCGATTTCGTTATCCCTGTATATGTCGTTATGGCTAAGTCTACTGTGGATTGCCTCTCACTTTTCTTGTTTACCAACTACACCATCCAAGATTTTAGGAGAGATTTACTCGCATTTTATGTTATCTATTCATTGTCATCTATTCAAGGTTTTCCACAGCGAATTTGATTTGCAAATTAATTAGAAAACAACTGTGTCAAATTAAGATAACAATTAAAGTAGCAGTTAAAACAATAGATGCGCGACGTTTTGCACGTCAAACCAGTTGAGTCACCTATGAACTTTGTAAAATAGTTTTACATCAGCCGTGAACCTTGGATAGTAGTTACATCAGCTATGAACCATGTACAGTTGAACATTGGTTAAGGAGGACGTAACGCTGTTCAGTCAATGAAAGACCAATCACTAGAATAGCTAATATTGGGCTATGCTTTCTTGAAGCTGGTTTCAAGCTCAGCATGAGGAGGTTGTATCTGAAAGCGATCGAAACGAAATCATGCAGCTAGCCACGGGAATGCTGCGTTTTGAATTTGATATGCTTATAGTGGACATTTTCCCGAATGACTAAACATGATTTTTAATACTGTGAGCACCACTTACTTCTTGAAGGGGGAGGAAGGTCAAAATCAGGAAAAGCTTAATTAAGTCTGGTGTCTGGTGGTCTTTGAGTATTAGTAAAGCAATGTACACTTTTCCACTTAATATCACGCCAAGTGTTTCGACTATGTGCTGGAAAAACGAAACGGAAAAATAGAAAAAGAGTGGTTACAGTAACACTTTAAATTCTCTATCAGCTGAGCTATAGAAAACCCAGAATTTTTGGTACTCGAATAATCAATTAAGTTGGAGTTGGATATTAATTATTGCTTTGAATTATGTGTGCTGCAGATGATGTTATGATGACTATGAAACTCTTGTACTTCGATGAAGGTAGGTAGAGACAATGAGTTAACCTTTTTCTTTGTAACACCAGTAACAACTATGGAAGTTGAAAATGTCGTGTCTAGTTTGAACGCAAGCAAAGCACTGGGGCCTTACAGCATTCCAGTGAAATTGCTTAAATTACTTAAAAAAGCTTTGAGTTATCCACTATCTTATTTATTTTATTGTTCTTTTTCGTTAGGCTTAGCTTCAGATAAATTAAAAGTTGGTAGAATTATCCCTTTATACAAGACTGGTAGTCAAACTCTTGTATCAAATTACAGGCCTATCACTTTGTTATCTGTATTTCATAAAATAATGGAAAAATTAATGAATCAGAGATTAACTGATTTTCTTGATCAACATAATATATTAATACTAGCTCCACTATCCAGGCTACAATGCTCATTACAGATAAAATACAAAGAGCCATTGAAGAAAAATTATACTCTTGTGGTATATTTTTGGACTTAAAGTAAAGCCTTTGATACGGCAGATCACAACATTCTCCTAGCTAAACTTGAACATTATGGAATCCGCGGCATAGCAAATGATTGGTTCCAATCATATTTATCTGACAGGCAGCAATTTGTCTCTATAAATAATTCCGACTTAAACACATTGCATATAACTTGTGGGGTACCACAAGGCTCTGTACTTGGCCCTCTATTGTTTCCGATATATATCAATGATTTTATAAATTCTTCATCTATTTTTTATTTTCATCTGTTTGCAGATGACTCTAATCTGTTTTATTCTGATAAAGATTTACAGCATCTTTAGGAAACTGTCAATCGAGAACTCGGTGAAATTAATACATGGCTTTGTTCAAACAAACTATTTCTTAATATTGATAAAACACATTTTGTAATACTTCATCCTTATCAAAAAATAAATTACTCTTTGAAATTTAATATAAATGGTAAAACAATAAATCGATTGTTGGACGATTGACGTCCGCTTTCTGGATGTGAAGAATTAGCTAGGACCTAATAATAATAATAATAATAATAATAATAAGAAGAAGAAGAAGAAGAAGAAGAAGAAGAAGCAGAAGCAGAAGCAGAAGCAGAAGCAGAAGCAGAGCAGAAGCAGAAGCAGAAGAAGAAGAAGAAGAAGCAGCGCTGTTGTTGGGCGGGTCAAATTGGGAGTTGTGCAAGGAATATGGAGTTGAGTGCAGTGACAAATGGTATGAGCATTCCCTCAAAAGCGTAGAAGAGATTGAGAAAGTAAACCTGTTGTGGGACTTTACCATCCAAACAGACCGTGAACTCCATCACAGGAGGCCAGACATTGAAATTCAGAAAAAGGAGGCAAAGGAAGCAATTATTGTGGACACAGCTGTTCCCGGAGATAGACGCGTACTGCAGAAAGAAACTGAAAAGTAGGAAAAGTACCAAGACCTGGCAGGGAGAGACTAAAAGGATCTGGAAATCAAGGACAAAAGTGGTGCTAGTGGTAGTAGGTGCATTGGGTTCAGTGTCAAAGAAACTGGCAGCCCACTTGGAGCAACTAGGAATTAAGGATCGAACAAGAACGATGCAAAAGTCGGCACTCCTCGGATCGGCACATATCCTTAGAAAGTCTGGATGTCTGAGGTCTCGGGACGAAACTTAACTGGATATTTCTCCCCAGGGAAAACCCCTGTGATTAATTATACATAATAATAATAATAATAATAATAATAATAATAATAATAATGATAATGATGATAATAAAAATAAGGATAATAATAACAAATAAGTCGTTTGGGATAGACAATTGTGCTGTCGTGGAAATGAAAAGAGGTAGACAATTTGGCAGCAGTGGAATACACCTACCCGATGACCAACACATCGAGAAAATAGAGGAAGAGGGCTACAAATACTTTGGCATTTTACAGATGGACCAGACACACAACAGCAAGATGAAAGGCAAAATAACATCGGAGTATATCAGAAGAGTCAAGAAGTTGTGTAAATACAAACTGAATGGAGGAATTTTGATCAGTGGTATCAATACCTGAGCAGTGGGCGTAGTACGCTACATTGCGGGGATTGTAAAGTGGACAGTGGAAGAGTTACGGAGCATGGATAGAAGAACTAGGAAGATCAAGGCAATGAATGGCTGTCTGCTGTAGTGGATGCTTCAAGCTGCTTTGAAGGAGGTGATTTTTGAAGAAGAGAACCTTCAGGACTATACGAGGAGGAGAAAAGAAGAGAAAGTTAGAAACTGGAAGGAGAAAGCCCTACACGGATAGCTTGTCCAACAAATATCGGATGTAGATGGGGAGGAGTCCTGGAGATGGCTTAGAATGGATTCCTAAAGAAGGAGACAAAAGGCTTCATCCTGGCTGATCAGGAACAAGCTTTTTAAAAGAACAAACTCGATCAAGTACAGCATAGATAAGACCTCAGAGTTAGCACTGTGTAGATTGTACGGGGAGTCAACTGAAAGAGTGCGACATATTTCGGTGGATGCAAAAAGCTTGCCCAGAGTGAGTATAGGAGATGTGCAGTAATTATGGGATAGAGTCTATCGACCCCTTTCGGTCGCAGAGAATGGAAAAGTGAGGATCACCTGGAACACAAGACTATTTAAACAGATACGAAACTGAAGCACAATCGGTCAGATATTACTATAATGCATAAAGACGCACAGGAGTGGACGCTTATTGACATAGTTGTGCTAGCGGACCAGAACATAATTATAAATTAGCATTTGCTGTTTAAGTTCTTCTATAATCGTTGATTACCCTTTATTTCGTTATTCCGCACTTCTTTTCAATGTCGCTAACGTTCGCCTTTGATTTGACTTTTTCCTTTCCTAGTCCGATTCAGGATGATATTATCTTTCCTCAAGGGTTTGATGTCCCCTTTGATTCTTCCCTTCTACCAAGGTTCAACCTTCTTACGGCTTTTGGCTCCTCGTATCCCAGTTCTTGCGCTATCTACGTGGCATCAGCACTTATCAACCTGTTTGCCTCTGTTATACTATCAGATAAAAATCATTTGCTTTCCTTACTTCCTGCCCTAATCTTCTTACTCGCTCCCCGTCTAATCTCTTCCAGCTGTAATTGGCTCAGCCAACCGTTTTTCTACGATGACCCACAAGGCTCACTGTGCAGTTTTAATTTTACACTGTCCAGTTTCATTTTTGGTGATAAGGTGCTACAGACTCGAAATCAAAACAGCTCTCTGAGCTCAAAAGAAAAAAAAAATTATTGTTCGGAGGCCTTTCGGAGATTTTTGTTACACGCTCGTGCAGAGTCCGTTGTTCTCGTACCAAAGACCGTTGGTTCTCGCGGCAGCACGTGTAAAGAAACAAGTACGGTTGGTTGATGCAAAACATTCTCTTGCGACAGCGGCAAATGCTGACGAGACGATCATCGAAATTGTAACAGAAACCCGGGATTCCACTTGCGTGCACACAATTAACGAATGAATAAGTTCACATAACTCTGACTACAACTGAAAATTTTCTTCGGTTGCGTAGCGTTAGAAAAGAATAGATTTCTGTTCGCTGTTGTATTAGCTGTCAGTGAGTTGTACAAGATATGTCAAAAAGTTTATATTACAGGCATGCAGTATGTATTCGCGAAGACAGGAATTTGTATACATCTGTAAGCAGGAAAGTTTTTCATTGTGCAAGTGAGTTCTCCGACGTTACGCTTGCCAGTCATACGAAAGTCAAACTTCCAATGTTGTCGCCATTGTCAGACAGCAATATAACTTCGTATTATTCTAAAATTTTAGACCTCGTAGGAAGGATTGTTGGAGTTTCGGGCTTGGTTCCTCCCCAGGTTTTCTATTTCTTCCCTTCCTGGTCTCCGAGTATTCTGCGGATACTTTCCCGAAATTCTGTTACTCTCATGTTCTTGTATTTAAGCCATCAAAAGCTATGTTTCGATTGAGACTAACCATTCCTTCCTTTAATAAAGCGCAACGGCCTTAATGTTTAGAAAAGGTACACGGTCTTATGATGCAGTACCGTTCGTCTTCGCGTTACAACGTTCACTCACTTTACTTTACCTGCTACGCATAATTATACCGTCGCGTTGCCGCCAATAACTATAACTGGTCTAGTCCCGGATATGTGATCCAGGACTTTACGCTCATCATTACAACGGCCACCACGTGTAATTAATCAGAAATGCCGCCTGGTCATTGTTGTCATGTACTGTTGTAAAGTGAACCCTTGCTGTTAAGAACAGAATAATAAATTCCATAACATTGCCCTTACAAATTTTGAAGTCACTACGGCGTCGTTCACTACGTAGTTCCTTTGCATTTGGCAGCCAGTTGAATTTCCCATGAAGGTCTGGGGTGCAAAATTCCGCCGTGTTTGTAACTGGAAATTGTTTTCATTTCCAGTATTAGCCAAAACTGATGAACAGTGAAAACGTTTGTTGAAAAACATGGATCCCATTATTTATAACAGGGTTTCCCTTATAACCGGTAATTAAGCTCGCTAGACTCTGAGCTTAAAATTAGCTTGAACTACACCTGCATTCTTCAGTTAATCACTGGCAGGCCGTACCCGTCTCTGGCCTACTTTTTCTTTACACATTGTTAGAAATGAGTGTTATAAATTCCTAACAGAAGAAGCCAAAAACACATTTAAATGTTTCCCCTTTTGCAGTGGTATGTCACCTTAGATTTAGAAGGAATCTGTCACGGTGAGGTTATGATTTTGGGTGAAAATCATTCCAATAATATGACTCTGAAACGTCGTCCTTCACAACTTAATCTGTATAACCCATTCGAATATTGTTTGGTTTATTTTTATGGCAATACGGGCTCTAATCTAGGGTCGTTCACGACAAAGATTCATTAGGGGTTGAAGTTTGTAAACGACGTTTTTAGATTTGAAGTTAATTAAGATAGAAATATTACATAATTACTCTGATAGGTGAAACTAAGCCATAAGCTAAGTATACTGGTTAACATTCTCTTAATGTTCGCTTCAATAGTCACTCCAGCTGAATATGAACCACCGGGATTTAAGGTATGATGAAGTGATCCTACTTTACCACGTATATATTTTCATCATAAATCCACAGTGGAGTTAACTCTTTACTTCGATTTAAGGTTTGCAATATTTTGTATTCAGAAAACACCGACGGATTTTTTCAAATACATTGAAGAACCTTTGAATATAAAGGTTGGAGAAGTTTCAACGGTAAGGCAGGCTGCGAATTTTAACTTTGAAGTATACGTTAATTGTTCACCCCTGTCGTATACTGGGCATAAAGCAACGGCCGGTGAACGAACAGTGTCCAATCATAAAATAATTGGTTTGCTTGGACAAGTCCATTGAAAAACGGAGATTTTGTTTGTTGTCCGGCTCAACTTCATAAAGATTCAAAAGACTACAATTATTTTGTTCATGGCTGTTGTGTAACAGCTGCAGTCCCAAGAAACCAAGAAAAGATGCTTATCTATCACCCAATAGATAATAATAAACAACTTTATTTCCTGAGGGTAATCTCTTATGGGTTCATACCACGACTTTTTGAACTATACTGTAATCACGGTAAATTCAGCGTCACATACGCTGCTGTTAACTTTTGGAATAAAATACCTATAGAATGTAGCATCTCTTCAAAGTTTCAGAAAACAATTAAACGACTACCTCTCAACATTCGAAGCCTGATAGTGAGTTCGTGCATGGTTATCATATGGGTTTTCCTTTACACACCTCCATATTTCTTTTTTCAATTCTCTATTACGTATGAATGTATTCTCTTTTGCTATATGGAAGTGAAAAAACTGACATAATCAAGAACTAAATTACAATTTGAACGGTAAGATAAAGAAGTGAATATTAGAACTTGAAATAATGTTTTGAGCTACTTTAATCCAAAAATCCTGCTCAGATGAAGTGTTCTATGCACTTATACTTATCAATGAAATAATTAAATTACTCTTCTTGTAGAATCGTTATGCATGTGTATATCTTTGTTATAAGTTATTTGTTATTAGTAGTGAGTTTAACTGACAAAACTGACACCTTTAACCGAAAGAAAAAGAAGCTGCAGTTTAAAAGAGATCCTAATTCTATGAGCCTAAGAGCCAAGTTAGTTATTTGTCGAGTGCGACCATCCCTGTGCACGAAGTTTTGAAAAGAACTGCTGTTGTCATTAAGTGCTGTTCCAAAACCTGAGCGGAAGTCATTTTCGGAGTTAAGTGAGCTGGTATGTCTCCACCCACCGTTGTCATTGGCCGTTTAAGCTGTAATGTTATTAGCTTACTATTATTAGTCAGTTTTCTCAGCTTCGATCCGTTTTTAATTAAGTATATTCCTCCAATGTCTTGGATAAGTCGTAGTTAGGCAGTTATCGGCATCGATTCGGTGGCGTGTTTATAGTTAGTAACTCACCTTTTAAGAGTAATTCGTTAGTAGTCACTACTGCACATGTCATACTCACCAGAGTCCTCATCGAGGCTGTCAGTGTTTAAATTGTGTTCCGCAGCGTTGATTTTGGTAATGTCTGTTCTCGTCGCCCATCTTTGGTCAATCAATCGTACTTCGCGGTTTCTGCCAGTGTTATCAACAGAAGTAGCTTGCTAGTCGCGGCATTTGATCTTATTTACTGCTCCCTGTTTGTTATGACATTATTGTGCCTTCGTTGATGTAATAGAGTTATGTAGTTATTCTGTCTCTTCTGCCACAAAGTTAGTGAATGAGTGGTAAAGGTTTCTTACGGTCGTAGTTTTGGGAGAGGTGGGGTTGTAAGCTCACTGGTTGAGTAATCTGTGTCCATTGGAAACGTCTTTTTCTGTAGCTTCGCCGAGACTGTGTTAGTGTTTCCGTTGCACGGAAAATGAGTTGATGTGAGAAAAAGATTCACAACCTTGGACAGAGACATAGATGCTACCAGCTCACAAAACGCAACTCACTCGCTCTGAAGATGACTCGACCTCAAAAGAGTTTTTTCTGAACCACGTATTCCCAACACATCGAAAGCGAAAGACAGCGTTTAAAAGTTTCTATTACCAATAACTTATTTTGTGTCTTCTTTACTTTGTTCTCATGCCTGGTTTTTCATCCGTCGGAACTTGTTCAGCTGTTCCATTCGTAAGTATTATAATCAAGATATATTTGACATGCAACGCTCAGGGAAATTTAAGTGCTTTTAGCGGAACGTCTTCTAAAATGTTACCCACTTGAAAGAAAGTAAAAGGAAAGTGTGCATGTTATTGTTGTGAATAAAAAAAAAATTGAAAATGTATATATACAGATAATCCTGTGCATGTAGAGAGTAACGGTCTCTATAATGGATTAACCTTTTTCTTCCTCCCTAAGAAGCAGAATTATTAACAGTTCGTAAATTTCAGAGTAAAGCTGAGGATCAAAACAGGTAGCCAGCAGTTTGAACTGAAGGAGTTGGAAGACCAGCAGAAAGAAGGAGAGCATACAGAATCGAGAAATATTGAACTAGAACCCGTTAATTGCCCCGTGTCAACAAGAGATTTACCTCCGTCGCGGGCGAAACAAGCAGAGCAAGCAGTTAATGGTTCAGTGGTAAGTATGAAGTGCTATTATCACATGCCTGACTCCGTGAGTGGGTGTGATTTGATATATTCCTGTAGTATCATTGTTCAAACGGACAAGATAGATTTATCCTGCTCACTCGGGATTTCGCGCGCGTTATATTGAGATAATCAGCAACACAGAATAGCATTATGGTTCTCAGGATAAGCATATCCTACTAAGTCTAAAAGAGTATTCCAGGTCTGGGTCTTGAATGTTTCATTCTCCTCTGAAAGGACTCGCGGTTTGTTTATAATTTGTATTTGGATCGCATGAGTGAACAATCCACAAGCTGCGGGGTACTGGCCAAAGCTTTGTTTAGAACAATTTTTCTAAGACCCTCTTGTTATAAAGAGAGCAGTGTTATCCCTAAAAAGATCTGCTTAGGTTCTCGGGGTGCGACCAATATCTCAGGCCGCCTATGTACTGTCTGTTTGCTAGGCCTTTATGCTTCTTTATGCTCTCATCGCCGCAGGTTCTTTTCATAAGTTCGTGTAACCTTCCAAGAAGTCCATGTGCGTAACTTTGTTTTATGTATTATTTAGTCTTAAAAGAGTTGCACAATACTAAAACCACTAAGCGCAATCCGCCGTACCACCTGTGGCACAGCAAAGGTTGGGACGATTCGAGTTTTTTGTACAAGGTTACTCTTCCCTAAAATGGTGTCCTGACGAGAACTAGGGGTCTACCCGCGCGCCTGGATGGCAATCTTGGTGTTTCTAAGTCCTTGCGCAACATAGACACCTACCTGCGTAGCCGTCTGTTTAACAAGCTAGTCACCTACTCTTTTATATCTAGTATATGTTCTTGTATGTATAACTATACCCTTCATGTATCTGTGTATGTTGTTACGGTTTGGAGTCACATTCCTGTACTTTTAATGAGGGTTGACCAATACATACAAACGGAGTCCAATGGAATTCTACCAATTCTACCATTAGTATTCCATTTGTACCAACGAAATGACATTCGATCCATTGGTATTCTAATGGTGAAATGCATCTCATTATGGGACCGACAGCCGCCAACTGGTCTTTTGCCCGGTAGAGGTCTACTCGTCCATCGGTACCAATGGTTCGGTTGGTACCAATAGAATGGCACTCTATCCATTGATATTTCATTGGTGAAATACATCTCATTATGGGCACTTAGATTATTTCTTAAGGCATGTGGCTGGGTAGGGGTGCATTCTGCTCTTCCATTGGTACCAATGGTACGATTGGTACTAACAGAATGGCATGTTAAAGAAGAATAGACATGATATATTATCACTTTTGGGTCCTCACGCTCTAAGAACTAATACTAAACATTGTACGCTTCTAGAACGAGGAATACACATATTTTGTTTAGCACATTGTATTTTGCATGTGTTTGGGCCCGCACTCTTTAAGAACGAAGGATATACATTGTACTTAGCGCTTTTGGGCTCGTACGCTTCAAGAACGAGGAATACACATATTGTATTTAGCACAATGTTTTAGCTTGTGTTTGGGCTCTCACTCTTTGAGAACCAAGAATATACATTGTATTTAGCTCTACTGAGCTCGCACGCTTTATGCAGTTCACAAATAGCATACCAATGGGCTGTCTACTTTTCCATTGGAACCACTGGTACCAATCGACAAGTAGTTTCCGCGCGGCTCTGAAGTGTTTATATATGCAGTTTACAAATATAGCACCGATCAGTTGCCTCCTTTTTCATTGGTACAACTGGTGCCAATGGTACTAATCGACAAGTGGTTTACGCGCGGCCCTCAGGTATTAAAATGCAGCGTACAAATAGTATACCAATCGACTAACTACTTTTCCGTTTGAATCGATTGGAACCAATGTTACCAATGGCACCAATCGACAAATCGCTTATGTACTGCTCTCAAGTAGTAATAAGATGCAGTTTACAAATGCTATACCAATCGACTGAGGAGCTTTCCATTCGTACCAATGATACGAATTATAAGGCTTCTTTGAGGAATGGTGATCATTTACCAATGGAACTATTGGTGAGGGTGTCTTGACGATTGGTATCTGTTTGTGCCTTATATCATGCTTAATTGGCATTCTTCCCTGCCAGCAGAGGTCTCTCGCAGCGTGTGAAAATTGGAAGGAAGGAGAGAGACCTCTACAAGACGGCAATGTAGCCGCCAGCCAAATTTGTGGACGAAACTGATTTCCGTTGATGACGAATGCGCATGCCTTGTTAAATTGTATGCTGGTAATTTCTGAGCCCACAGTTGTTATGGCCTTTGCCTGTTTACAAGTTTCGCAGTTCAATCGCACTATAAAATCATCTATTTCTAAGCTTCGCGATAAAAGTTTAAAGGAAATAACATCCCTGCAAAGGAAAGCCATACTTGGTTTTCTAAAAGGACGTGATACGTTTGCTGCTCTTCCAACTGGCTAGGTAACGCCAAGGCATGCGCGATAGGAAACGGATCGGCGGCTCGCAGAGGTCTCTCTCCTTCCTTCCATTTTTCACACGCCGTGAGAGACCTCTGCCAGCAGGAAATTGGCACTCAGAAGAAAGTAAGGCATTAACACTTATTCTCTCTTATAATCTAAGCGACAACCTTATCGGACACTTAGCAAAACTGGTTTGTCTTCAAGCAAGGGACAACAGGAGGTGGACGAGAAAGAATCAGGTTTTGTTTACTTGACTGTTTTTATTTTCTATTCGCACATAATGAGAAAGGTAAATTAGATTGCTAAGGTGGAGTTGTTGGTAACCGAGCTCTAGCCCAAGCTTATTTATTTATTTATTTATTTATTTATTTATGTATTTATTTATAGGGATGGAAGACATGGATTGTATGGAAATTCCTGATAGTAAGTACTATATATATGCGTTATTGATCAAGCTTGAGGTCAATATGGCTGCATGTTGGTCCAGTTCTTTTTTCGTGTTTATTGACCGAGACGAAGTCGAGTTCAATAAAACGCGAAAAAAGAACGGGCCAATATCCTGCCATCTTGACCAAACAAGCTCAGTTAAGGAAGGATTTGTTATGATTTATCATAGTTATTATATTATAATTTATCGTGATTATAATTATGGTAATTAAGATAGACCCATTGTGTCCGCTTGGGTAGCTAATCTTAATACTGGATTCGACTCATCTTGCCCGCTCGCGGACTCAGCTATATGTAACACATTTAAAAATGATGTCTGCTCCCGAAGGAGGAAGACTCCAAGGAAAACAACACTTAAATTAATGTTTTGAGAGTGCCGGTAGAGATTGCATTTAACAGGAGGATATTGACTGAAGCAAACTTTGCGTATTATACTTATCAACCTTCGTCACAGGAATTGACTTTGTTTGCTTACGTGGTAATTAGGTTTAGTGGGTCTTAATGAGTCGTACCTTCCGATATGAAATAAGCAAGGATGCCTCACTTCACTGCCTCTTTAGATCGGTGCAAACTCTACAAGTTCGGGTCGAAAGGGATTTTAACCAGCTAATTGTTTTTTGACTCAGATTGAGACCTTAAATAATAAGGAAACAAATAGGAGACAAAAAGGGACTGATGCACAAGAGAAGGTTACTTCTCCTTCTTATAGTTTTCCACGAACATGTACAGTGTATAACATTGTCCTCTATTTCCACCAGTTCGGGAACAAATTGACGCAGGAGATGATATCCAAGTGAAGTGCCCTTGTGGAAATGATAAGGTTTGCGTTAATATTCATTGCTGTTTTTCTGGTGTACCTCACTATACTTAAGGCGGGCCTTTTGACGCGCCGAACCTAATGCTTATTGAGGTCGATCTACCCAAACAACGAAGATCGACAATTGACCCCTACATCAAGCCTTAATCAGTCTAACATGTATTTTGTAACCTCAGGATGAAGGCCTCATGATTCTTTGTGGTGTTTGTAAGACCTGGCAGCATGCAGTTTGCTTTGGTATTTTGGAACAGGAGGATACTCCACAGCTTCACGTGTGTGTGCATTGTTCCAAGGTATTAAAATCCCTCCATGATTTAATTACCACACTTTCTCGATGGGCAGACAGTCTCTGGTAGTAACGTACAGTGGGAATAATTGTACAAGAATTTAACCCTTAAAATTCATCTTTAATATTTGTTCTACCGTTTTGTTTTAGGGGGAAAATGAGGATAATTGCACTGATTCATCTTTGGGAAATCTTAACACAGTCCAGTTGCAGGTGATTAAACACAATCCTTGACCTAGAATGACGTAACATTATTACTCGACAAAGCTAAGCCAGTGGTTAACTTAGATTGCATATCTTACTCCCTCATTACTAAAATTTAATTTTTCATAATTCTTGTTAATTTTTTTCCGTTCGGGGACAAAGGAATAGTGCTTCTTTGGAAATTCAAATGTGGAAAGTAAAGTTTGTTTTATAAGTTCAGTGGTGCATAACGTAGATTACATGCAAACCGACTGATGTATTTGAAAAGAGAGTGGTCTCAACAAAATATGTTTTCTGCTCATGCCCACATTTTTTTCTAACCACATTATGACGTCATTCATTATTAAGAAACTCGTCACACACATGGCAAAATGGAGCCATTTTCTTTACGCACGCTTTAAGCAAGGAGATATACCGTAGCGGAAGAGGAAGGACACCGGGCGGCAGTTCTTGTGAATAAAATCATAGGACAAAGACTCACCATAATCTATATTAGGGTAACAAAAAGTAAAGAAAACCTCGAATAAAGGTTCTTTTTTGCAACCACCTCTTCTTTAGCTTGTTTTTTCGTGTTATGCTGGTCGACTCTAACACAACCTCGATTTCAACGTTGAATTTCTTCGAAAGCAGGCCAGCGGTCGTGAAAAAGAATCCACGAATGGCAGAAATTGTAGTTAGAGTCGGTCCCGCCGAGCCTTTCGATGTACTTCTTAGCAATGAGCTTGGCCCAGCAATGTCACGACGTCTGCAACGGGCCTTAATCAGAACGGTATCAACAAATGATTTCCTTTTATTTATAATTTCCTTTCACACATATGGCCCAATCCTTCCATCCGCTTTGACAGGAGGCATAACGTTACCCTCGTTATCGTCTTACCGTGCGGTAGGTATATTTGGCAGGTTGTAGGTTGCAGGTTGAAATTTAATTATAATGGGAAATTCGCTGGCACTTAAAAGAAACTTACAGGCGGTAGACTTACCGTGTCTGTTACATCAAGCTTTTTACAATCTCTGAGTAACATGGCTTCCACCTAAATGCCAAACCGGCAGAAGCGATGAGCCTGAGAGTAGAGTATATGTTTATGATTTTAAGCCTGAGACACATTTATGGAACTAAACAATGAAAACGATGACAAAAGACGAGTTATAAAAGCATACTTACGGAAGGGGGAAGTTCAACGTATTTTCATTGTTCGAAATACGCCAACTACCTTATGCAAGAACCTTGACAAGTACCTAGGTTATTAAATGTTTTAGAGACAGCGGTTACCCAATTATAATTAAAAGTCAACCTGCAAACTGCAAAATATACCTGCTGCTTACCGTGTCATAACTTACTTTATCAACTTTTCCTAAATCATATCCAAGAGCAGAGCGACAAATACGAACTTTATTAGGTAACTTAAGACCACGTAACTATAATATGCTTCCGTAAATCTTAATTTATTGCAAGTACAACTGCAATCTCGTGGAGAACTAATCCAAGCTGAATTTTTGTTTTATTTTACTAGGCTACTTGTCTATGGCGCAGGACATTGCTTGCTTGCAGTGAAACGAACAGGATACTGCCTACTTCTTTGGCACGCCACCTCAGTATGTTGTGATTACAATTAAACGACTGTCCTGCAGATATGTTACTTACATGCAGTGAATTATTTTCAGAGATTGAAGTTAAAATTGCACAAGGGCTTGCGAAGAGATTGGAAACGGAAGGATACATAAGAAGTACTTTAAAAGGAAAAAGGTAAACGCTTTAGGAAAGTTAAAAAACGAAAATTAACAGGAAATAAAGCGTTTGTCTGTTTTCCTAAGCTTTCGCCATCTGAAAGACATGTATTGCATTTCTTGCATACCTCGTGCTGGTATTATCCGAGACCAAAAATCTTGGCTGTGTATTAGAATGTGTTACTTTCAAGAATCCACACAGAACCACTGCTTACCAATATTTCTTATGCAAAGTATAATATTATCATGCTACCTCTAATTGCAAAGAAGGTTCAAAATTAACATTTCACAGTCTCAAACAGAACTAAACGAGCCCAATTTAAAACTTTGCAGGCTGGGAAAGATTGTTAACAAGAACAAACTAGAAAAAGAAGGCTTCCAAAAATACTTCAGTAAAAGATCCGCAAGTAGTAAAGGTGTCGGTGTTGACCAGGCAGTCACGAAAGGCATTACAAAGGACTCAACGAATGAGGTACGAAGTTCTGAATGCCTTGATTCTTCGTTACCGAACAGTATACTTTTGTTATTATGTTCAAGCAAGGAATGTTCTGTCCAAGTTCGTCAGGAAGGATTTTTTTCTCGTGCTCTCAAAAATCGACAATATTTTTCTTGCTCTACATTTGACAGACCATAGAATTACGTTACTTATTTCATAGGTAAATTCGGCTTTTGAAACTCTCCCTAGCCAAAGAAAGATAGTGTTTTCTCTGCGTAGCCAGTCTTTTTAGCAAGATTCTTTCGTTGTGCATCCTAGGATGAACCTGCGGTAATATTGGGCGCGGTAATGCACTGGATTGCCTCGACCTTGGGTAAGGTTTGGGTTCATTCGTCATCATGGCATGCTCTCGTGGCGCTCGAGTTCTTCGTCGTGAACTCAAAATGCAGAAAATGACATCTTAGAAGTACATATCTTAAAATTTTTCCCAGAGAAAATGCCCCCGAAAACTTCCATTTTTACTCGTGGATATGCACAAGCATCCACGCGTATTCCGGGGTTTTGTTTGCAAATGATCACTCACTCCGCCGTAATCGGAAGTCTGATTAATTACCAGGCGGATAGTATTTCATAGTCCTGAGTGCTTTCTTGCTTGCTTTTCTATCATTTGAAGCAAGTGTCTGAAATAGTGAGAGATGGTGCTCTTCCAAGGTGAACCAAGAGATTCTCAAGAAGTGCTCCTCAGTGTAACCAGAGGCTCTAGGACTGTTCTCACGTCTTCGAACAAACTTGAAATGTGTTCACTTAACGTTGTTATTGTATGGCTGGTTCCGCGACAGCAAAGAAACCTACGAGATTGTATTTTGCAAGTGCAGTTCTTGTCGACGTCGTTTTTTTCTTAATTCTCTGAAAACCTTCGAAGAGAACGGAAGTTTCATAAAAGAAAAGGACCTGGACTTTTTTGGTGCGTTTATTTCATCGTTATCCAATGAGAGCTCTTCATTTAGACAAAAGGATTAACGTTTTGTAGGCGCTGTCCAATCACAGTGGTGGCGGAAAGATATAATTTTAGTTTTTTCATGGCAGCGCCACGACTATATTTTTTCGAACGTAAAATGGCTTGTAAAAGCGCCTGCTAATTATACTGGTAAGTACAATCGTTATCGCTAACTTAAAGTTATCTGTCAATTTTTGATGATACTCACGTTTTTATTCTTGTTCGGCGAAGGCGAATCCAAACTCGCTGTCAATAGACTATATCAGCGAACCTGCGATAGAAATTCAGCGCTACGCCTCAAACGCAAACTATACACTGAACTTACTTTATTCAGTAAACGGAGTAGATTACTTGATGAGACGCCCCTCTAATGGTATGGAACAACTGAATTTCTTCAATGAAGCTCTTTCAGTAAATAGGGTAGATGGTTCAACAATTTTTAAGAAGGGACTTCCGACTTCTGAATTTTATTAGAAGGGTTACATCACCCCGAAATTGCTGTATTTGTTTGCATGTTTTTCGTAAATTCGCATTGTAATATGTTAAAGTAGCATTGTGCACCTTTGAGACAGGAAAAATCGGAAATCTTTTATAACTGGAATATAACTTCTAACTTCCGACTTCTCATGGCGAAGAATTCGAGACAGGCATGCGCATTGACGAGCGATACTTAGAAAATTTCGGCGTATTTTCTGTAAGAGAGTTTAAGTGAGAATAAGAAGAAAAATCGAAATATCTCGGATGAAACTGTCCGGGTGCCTTGGTTTCCAACTCACTCGATTAGTACTGATGTTGCTTCAAATAAATTCCGTACAATGCCTACCTTGGAAGTTGTTTCCGCTGCGGTTTTCGAGTAAACGGCGAGCATATATTCACACAAGAATCTAGTATGGCGGTCTTGCCAAGAAGGCCATATGTTGTCCCCGTGAATCGGTACTCCTCGCCACAGAGTTTACCGTAGACTGGAGTTTCCATCCTTTTCGATAACTTAAATTCGCGTACTTTACGGTGGAAATGCCTCCAAATTATGGCGATTGGTATCCACTGCGGTTTTCACAAGGAAAATTTACCATTTTTTTGCTTTCTTTGTAAGAGGAATAAACAGGTAATAACGGCGAACCATGAAAAGAACGTTCCTCGTTTGTTTGTGTTTTCCTTGACGCCATCTTGCTCAAGCAGGCTAAGTAGCCTCCCCTTTTTCTAAAGTCTATTGTTACTGCACCACGCTGTTTATTCTTTAAGTAACTTTCGACATTAACTCTTAGTCGGGAAACTTCATTTAAAATAGTCGCATCTCTTGGTTGCGGCTTGTTAAAATAACTGCAACACTACTACACCGATGTGAATACTTTGATGCACTCACTTAATGCATTCCTTTGTTATATTCCTCTGTGGTTCCCAAGAAGATTCGTAAGGAGAGAATCCACGCCAATGCACCAAATATTCTAGTTCCTTTCAAGATCACGGGATAATCGGTTCGTTAGAAGGTAACCTCGACACATGTTAGGCAAGTGAATCCCGCATCAATGTAACTTACTTCGTCCTCCGATTTCCTTGTTGAAATTAGTCTTTCGACGTCAAAATAAGCACGACTAAACAGATTTTTTCTTCTAATTCTTGTTTTATGTACGGCAGCCGTTGAAAAATTGTCGAGATCTCTGTAAAAGTTCTTGCTGTGTGAGTGCCTGAACCTTCCACTCGCCGCAGCAGCTATTAATGACCAACGATAATAAAAATTTCATCCTTCCAAGGCAACGGTGAGCCAATGGGAAGTCAAAGCTGGAAAACCATTGATTGACGGATTATGAACCCTTGAAAATAGGACCGCCCACTTATGTCTCGAATTCTTCGCCATGTGAGTTCCGAATGCAGACTTCCGACTTCTGAGTCCTGACTTGCGAGTTATGATTTCTGATTTCTCTTAACTCCTCATACCGAGGCAAATATTATCTGTATTTGTTTAGTTACAGCTGTGTGATTGTGTATCGCCACAGTACCACCTAATGCTGGAGTGGAGGATGTATTCGAGAGATCATAAAAAAGAAAGACTTCGTACAAGGCTTCAATAATTTGGAAATGCTGAGGTTTTGTGGCAGCTCTTTTTAATTTACCTATAAGTTTGCAAACTTAAACGATGGTTGAATCGTATGGGACTTAAGCTTGTGAATCGAAATACAGAGTCGCCTTTATATGGTTTCGACCTGGGTGACTTTCGAGTAAACCAAATCTACTTATTCATAAGACAACGCGGAAAATTGTGGAGTAGCAATCACGTGAGAAAGTAGAACAGTTTGTTTGCAGGCTAAGGCAGAGGGCGATTACATGTGAGTTTGCGAACCTGGGCGAGACGACTCGGGACCAACTGATCAAGAAATGCAGAGACGGCAGGCTCAGACGAAAGTTTCTGGAGAGAACAAATGCGACTTTAAAAGATCTACAGGACATTGCAAGAGCTCATGAAGCTGTAGACGCGCAGATGGAGTCAATAAGCAAGTTACCGGTTAATAGCAGAGATCAAGTTAATTCAGTTAAACAGCAAAAGTTCCAAACGAAGGGAAGAGGGCGAGACCCTAAGAAAGGACCTTAAGTTGGGGTTCCACCAAGTCGAGCCAGAAGAGTCAAGAGAAATCACCACATTTGTCACTCATTGAGTGCGGTATAGATACAAGCTATAGATGTTATACGTGGTTGCAAGGAAGTGGCAAACATAGCGGATGACCTAATCGATCATGGGAAAGATGACGGAGAACACGATAAGAACTAAAAAAATCTCATGACGTCAGCGAAAGCACGGCTTATTTCAGAGGAGACTGTAAGACAAGGATAGTGGCGGACGCAGGACCAGACGGTCTGGGAACAGTGTTACTCCAGTTTCAACGAGGGGAATGGAGAGCTGTGTCGTATGCATCGCGTAACCTTTCTGAGGTCGAAAGACGTTATGCTCAGACAGAAATAGGAGCCCTCGCCCTGGTATGGGCATGTGGTATGTGTATGGGCGTGATTTCGAATTAGAGACGGACCACAAACCCCTCGAGTGCATTTTTGGAAGTATATCCAAACCATCGGTAAGGATCGAGCGATGGATTCTCCGGTTGCAGTGCCACAACTACCGAGTAGTGTACCGACCAGAAAAACCAACCTGGCAGTTGCACTGTCCAGGTTGAATGAGAGAGATCCAAAAGACCCGAGCTGTGAAAAAGAGGATTTTTTCCGATTTGTCGCTCAGGAAAGTACGCCTGTTGGCTTAAGTCCAACGGAGATGGAGGGAGAGTCTGCAGACGACCCGGAACTGGCTAGTGTGCTCGACTATGTCCACACTGGAGACTGGTCTTAGTGTTCTATGCTAAGATATAGGTGTGTCAAGAATGAACTCTGTACCATTGGAAGTTGGTGTTGCGTGGAGATAGAATTATGATACCCCGAAGTTTGCGAAAGGTGGTGTTGGAGTTGGGTCATGAAGGGCACCAGGGTGTGGTAAAAACGAACAGCAGACTTGGGACAAAAGTATGATGGCCTAACATGGATGATGTGAAGCGAAGATGCCGAGGTTATCATGGCTGTGAAGTCAAGGGACAGTATTCACCACCCGAACCGATGCAAAGGACGAAGCCACCAACAGGACTGTGGCAGAAGAATTTGTTAGTGCTTATTGATTACTATACTCGTTTCTTCGAGGTGGTAGTCATGAAGTCAACTACTACATCCAGGATCATTGCTGCCCTTTCAGACATTTTCGCCAGATTTGGATTACCCAACACCTTAAATAAGGACAACGGGACACAGTTCGAGAGCGGAGAATTTGAAGGATTTCTACAGGAATGCCGAATTGATCATCGAAAGTCACCACCTCTCTGGCCACAAGGACACTGCTGAAGCCCATGAAGATTGCAACCGCAGAGAGAAGGGGGATTGATGAGTTAATGAAATTTCTGTTGGCATACAGGTCAACACCTCAAGCCTCCACTGTCATGTATGTCATGTATGCTATCATAAAAAAAAGCATCATGGGTAATAAAAGACCACGAGGTTAAGCTAACATGGCGTCTTGTCAATGGCGTACATAACATGGTACCAGGTGAAAGTCAAACCTACGCACTGAAGAAAGCATAAAGGCTTCATCGAAACTGCCTCCAAAGAAAATAAGGGAACATGGATGGAAATTGTTCAGCGGGAAGCACTCCAAAGATGGATTGGAATAGCAAAGATTTGCCGAGCGCGTGGAAGTCGTTCAAGCAACACTGTGAATTCACATTCGGGGGTCCTTTAAAGAGGAAAAGCGAAGAAGAGAAGTGCAACTTCTTGATGATATGGGTCGGAGAAAAAGGTCGCGATATTTACAACACGTGGGAATTGACAGCTGAAGAAGCAAAAAAGCTCAGCACGTACTACGAAAAATTCGAAGCTTACGTTAAGCCCAGATCGAACAAAGTGTTTGCCCGATACAAATTCCACCAAAAAAGCCAGCAAGAAGGTGAGTCCTTTGAACAATTCTTAACTGAACTAAAGCTGTTAGTTAAAGATTGCGGTTACAAAGACCCAGATGAAATGGTTCGTGACAGAGTAGTTATTGGTTGCTACTCCATCAAAACCAGAGAGAAACTTATTCAGGAAGGTTCAGAGCTAACCTTAGAAAAGGCAGTTGATATTGTTAGAACGGATGAAATGTCGAAGGCACAAATGCAGAGCATGGAAAGTGAAGATCCGAAAATTCAGAGTTTGAATCTCAAGTATCGTAGAGATAAACAAAGGCAAAAAGTCAACAAGGAAACTAGAGCCCCAACTGGAAACTGTAGTCGATGTGGAAGGGAGCATGAGCGAGGAAAATGTCCAGCACAAGGCAAGAAGTGTGCCAAATGTCAGAAATTAAACCATTTTGCTAGAGTATGCAAATCTAAATCAGGAACCAAGAGAAGAGTGCACTATGTAGAAGAGAGTGAGAGTAGTGATGATATCTTATTCATTGGATGTCTTACATCAGTCAACGGTGTGGATCTGAATGAGTGGTATGAGAACTTAAGAATTCAAAACAAAGAAGTCAGGTTTCAACTGGATACAGGAGCCAAGTGCAATGTTATTCCAGAACATGTCATTCAAGATCTAGGAATCCAATGCAAGTATGAGACAACAGTAGCCAAACTAAAGTCATACTCAGGTCATGTGATACCTATCAAAGGAACTGTTACATTACCTTGTGAGGTCAAAGGCAAGGAATACAAAGTGAAGTTCTATGTGGTTCAGATTGAGGCACCAGCTGTTCTGAGCGCACAAACTTGCAAAGAGATGGGTCTGTTGTCCAGAGTACATTCGCTGTATGCAAGTTTCCCTCTTCCAAAGAAACCATGTCTCTTAGATGAGTATCCAGACTTGTTTCAAGGCTTAGGCTGTCTTCCAAGTGAACACACGATTAAAGTAGATCCAACAGTTTCACCTATTGTACATCCTCCACGAAAGGTGCCACTGTCCCTCAAAGGAAAGATCAAGGATGAACTCGAGCGCATGGAGAAAGCTGATGTGATAGTGAGGCAGACCGAACCTACTGAGTGGGTAAACAGTATGGTTGCAGTGGTAAAACCAAACAAGCTTCGTATATGCATTGATCCCAGGGATTTAAATGAAGCTATCATGCGAGAACACTACCCGATGACCACCATAGAAGAAGTAGTAGCTGACATGCCAGGAGCCAAAGTATTCTCTGTCTTAGACGCAACATCTGGATATTGGCAAATGAAGCTGGATGAGGCTAGCTCCAAACTATGCACATTCAACACACCATTTGGAAGATATCGCTTCAAAAGGTTACCCTTTGGAATTAAGTCAGCGCCTGAAGTGTTCCAGAAGCGTATGTCCGAGCTTTTTGAAGATGTAGAAGGTGTAAAAGTAATCGTTGACGATCTTCTTGTGTGGGGAAGAAATGACGAACAGCATGATGTCAGGTTAAAGCAAGTCCTTGACCGTGCAAGAGAAGTTAATCTCAAGTTCAACATAAAGAAATGCCGATTTAGACAAGAAGAAGTGCCATATGTGGGCCATGTTCTTAGCAAAGATGGTTTAAAACCAGACAAAGAGAAGATTCGTGCAGTTGAAGCCATGCAAGCCCCTCAGAATGTTAAGGAGTTGAAAACATTCCTTGGATTCATTCAGTACCTGTCAAAGTTCATGCCTAATATGGCATCAGAAAGTGCACCACTGAGAAAGTTGCTGCAGAAGAATATTGGCTGGCAATGGGAAGAAGAGCAAGAAGCAAGTTTTCAGAAACTAAAGCAGATGGCTTCCTCAGCACCAGTACTTGGTTATTATGATCCAAGTAAGCCCCTAACCCTGTCGGTAGATGCAAGTTCGAAAGGATTAGGTGCTGTACTTCTTCAAGATGGCAAGCCTATTGCCTATGCATCTAAAGCACTGACGTCAACTCAAGAGAGATATGCCCAAATTTAAAAAGAAACCCTTGCAATTGTCTATGGAACTCAAAAGTTTCATCAATTTATTTATGGAAGACCAACAAGGGTAGAGTCTGATCACAAGCCATTAGAAAACATCCTGAGCAAGCCCCTTCATCAAGCCCCTCCACGTTTGCAAAAGATGATGCTGTCTCTACAGAAGTATGACTTACAAGTCAATTATCATCCAGGATGTAAGCTATTAATCGCTGATGCATTGAGCAGATCATACCTACAAGAGACAAGAGAGACCTTAGTTCCTGACTTAGAGGTGAATGAAGCACATCTAACAGCTCATCTCCCAATATCGCCAGCAAAGTATGCTGAGTTTCAGAAAGCTACTGCAGAAGACCAAGATATGCAAGCTTTGAAATGTGTGGTGATCAATGGATGGCCCAGCAGCAAAACTGATCTACCAGTAAGCATTAGACAATATTGGTCCTGCAAAGATGAAACCTCATGTATAGATGATCTACTGTTCAAGTTACACAAGCTGATAGTTCCACAAAGTTTGCGAAAGGAAATGTTGGAACTGATTCATGAGTCGCATCAAGGAATTGTGAAATGTAAACAGCGAGCTCGTGATGTTCTATTCTGGCCAGGTATGTCCACCCAGATTGAAGAACGAGTGTCCAAATGTCCAGTGTGCAGTCAATTCCAGAGAGCCAATCCCAAGGAACCAATGGTGATTCAAGAACTACCAGAGAGACCATGGTCCAAGATTGGAAGTGATTTGTTTGAATTCAATGGTTTACCTTATTTGCTTATTGTGGATTACTACTCAAAGTGGATAGAAATTGCCAAACTAGACAGTTTAACCAGTACCAGTATCATTTGCCATCTGAAGAGTCAGTTTGCTAGACATGGAATTCCGGATGAAGTTGTAAGCGACAATGGACCACAATATGCAAGTGCAGTCTTTACAGAATTCAGCAAGAGCTATGGTTTTGTACACACAACCACAAGTCCCCATTACCCCCAAGCTAATGGTGAATCTGAGCGAGCAGTCCAAACCATAGAGAACCTTCTCCGTAAAGCACCAGACCCATATAAGGCATTGCTCAATTACCGGAACACACCTTTGGAAGGAATCAATCTATCCCCTGCACAGCTGTTAATGGGTCGCAGGTTGAAGACATCCTTACCAGTAAACACAGCACTGTTAAAGCCACAAGGATCCACAGAAGTGAGTCACAAACTCCGAGAGAAGAAAGAAAAAGAGAAATTCTACTATGATCGTCACAGTAGTAAAGAGTTGCGATCTCTTGTTGATGGTGACAAAGTGTCAATGCAACGTGGAGACAAATGGATACCTGCAACAGTAGTTCACAAGTACCACACACCCAGGTCATATGTCGTCCAGACACCTGAAGGTCAGAAGTATCGTCGGAATCGTAGACACCTACACATAAGACGAGCACCCGTGAAAACACCTGCAGCATCTGAGAGAGCAAAATATCCCGGAACTGCAGCTATCAACCCAAGGAAAGTTCTATCTGAAGTTGCTAGAGTCAAGAAGCCAGCACTCAAGGCTGACGGTAATGATCAGTGTCAAGTTCAAGAAACTGTTGTCAAAACCCGATCTGGACGTATTGTTAGGAAGCCAGCCTACCTTAAGGACTATGAACAGTAACATAAACAAACAGCTGTTTCCTAGTTGTTTTGTATTATTTTGTTTTAGTGCGCCAGCTTGAAAAGTTCATCTATTTACAAGTTGTTTATATTTGCTTTCTGTTAAAAAAAAAAAAAAAAAAAGAAAGGGAGATGTCATGTATGTCATGTATGCTATCATAAAAAAAAGCATCATGGGTAATAAAAGACCACGAGGTTAAGCTAACATGGCGTCTTGTCAATGGCGTACATAACATCCACTGGTACCACACCCACATCTCTGATGTTTGGGAAGGAGATCCGAACAAAACTACCGGAGTTACGACCAGAGAAATCTTTGTGTAATGAAAGGATGAGGGATAAAGATTGGGAACAGAAGCTGAAGCAAAAAGCATCTTTCCTTGCGATCAAGTTCTCCTAAAGAACACGAGAGAGACAGGGAAACTAGCTCCGAAGTTCGAGACCAAGCAGTATACAGTCCTTATGAAGGAGGGACACCAAGTAACCGTGGAGTCCAGTGAGGGAACTGTATACAAGAAAGATAATTCGTCGGTGAAACCATATCTGTCAGCGAGCGAGCCCAAAACAGCCACTGAATCAGTTCCAGCGGTTCCTGCAGATAAAGTAGACGTGGTAGAGAGACCTATGCGCATCATTAGACCTCCTGAAAGATTCAAGGATTATCTTCTTTAGAAATCTTGGAACGTTTTAAAAGCTTAACTGAACTCGTATTTATCGACTTTACTTTATAGAAACAGTTTGTTGATAAACTTTGTTGTCTTTTATTTCTCATGCCGTTTCGTTTACAATACTGTAAGACCGGAAAGGAAGGGATGTAGTGTCTTACCAATCTGCTATGCGGCCCTATGTAACGCGGGGAGTTGTAGGTAAGAGAGAGAGAGAGGTGCGCCATTGGCATTGTGTAGTGTAATAAAAGTTGTGTTTATCCCAGCTTTAAAAGTGCCTCTAATAGCCATCGGATAGTGAAACGCTTCAGTAAGGATATGAATATTTTGTATGTAATGGCTGTTACCTGCTTGGTTCACTTTAACTCACAGTGGCTCTTACTTCACATTCGCTTCCTTCAGTAACACTGTTGTATGACCCGATTCTAGTTGTTTTAAAAACATTTTCCATTATTTCTTCAACACGAAAGGGCTTTAAGTTTGTTTCCGGAATTTATTTGTGTTTAAACTAAGGGGTTTTATCAGAAAGATCTCTAAGAGTTTACAGAAATTACAGGATTGATTTTAGCCGAGATAATTTTGAAAGAATATGACATTTGGTATTGAAATTTGAAACCTGTTAAATGCGGTAAACGGTTTGACTTGTAGCCGCCTGCTGACAGTAAGATAAACATGAATTTTTTTCCTGTAATTGGCGATTGAAATTTTTGCGCGCAGTGACCCAAAAAAATTGTTAATTTCTGTCTCCGCTAACGCTTTCGAATTCCTTCGTGATCTCGGTTTGTTTACTACATTGGATTAATGTTGACCAATCAGCTTCCTTAATTCCCACGGTAGAAAAACAAACGTGCGATTTTCACACTCTTCCCTTTCTCCCGTCGCAGTGTTCTCCTTGAAGAATGCGCAAGTAAAATTAGGTCTCACCTTGACAGGACCCACACTCCTCTGTTGGTCAATGAGATCGATGACCCTTGACCGACTCGCCATTAAGAATGACCTTGGATCATACACAGGCCGCCCATCAATCCCAAAGGTGCTCAAATATCCTCGTAATGCAGACTGATGCGATCTTGGTACTAGTCCATCTACTTCCTCCCTTGAGGTGTCAACCCGTTCCTCTAAGGCTTCTATCAACCCCTTCCGTCCATCCATCTCCTCACCCCGCCCACCAACAAGCCTCCTCACCCACTCTGGTGGATAGGATGACACCCGTCCAGTAAACCTAGTCACACTCTCCCTTACCGATGCCAATGCATTCGTCAAGCGAGATGGTGTAGCAGGTTCATAGATAGGGTAATCCACCTCAGGTATTGGCTCATTTGTTTAACTAGGCATCCTCACCTGCTATGTACCAGTATAGATAAAACTCCAATTGATCGTAATTCTCTAGATGGGTGTACATTTCACCCACTGACCCACCATCCAAACACCTTGCAAGTGCTGGTATCACCATAGCCCCACCAACCAGGGTGCACTGCGAGTGCGGAGGTTGTTTATTTTCCACCCCCACCAGACAAATTGCACGGAACGCGGGGGATCTACCACCTAGGAGGATGGATGGCGCAGTCCTAGTACCTATATCACCATATATCTCGTCTAGCAGGTCCTCCCATCATCCGGTACGCAAATGCAATCACTGAATGACAAGAACTGCCTCCAATACCTCAAGCCCAGAAGATTCCTTAGGTGGCCCGCCGCCGGCCTCTCTTCAGGGGGGAACTGATCGAAAGCCCGCAGACACTCCTGGCCTACTTGGTCGGGGGTGAGCCCATGTAAGAGATCCATTACACCCTGGCTTACCCGATAGGGTGATTGTGCCCTTTGACTGGCCTTTATCTTAACATACTCATTGTAAAGAACATCCGCCATTGGCATTATATCCACTAACTCCTTAAGCACCGCAAAAGACCTGCCCTCCATACTCGAGGTTCGTATATACCACTGAGGATGCAGCTGTCTAATAGAAAGCACACTGGCACAGCAATACATCACTTAGAGCTAAATGAGGGGACCCCTTCGTTGGCGAAGAGGATGGGGAGGCCTAGGATGTGGTATGATGCTACGTAGCGTGGGGCAAACATTGGGACTGTCGAGCAATGGTTGGGACTTGGCTCTGCCCTAGCCTTGACTCCATCCCACCCCACCTCAACTCCAAACCAACCCCAGCCCAATGCCAACCCAACCCTCACCCCAACCCAACCCCAACATGGAGATGGGGTTTGTGATAGAATCGGCTTTTCTCAGCTACTCATACAGCGGGTGACATTCTTTGAGTTTTGGAGAACATCTATTAAATTGTACGTTTTTGTACGCTTGGCCTTCAAATGACAGTATTTTCAGTGCGTACTATTAGAGAACCTTATTTTGAGCCGAGCACCACACATTTCAAATGTCGATTTCCAATGTTGATTTCCAATGTTGATTTCCAATGTTGATTTTCCATGTTTATTTTAAATGTTTATTTTCGATGTTGTTTTTTAATAATTATTTTCAATGTTTTTACTTTTTCTCTTTTTTTTGTTCGATTATATTTTTTTTTCAAAATATTTTTAGTGCTTAAATTATTTTCCTGATTCTTTTTTTTACTTTTTAATTAGTCAACAAATATTTTTTACTTTGTACTATTAATTCTTATTACAATATTTTTTCTCCTTTTTTCCCATTTTGATTGCTTATATTTTTAGTTTCTTTCCATTTTTTATTCCTTTCTCTTCAAAAACTTACATATTTTACTATGATAATGCTGGGCCACCATAGATACCTTGTTTTAAGCCGAATACCACACATTTGAATTGTTGTAGTACAAATCGTAAGGCAAAGCCATTCTTACGTTGCATAACAACATAGTTGGTATTTGTAGTGTGCGCAACTTTTTCCTCTTGTTTTCAGTATTCGCAGTGCGCACTTTTAGAAAACCTTGTTTTGAACCGCACACCACATATTTAAAGTGATGTGGTACAAATCCTACTGTAGAGCCACTTTAATGCTGCACAACAACATAGTTGGTATTTGGCAAGTGCGTCCTTCTGTTTCCATACACAGGCTGACTTTTCCCAAAAATTTTATTCCTTGGTTGGTCTTTGTTTCTTTGGTCTGCAAATAACAGTAATTGCAATGTCAACATTTCGGAAACCTTGTTTTGAGCTTAATACCACACTTTTAAAATGTTGCAGTACATTTTTTGTCTTTTCAAGAACGTTTATTCCATTGTTGTTTTTTTGTTGCTTTGGTTTGCAAATGACGGTATCGGCAGTCTGCACTTTTCGGAAACCTCTGTTTCCAGCTAAATAGCTCATAAATAAGGGAGAAATCTTGAAAGGGGAGCCACTTTCATGCTGCACAACAACATAGTTGATATTTAGTGTGCTTTTACTCCTGCTACAATACAAAGGGTGACATTTTTTGTCTTTCTAAGAACGTTTACTTCATTGTTCGTTTTTTTTTTATTTTATTGCAATATTTTACATTACGTTACATACAAAATTTACCTACTAGTTACAATGTTAACGTAACTTACAATTTAACGATAATAACAAAACTTACAATACTAACATTACATTGATAACTTACATTACAATAATATCTTACATTACAATTTGTTAATATCCTTTATGTAACTGAGAGGTTAGCTACAATAGGAGGCTTTCTCACATATTAATTTGTGACTTAGATTTATGTTTCTCAATTTTAATTTTGTTTGTCAACATCGCCAAGAAAGCATTGAAATAAAACTCTACTTCTTTTCTTGAGGCAGTATATAAATAATATTTGGCTATAATGATGCAGAGGTTTAAGCCAAGACGACGAGCGAAGTTGTCTGTCACGCCATATATTATTTCATTTTTATCGAGAGTGATCCTACCCCCGTTTTTGGAGCTCCACCAATTAGTAAAGAGAGACCAAAAATGCTGAGCTTCAGAACAGGTATCAAAAAGATGGGTTAACGTTTGTCTTTCTCCACAGAGGTGACATTTATCATGTTCCTTTAATGAATATCTAAAAAGTGTCGAATTTGTGGGTAGAATGTGATGAATTATTTTGTATTGGAAAATGGCGAGTCTAGTGTCTTTTGTAACATTAAAAGGAAGGCTATAAATGAGTTGTATTGTGTGTTCTTTTAGACCGGCTTCTTTCATCCTTCGTTTAGCTGTAGGCGTAACGAATTTACTCTTAACAAAGAATTTAGTTGCTGATCTGCAAGAGTGTTTATCTAAAGATATCTTATCCTTCTCAGAACGTTCAGTTTTTCCAAGGGTTCAGTAACATTTCCTTTGAGAATATTGATCCATTTTTGAGGGACTGCGTGGCATAGACCGAAATAGTTTAAGAAGTTTGTGTTAATTTTGAACTTGCTACGGAATTCCTCAAAAGTTAGGAATCTGTTTCCTTGAAAAAAGTCTTCAATTTTAGTTAATCCAGCATCGTGCCATTTATTGTAATAAATGGAATATCCTTCTATCTTTATGTGATGATTGTTCCAAACTATTTCATTCAGTACCTGCTTTTTGGTATTAGGAGTACTGCAGTAAATTTTTTGCCAGGCGCACAGAGCTTCTTTGTAGAAATCAATTGGTATATCAACTTTAAGCCGCTTTAAGTCAAAATTACACTGCAGAAGAAACAGACCACCGACTGGTTGTAGATAGGAAAGAGGGATATGACTCCAACTTGCGGTTCCATTGCTGTCGCTTAATCTTCTTACTCAAACAACTTTAAGCGCTTCATTGATTATTTGAAAATCCGGCATGTCTAACTCTCCCTGCTCTTTCGGCCCTATCATTGTTCTATATTTAATTTTAGCTTTCTTATTCCATACAAATTGTGTAATTGCTTGCTTTACCATGGCGATGAATTTTGTTGGAAAAGTTAGGACACATGTATTATAAACGAGTTTAGAAATCGCTAAGGATTTTAGAATCGTTATGCGACCATAAAGTGTAAGGTTTCTAGAATACCACAAGTTAAGCAGGCTTTTCATTTTGATTAGTTTCTGTTCAAAATTCTTTTTGCAAACAATTTTATCATTATACGAGAAATTTATTCCCAGTGCGAGTATAGAGTTAGCTGGCCAAGGAATTCCCAGGGGTTTTGCTGTGTTTTTGCGGCTTGCGCCTAACCACATTCCTTCAGTTTTACTGTTATTTATTTCTAGGCCAGAACATTCTTGAAAGTTTGATAAAAGTTTGAATAAATTTGTTGCAGATTTCGTGTCAGAAACAAAGGCAGTTGTATCATCAGCGTACTGGGACAATTTAAATTCTTTGTCATGAATTCTTATTCCTTTGATGGTGTTGTCATTTCTGATGGCGTTAGCTAAAATTTCCGCGCATAGAACAAAGAGAGAGCCTGATAGCGGGCAACCTTGACGGACACCCCTTTCGAGTTTGAAAAACTCAGATGCGAATCCCATTGTTAATAAAACAGCTAGAGCAATCAGTGTAAAAAGTTCTAATCCACCTTTGAATGCATGGGCCAAAGTTTAAAACTTGCAGCGCTCTGAAGAGGAACTTCCAATCCACCGTATCGAATGCTTTTTTAAAATCAATAAAAATGGCCAAACCAGGTATACTTTCTAGTTCTGTTACCTTCATGATGTCATTGTTCGTTTTTGTTTCTTGCGAATGACAGTAATTGCAATGTGCACTTTTGGGAAACCTTGTTTTGAGCCGAATAATTTGAAATATTGCAGTACAAACCGCAAAGCAAATCCATTTTTATGCTGCACAATAACATAGCTTGTATTTGTAGTGTGGGTAACTGCGTCCTTCTGCGCAACTTTTTATTCCTGTTACAATACGAAAGGTGACATTTTTTATTTCATTCTTCGTTTTTGTTTCTTTGTTCTGCAAATGACAGTAATTGCAATGTTCACTTTTTGGAAACCTTGACTTTACGCAATTTTGACGCGGCTTGATTGCAGTTGTTGTGCGTTGTTGTTGGAAAGCTTAGTCAGAACGACGGCTTATAGCCATGACTTTTAAAGCTTCATTTTCCGGCTCCATAATGCCCCATATTTGTTTAAAGATGGAATAAAACACCATTCGTGCTAAATCCATTTCACCGCCATAAAAAAAAACAACAACAACAACAACAATTAAATAGTGTACTTGAAAAACAAATAGTGTACTTGAGTGTACTAGTTATATCCCATTAAGCGATTTTTCCAATTTCTTACACAGGCAAAAAGAAAACGGAAAAATTCTAGGCAATTTAATACTCGGGACCCCTCAGGCCCATCCTGAGTAATTAAGACTGATTGTCACTCGCCTTCCACTCACCAATACGCAAGGCGTAAATCTTCATGTCGATATCGAGCCGACGCTCAGTGTGAAGATAGAAGTCTCTTTCGATCCGTTAAACGACTTAATTCAGATCTCCCTGTTCAGAAAATAGACACTTTTCTCACTGATAAACTCAGTTGTAATGCCATCTTCAACTTGCCAATTATTAGCGGTCACTTCCATATCCACGAGCTAACGACAATGGCACTTTGATTTCTAGTTCACAGGGTTGGGATCTCTGCGATATAGTTATCCGTCTGTTCCCAATGACTAACTGATTTAGCAACACACCCCAGGATTTCAACATATTGGTGATATACATTTCAGAAAATCTATTGCTGGGCGTTTGGCGCAGGGTGTTCTGCCGTACTCGATAGGACTATTTCAGATGTACATCGCGTGTTGCGCTCGCCTTGAATACTTGTCTAGGATGCAATGACGTAAAGATGACAGTTTGGAGTCTAGAAAAATTAAAAATACTTTTGATCTCATGCAGTGTATAACCCAGTTTTTAAAATCTGTGAGTGCTTTCAACCAAGGGTACATTCGATTAAGAAATCCGGGCTTCGATTTTTAAAATCCAATCCCAGATTTTACAATCGAACGCAAAATTCGAAAACAGATGTAGGGATTCGCAAAACGGTTGTGGTGGCAGACGTCCCATGCACGCGCACTTTTGGTAGACACGAGACCGATGCTCACAAGAACCGTTTTGCAAATCCGTTTCCGGATTTTCCCAAACGACTCCTAAGGTGGCAAGTCTGTGAAAAGACTCCATCAGTTTTAAGACTTTGTGTTCGACTTTAAGGCCTGGGTTTCGATTTTGAAAATCTAAACCCGGATTTATCTATCGAACACAGTCACTCGGTTACATAATCCCAGATAATGACTAGCCCGAAAATACTGTGATATTTTGTTTCTTTGTGTCAACAGGTAGAAGAAATCACTCAACAATGCTCGAAGATGGATGTCTCTGGGAAACTGCCAACTAATGTAAATTAAATATCGTATAGTGTAAGGTGTTCGCCATTTTTTGCGGATGTGTTAAGTGTACTAACTTAAATGTCTTGTTTTTCTTCTGACGTAGATTGGCGAAATGCAAACACAATCTAGGAGAACAAAAAGGACCACATCACTTCGATGCAAGGTTAATAGACACTCAGTTGTAAAGCTAGTTATATTTTCAAATAAATGTATAAGCGGCAACAAATTGCATCACTTGCATTTTACATCTATTTCTTTGCAATTTTTGTTAGAATGCAGAATTCGAAGTTTCAAACAGTCAAGAACCAGGGTGCGAAGATCTCCCGTTGTCGAAGAGAAGAAAGGCCAGCATAGCTCGAAGCCCCATTCTGGTATAAAATATTGTTTCTGTAGCACTGAGTTCGGAACTTGAGGGCACGAGCTCATTACGTTACGTTAAGCTGTTATCATTGAGACTAAGTGTCTTTATTCAAAAACCCACACGTTACTTTTTTACTTTTTTAAAGAATCATCATTTATTGTTGAAAAATGATCCAATAAAAGTTCCAGAGTGTATGGTTGACTTGTGCAGTGAGCATCAACGGCGCAGCAAGGGTGCGAAAAATTTGCGCGCCGTTAGGGAACTTGGAGACGAGGGCGACATGAGAGACCGGGAAAACCTGGGTTGAGCATCAAGCCGTTCCTGCCAACATCGAAAACCTAAGCTGCAATCCTGGCCAAAAACAACGTGGCGCAGAACGGTAGAAGCGGAGTTAAGGGAGCTCAATTACAGCTGGAGCACCATTGAAAAACTGGCTAGAGATAGGCAAGGTTGGAGGAACTTTGTTGCTGCCCTATGTGCCACACAGGCATGATGGGCAGTAAGTAATCCTGGCCAAAAACTTTGGGACGCTTTGCAAAACA
Source organism: Ricordea florida (assembly GCA_949710005.1). Lineage (NCBI taxonomy): Eukaryota > Metazoa > Cnidaria > Anthozoa > Corallimorpharia > Ricordeidae > Ricordea > Ricordea florida. The sequence continues at coordinate 16,178,633 of OX453275.1, forward strand.
AGTTAACCCAAAGGCAGTATCCCCCCCCCCACAATGTTGATTTGTTGCCATGGGGAATAGGGTGGTTATAATAACAGGCGATCAATGCTTTCCGGGCTTATTATACACTTTACATCTCTCCATTCGAGGGGGATCATTCCTTTAGTATCCCAAATAACTTTGGCCAGGATTGTAGAATCTCGCAAATTTCGCTCGATCGGTCGTGCGGGCGTACAGCTTACAAGCATTCACCGTAGAAGGCCCGGAAAGAGCGGTCGCGAGAATGGGACTCCCCGCGAGAATACCTAAAGTGCAATTGAAACGCATTTTGCAAAAGCGTAGAAAAGTGAAACAGTCAAAGCGAAACCATACCTTTAAATTAGTTCCACAGTCAGCGACACGCTCCAGGAATATCTTACGAAATGATATGTGTACCACAGGCTAACTTATGACCTGTATGGCATCACACTTCAACACAAACAATCCACACAATCCATAAAATATAACTTCTGTGCTACCGGTAATCAGGGTAATTATTAGTAGAAAGTAATCGTTTTTTGTTCTGAGTGGTTTAGCTTGATTGAAATGTTCCAGCGTAAAGCATTATCGTATCAATTCGTATTCTCTCTCAGTGGTGACATAATGGAAAATCCTAACCCAACCAATCACTAAAATGGAAATATAAATGTAAATTGCCGATCATTACCCAATCAAGATAGTCTCAAATTAGCAGAGTTTGCTATTGATGTTGAGACTCTGGACACTGATTTGTATGCACGCAGGCAAGCGATTCAGTATTTACTAGCTAACCTAGAACTGCTTATAGAAAGCAATACTAAACAATTATTGGATGAGGTTTTTGTGAATAATCAAGGTCGAGGTAGGGGTTATCAGCCGTTATCCTTATTCTGGATATCATAAAAACCGATTCTAATAACTTTTTTATTGTACCTTGAACGAAATGGTCACGACAGTGAGCTGAACTGATAATTCATTTCTAAACGAAGCAAACCTAGAAGTCATGTTTTTGCTTCTTCACTGACGGCAAGCACCACAAAGCGCGCGAACTTGACATGATTACCCTTAGAAATCATGCACCGCGGTCATACATGACATGATTACCCGTGACCTTGAGTGTCCTTGACATGATTATTGTATAATCTGCAGTTATGACGTCGTAGGCGCTAACTTTGAAAATTCACTGTACGCTTTAGGCCAATCAGAAAAGAGATAGTGAGTTCAATGTATAATAATGAGCGATCATGGCAGGAATTCCTCAAGAAAACGTTATAATTTAGAGAAGGAACATGGGCGGATAGAATAGTAATTCAAGAAGTTATTAATTATTGTAATCTGACAATCAACATACAGAATCATTTGAGAACGTTTCTCCTCTCACATTTGTTTAATTAGTCACCTCTTAGTGAAATTCAACCCATGTTGATAATGGTCACCTAGAAAAATGTCGTTATGTTTTTACTGTAAATCTACTAAATTTGCATTGCTATATACCTGGACTTTCACTCAACAAAAGGAGCACTTTGATTGGTTGATTCTCGGTCACGTGCCCCCCATCAAATTTAAATGTATCCCGACCGGGATATAACAACATAAGGAAGGACTCTCGGGAAAACAAATGTAACTGTTTCCCTCAGGACCACACATTAAGTGTTTACGGGTTAGAGACTGAAATGAGTGGTTTGTTTACAAATACACGCACGCGCTGGCTGTAAAATGAACGAGAAATTGTCAATACTGCACGAAGCGAAGCTGAGTGCAGTATTGACAATATTCAATCTGAGTTCAATGAAATACAAAACTTGCCATTTTGATGCCAGCCGTTGTGTGATGGCATGATGTATTCTCATTAGTGCACGGTTACTAGGTGATGACGTGACGTATCACAAAATCACGTGATTGAGTTTAGCCAATCACGCGCATGGATTTAGTACATTGAATGAAGATTAAATATTAAATAATGTTACAGACTAGGACAAGTGGCAAATGATTACAAGACCAAAAGTCAGTTTACACATTTGTTTATTTAATTGTATATTTTAATTGAACAATATTTATACAGGGATGCGCAGTTCAGCAAGGCTGGTTTGAATGGACCCATGACAAAAAGAAAAAAAACAACAAAAAATTAGAAATTAAAATAAACAACAACAACGAAAGTCATAGAAGAAGTATTGCCGCGTTTCATCCATAGCAAAATTCGTACACGCGATCACCTGGTGACAAACCCAGTATTGGCACTTGTGCACTTAGCTACGACATCATACCATAAGATGTGACGGCTGCAGTCGTGACTTAGTTTGCTTGAATCTAGAGAATTAGAATTGTCTAGAGTGTTTTTTATGGATCATTCAGCTTAACCTTGGTGCTTCGAGTTTCAAATTCAGAAAGTCAGTAACATTAGTATGTTATCGGTTGGCGACTCCCAAATTGCTCTATGTGAAGTTCGAAACTTGGGAACCTGGTTTGATTCGAAAATGAGTATGCTAAGTCACATTAACAGAACTTGCTCATCCGCTTTTATTATCTCAATAACATACGTAGAATCAGAAAATGTTTAAGTCGTCCAATCGCTGAATCACTACTTCATGCTTTTATAACCAGTAGAGTAGATTATTGTATTTTTTTTTTCGCTCACAGGTGAACCTCTATGCACGAATTTTTTTTACTACGTGTGAAATAGTCACAATTGGACCTTCCTTCTGCATGAATTTTTTTTTACCTTCTTCTTTGCATGAATTTTTTTTTGGCATTTTTTCCCCACCCCCCTCCCCCCCATCACTTTTCTAATGGTCCGTCCCTAAAGGTTATCTATTGTCTACGTTTAGAAGTGTACAATTCAATACTAATACTAATACTAATGAAAATAAATTAATACTAATAAGACCAAGCTATACTATAATAAAATTATAACACTCGGTACTAGAAGAAACAATACCTACACAAAGCCAAAAAGGCATCTATTAATGAAGCAGCGCTTGAAGCGTTTAGATCTGACTTGTGGTAAAATATAGTTATGACCTCTCTCCCGAAATGCGCGTGTTTTCTGTGGGGGAAGTAGATCGTTCAGGCAATGATTTTGGGTTGTAACCTTACTTCATAATTTGGTATCCCTAATTCTTAATAGGGACCTTAAGATACAAGGACGGGAGGCCAGGACGGGGCGGCACCGAACGATAAGACTAGGGCGAGTCCCGTCGTGCCCGCCAAAACCAAAATACTTAAGAGTGTATATCATCGTGTGGGACGGCGACGTCGACTTTTTCGCTTACTGACAGTAATGGCATCCTGTAAAGATACTAAGAATCTTCTTTTAGAAAGCTGCGAGGATTGTGTGATAGATGACTATCAACTTCTTTTGTTGTCTGAAGGGGCCTTTTCCAAGAATCCAGAATTTCCGTATGAGTGGTACGAAATGTTTGATTGAGGCACGATGGAGGATACCTAATGCAAGTAAATATCGAGTTATTCTTCAGTGATGCTTCAGCTAATCGACTGTGTTTACGAGACAACAAATATAAATAAGCATGTTCTCTGTCCGTACAGAAAAGAGTAACAAAGGCACTTTCGCTACGAACTCAACTATTTATTTGAAACAGACATCTGAAATTCGAGTAGTCTACGAAGGGAGTGATCGCTTAACTTAAATATACGCTGACAAGCTATTTCAAGTTTAAAACTAAATAACTTTCGTCACCATTGACACGAGGTCCTTTGAAATATCCTCTTGAGCGCAAACAACTTCAATTCTCCTTCGGATAGCTTCTCCAGTCACGGCAATTAAACGCGATCTCCAAACAACTCTAGACTACTGAGCTTTCGTACGTAAGTGCTAGTGCTGTGGATAACGCTCCTTATATGCAGTTAGTTACATTCAACAATATTAGGAAGATTACAATAACAACTATTTATAGAAGGATTACTTAACTCGGTTACATCACGCTTTAGTGTGTTATGGAACTCTCTAGAAGGAATGTTGCGTGACAACGCAAATATATGAATATCAACACAGGTTCTAGAAGGTTCTCATAACAACTGACACATCATTCCAAACAAACTTCTTCAATGTTTCCTTACACCGATTTACTTTTCTTGCCGGAAGATTTCGCGGGAACATTTTTGGCGGACCTTAAACAAATAAATGCACAGCGAATTTATATTCATATAACTTCCTCTAATTCAAGTAATATACGATACAGACACGAAAAATATGACCTACGAAAACATTTTTGTCAGGACATTTGAAAACAGAATCGTCTGCAACGCTCTTTATGTAAAAGCAAGGCAAAACTACTCACGTTCTCGACAGGACGGCAAACTTGACAAAATGACGTCCTCGACGAGGGCAGGACGGCAAGCACACCAGTTGGGAGTTCTCGTGCGCATGCCCTGCTGGGTAAGTTTACTTCAGGTAGCCGTCCTAGCTCGCCCCGTCCTCGTATCGTAAGGTCCCTATTAGGTCCACAACAGATGGTCGCTTATTTGTATTTGACTGCGCTCTTAGTGAAATTATCCATCTGGGAAAGGTATTTCCGGTCCCAGGTACAGGCCCAGACCTCAATGGCTTACATAAACAGAGACATCATTAGGCTGTCGAATAGTAAAGTTAACTTTTGCGATGAATGGCCGTAAAACTTGCAAACACTCAGAATATATAATCTGGAGCTAGCCTTAGTTATCATTTGATCAAAATGGGTATCCCAGTTACATGGAAACTCGTTAAACGTCACCCCTAATAGTTTACGTTCATCCTTTCTTTTGATATCCGGTAAAGGTTCCAGGAGGGGCTTTTTGGTCTTTCCTCTAGGAATCATCTCACAGGTCTTCTTAAGATAAAGCGTCATTCGATTCTCTACAGCCCAGCGTTGGATCAACTGCGCCAGATCTGACAGGGACACTAAGGGTAATATCGTCAGCGTACTTCACAAGAAGATTACTGCTTGGATTTGCAGCTGTGACGTCGTTCACCATAATAGAGAATAAAACAGGACCTAAGACGGTTCCTTGTGGTACCCCTCCATTAATATCAACATACTTTGTGGTCATTCCGTCAACGACAACTCTTTGCTTTCGGTCACTGAGAAAGCATATTATCCAGTTAGTGCTGTAAGGATTAAGATCATAAGACTTAAGCTTATCACACACTATTTTATGTGGGACCGAATCAAACGCTTTCCTGAAGTCAAAAGAAGAAACCTTGACAAAGTCAGTACCATTGGCAAGCCAGTTTAGCCAGTGATGTTGACATGGTGGTATTATGTCCTTCTTTGTAAGCCAACTGGTCAGATTTCAGTTTTGACTTCAGTGCAAGGGATAACTCTTGCTTGCAAACAATCCCTTCAAATATCCTCATAATGATGTTAGTAAGTGATATTGGTGTCATAACTGGTTACAATCATTTAGAGAAGACTATTTAGGAATAGGGGATACATTTGCCCATTTCCACATTGAAGGGATGTTTATCGGAACTAGTAAAGATCTTCGTAATAATTGGAGGAAGGTAAGAAGCATAGTCCCCCCAGAGGCAATATGGGAGTTCATCGGGTCCAGATGCAGTTCTCTTTTGATGTACTAGGAGATTTCTGACTGAGTGTTCATCAACTGCAGGAACCCGGCACTCCTGAGGTATCTGTAATGGCTCTGGAGTTACATACCTCTGGTCAGTATTATTAGATTGAAAATATACATTTTTAGTATACACTAAAACAGTGGATAGCATAGAAGGTGCGCTCTGATTGGCTAGTCAAACTCCGAATATCCTGTGCTATTTACCTCCGAGCAACTTGCGAGTTTTTCGCTCCGCCGCTTGAATATAGCGTCCAGGTTTGTATCCGTGATAAGCGAAGATATAATCCAAATTAACAACGAAGCAGTCCCTGAAATATCCAAGAAAGCGACTAAATTTCGCTTGGCCGTGTTCAGAGGTAAAAACCAACGAGAAAGGTTTTGTTTACAAATGCAAAATAATCTTGCATAACCAAATTTGATGTAGCTTGTTCACTTGAGAACCAAAGTTAAATTATATTTTTTACAGAATGGTCTCAATTAAAGAAAGAGTTGGCAACTCCATTTGAAGAAATGTCGCCACTAGAACTAAACAAAATTTTTTCTGTCAGCGAAAAAAACGAGACGTGCGGCAGTAATTACAACAAAAACTCCCTAACGGCGATTTGAGAAGTCCTCCATTTTCCAAGCCATTTTCGTTTTCTCGTGTACACTTATCTCACTGTTTTAGTATATACTAAAACAAGTATTCACCTCAGTGTTCACCTCCACTTCGGCGAATAGTTGTTAAATATCCTCAGGACATAACACTGAACATTACTTTCGCTTCTAACGGCCATCCTTCATTCATGCAGATAAGAAAATTAATCTTCTCCTGCCGCATTTGGTTCTCAGCCGCACCACAGTAACGCGAGATCTTGTTCCTGAGATTACAAAGGTGCTTGACTGATGGGGACATATAGGGTGGGTCTCTTGATGACATCTTGGCTTTGATGAGTGGAAAATTCTCATCAAATATTGCCCAGAACATTCCTCAGGGTCATCCAAGGTCTCTGCAAAGTTCAAATCACATTCCTCTAATTTCCTGTCCTTAGCCATTCCTACTTGGTTTTGCAGGAGCCAAGGGCGATACAATAACGACAAGATGGTCAGATCTGACAAGGCCTGAGTGTACTGTGCCTTGTTTCCATACAATCAGAGAGTTAGTAAGAAAGACATCCAAGATACGGCTCCCTGTTGTGGGGGACTTTCACCATTTGCTCAAACCCACGTTGACGCATAAACTGCCCGATATTTAACTGATTGATGTCACCAGCTATAATGATCTTGGCATTGGGGTCCTCAAGAATAATCTAGTCACAAGTATCAGACAAAAAAATCAAGTAGCTCAGCCGCATCGTAGATAGGATCTGGTGGATGATAAATTCTTGCTATATAATACATGTATTCACAATTTGGTGTGATGATTTTACACCAAACGGACTCGGATTCAAAACTCTCTTTACTGATTTTATTTTCCAGTCATTCCTGCAAATGACCGCAACCCCTCCACCGGCTCTTAAGTGAGCCAGGTCTTTCCTCACCATAATATAACCATCAGGGCAGATTAAATGTGACAAGATATTTTAATTTAGCCACGACTCCGAAACAAAACAAATGTCGATCTTGTTAGAGATTCGCTCAGCATAAAGAGCTGGGGCAGCATCAGATTTCACAAGAGATGGAGCATTCAAAACCATGCATTTTGGTACAATTCTAGGAGCCGTGGGCCCTTTATTAATCTTGATCTGTGTTAGCGTACGCAGCCTTCCTTCACGTGTTGTTTTACATCCATGATCGCGAGACCATCCATTACATTTGCATAACCAACGGAGCACAGTTACTCTTGAAGATACTGGTAGCGACAAATTTAATTGACGCTCCTTGATTTGCTTCCCGGCTCTGACCCCTCGTCTTGGTCTTGCGATTCCTAGAGATTTAAGACAGGTCTTGGTGTCTAGAGAAATTATGGAAACACAGGGCCTAAGAGCAAGAAAGTGATCCACACTGTAAACAATTGGCTTGCTCTGGAAATCAGCATAATGCCGTGTAGAGCCTTAAAGTGAATGACAATTAGGGCGCTCTGTATTCGTAGATGGATTTGCAGTTTCACCTGGATTTGGTTCGATGTCCATGTGGTTGGTTAGATCCATGGGAAAGTCTAGCATTGGCGCTTGGATAAGGATATGGCCATGCTTGTGCCATCTTGTGCAACAGCGGCGAGACTTAGGTTGACTTGAGAATGTTTTCCATCTAAATTTAGCAACTGATCAGGTAGACCTAAAAATGTCGTTTCTGACGAATGAGCTCGCGAAGGAGGCTGAAATAACTCTTTTTGTCAGCACGAGATACAACTAGGCCTGGGCTCCAGGCCGTGGGGTCATGGGTAATGACGTAGGACTGTATAAGGAAGGGCATAGCGCGTGGTTGTCATCTAGGCCGCAGAACCAACCGCGTTCTTCGTCTCCAGTTTACGTTCATTTTTTCCCGCGATGTCAGTTACTAAAGACGAAGTCTCTGATCTTATGAAGGCCAACAACGACAAGCTTATGTCCTCTTTCAAAGACCTTCTTAGCGACACTGTTCAACAGATCAAACGCACCAACGATATCAAGGCGGACGAACACCTGACCGAAATCAAGAAACTGAAGTACAATGAGCCACATAAGTTCAAGAAACGGGCAAGCGAGGACCAGTACAAGTTAAACCTCAAGATGGCTGAAACGATCGACAGCGCTAAGTCCGCCGCTCAGAAAACGCAGCTGGAAAAAGTAAAATCTGACCTCGAAGGTGAGAAACTACTTAATGAGCGGCAAAAGCACATGATCCTTGCCGATAAATCGGAGTTTGGCTGGTGTACTGGCTGGTGATTCGGATGATGAAAAACGTATTTACAATGCGGAGCGGCGCGCCAGTGTGGCAATTTCCACTCGAAAGAAGAAGGCGGCTTTGCCATCGACTACCGGCAAGAAGCCTTCGCCTAACCAAGGGCCAGTTGCTTCATCAAGCTTACAACCTTAACCGCAGTCCTTTCAGTCCAACCTGAACTTTCCTGCCTTTGCGTCCCGCCGACCTAATATGGGCACCTGTTTTGCCAGTGGTAAGCCCGGGCACTGGCGAACATGCTGTCCAGCGATGGCCAACCAATCGTCTCCAGCTCCAAAATGACCGAAGGAACAGAATCTATCAGGTGTAGTGTGTTCTAATTTTAACTCTAGTAATTCGTTTTCAGAAATTTTGTGTGAAAGTCAGCTAGATCTCGATTGCATTCCAGCTTCTTGTGATCTCACTTCCCTAGTTTTGGAAGCGTTTAAAGATTCCCAGTGTACTGTTGACATTGATCCTTCTCGTCAGCCCTGAGTTCGTGGAAGGCTCAGAAAGTGTATTGATTTTTGGCTTTCGTTGGACATTTCCCAGTTTATTTTGAATGTCATTCGTCAAGGATACCAAATTCCTTTTTTCCAGCTTCCGACATCTTTTTTCAAACCTAACAATGCTTCCGCAAGTTCCAACAGTCATTTCGTGTCTCAAGCCGTTATGACCTTGTTTCTAACCTCATTGAAGAAATTTTTTTCCGCGCCGGACATCGTTAATCCGCTTTCCGTTTTCACGCGCAGCTCGGGGAAACAAGGTTAATTTTGGATCTTAGACACGTGAACGCTTTCGTCTACAAGCAGAAGTTCAAGTGTGAAGACGTGTCTGTGACCACGTAGATATTTGACAAGGGTTTTCATTTATTCGAATTCGATCTCAAGTCTGGTTTCTATCATATTGAAATTTTCCCCGAGCTCCGCAACTTCCTTGCATTCGCTTGGGAGTTTGGGCACGGGAAATTTCAGATATTTTCAATTTTGCGTTCTCCCTTTTGGCGTCTCTTCCGCACCGTTTATTTTTACCAAGATGTTTAAACCGATTCAGAAATCCTGGAGGAGTCGGGGTATACCTATTGCTATCTTTCTCGACGATGGTTTAGGAGGCGGAGCCGTTCACGTTTCTGCCAAATTAAACAGTTTAATCGTTCATTCTGATTTGCTCAAGTCTGGTTTCGTCCCTAACGAGGATAAGTCCCTATGAGAGCCCGTTCAGATTCTCACCTGGCTAGGAGTTATTTTTAACACCATTGATGGTTCTGTTAAAGCTACCGATAATCGTATTGTTAAATTGACTACTGACCTCGGGACATTGTCATCTCAGCCGCCTCCCCGCAACATTCACGTTAAAACTGTCGCTAGCGTAGCAGGCTAGATTATTTCGCTCTCTACCTGCGTGGGGTCAGTTTGCTGCATTATGACCAGACATCTTTTTTCAGTTGTGAACTCTGCCCTTACCTGGGATAGTGAAGTGCTCTTATCGGAGGATTCCATTTCAGAGATCAATTTTTGGGTGAATAATGTACATTCCCTAACGGTACAGTTTGTTGGGGAGTTCAATCGCTTCCGGCCAAAGTGAGCTTTTCCGATGCTTCCGGTTCGGCCTGTGATGCGTATGTCCAGTTTGATTCCGATTTGGTATTTCATCAGAACTGGTCCCCACCGGAAAGTGTTCAGAGTTCGAACTGGAGAGAGCTTAAAGCTGTCTGTCTCGCTTTGGAAGCCTTTGCGAGTCATTTGTCTGATTCCAAAGTCATTTGGCATTCTGACAACCAAATTAAAACGTTGAGTCCATTCTCTCGACGGCAGCAAGAAGTCTGATCTCCAGGAGCTAGCTCTTCAAGCCTTTCACATTTGTCTCGAGTATCGCATATCTCTCGAAGTTAAGTGGATCCCGAGGGATCTCAATGAGACAGCCGATTCCATCAGCAAACTTATTGATTTTGATGATTATGCTCTCAGTGATGCCATTTTTCACGAAATTGATAGCTCTAGGGGCCCGCATACTGTTGATAGGTTCGCCTGTAATTACAACGCTAAGTTACCTAGATTTAACTCTCGGTATTTTCAGCTGGGCTGTGAGGCTGTAGACGCCTTCTCTCAGGATTTGGGATATGATAATAATTGGCTTTGTCCCCCAATTTGCATCACGGTCAGAGTTTCAAAGCATATGGAACTTTGTAGAGCAAGGGGAACCCTAGTTCTTCCTGTGTGGAAGTCGTCCTTCTTCTGGAACGCCTGCACACTAGACGGGGTGCACTGGGTAACCTTTGTTATTGACTGGGTCTACCTGCCCAAGTTTCAGGGTTTATTTGTCCAAGGAAAAGCTCGGAATTCCCTTTTCGGCGCCAGACCGCTTGGTTTTGACGTTGTCGCTCTTCGTTTGGACTTCCGTCATCCCAGGCCCCCTTCGTGTCTAGTTGGGTTTTGCACTACAAATTTCGGAAAGTGCAGCTCTTGCAACTAGTCGCTGTCTAGGTTTAGTTTTATAGGCCGTTTCCTGAAGTTATCGAAGTTATCATATTGTTTGCCTTTCTCAGTAAAGGATTTATTATACTGCCTTTTTGTCTTTTGTTCATTCCGGTGTTTTTTGGTACACATTTTTTATTTTCGTCTCTTCACACTTATTTTTGTCTCTTCCTAGACGTTTTTCGCTACGGTTTCTGGGACGTCGACCAGGAAGATCTTCTAGACGACTGAATCCGGGGGTTAGTTGACAGAGTAAAGACGACAGTCCTCTCGTCAAAGGCAGACAGTACATCGTTATTGTACTACCGTGCGTATCGCCAGTGGAAGGATTTTGCCATCAGTAAGCTTAATGGGAGTGTTTTCCCTGCTAGTCCCTTTCATGTCGCTTTATATTTGCAGCACCCTTTAGAGGAATCCCATTCTCCTAGTGTGATAGATTCCGCCTTTTATGGTTTAAAGTGGGCTCATAGTATGGCCAGTATTCCCTCACCCACGGATAACCCTATCGTCGAGGCGGCTAGGTCTGCTTCAAAAAGAATTGTTTGTGCTGGCATCGTTAACCGCAAAGAACCAAATTTCATCTAGCTCGATTCTGGATATTATTAGCAAATCAAACCTCGATAACCCCGTTGAGTTACGTAATGTTACTTTGTATGTTTTGTCATTTGCTGGGTTCTTTAGATTTGACGACGTTTCGAGAATTAGAAGGAATGAAATTTTCTTTAATGAGGGCTTCCTGGTCATTAAAGTCCAAAAAAGGAAGAATGACCAGCTTCGCAGGGGAGACGAAGTTATCATTTCTGAACTTTCTAGTTGCGCATGTCCTGTTAAACTGCTTAAAAGATAAATATCCACATTCAATATTTCTCCAGATTCCAGGGATTTAATTTTTAGACCCATTTCTAGAGGGAAGGGTTCTTATAAGTGGCTCCCGATAAGCCCATCAGTTATAGCACTATTCGTGAGGCATTCAAACGAGATTTGAAAAGTGTTGGGGCAGACCCTTCCAAGTTTGGTCTACACTCTTTGCGTTCGGGTAGTGCCACCATGGCAGCAAACAGTGGGGTCAATGATCGGGTGTTTCAGCGGCACGGTCGCTGGAAATCAGTACAAGCCAAAGATACTTACGTAGATGATGACCTGGCTCAAAGGCTTTCAGTTTCTAAATTTCTTGGGCTTTAATCGTGGGCCCATAAAGCACGTCTTGGCCCAATACTTTGTCACTCTATGCGGGGTTCGGGTTGGTTCTCGCCAGGCCCTCCTAAAATAAACTTATTTGGTTTAAAGCGTGCGTTTTTTGTTTGTTGTGGAGTGGAGACAAAATAACGTGGCCGCCATTCTCGGCGCTCCCATGATATTAATTACGGTGTCAAGTAAAGAAGTTGATAAAAATTGTCAGTTGGTCGATCCGTTGTTATCGCTTTAGCGTCACTAACAACTTTACCACAACATAGACTTGGCTTTTGCTGAATGTGAAGAGTACAGAGTACTATCATTGCATCGCTCTATCAAAAATCTTTACTGTACTGATTACAAAGGCTACAACTATTCAAGTCAACTGTAATTTGTTTTACATTCATCTTAAGTTGATTATATTATTGATAAGGCTTATGGTCACTTTTTCTCGTGTAAATGTCTAATTAAGGTCACAAGTACTTGTCTATCACTGCAGACAGGGAAAAATCCTCATCGTAAAAGAATTAAGACGCGCAAAAACGTTTTAACATTCAGATGACAAATAAAAACACAAATAAAAACATAAATACAAGACTGTAAGGCCAAGCTGACATTGAACCTGGAAATAGTACTGATGAATATTTTTTTCGTCCTCATTGAATTCTGGGTCAACAGTTGAATTAGCGACATTGTTTTGAGCAGTTCAAAGCCAGCCAAAACGCTTCAAAATTCTAGAAAAAGACGTCCGCAAAATACTATGGCATGTTGCCATCGTTCAAGCATTGACCTTTCTGCAAAGAAAATCTGAAACGAAGTGTCTCAGTCATGGGTGAAATTGTGAGTTTTGAAAGGTCTTGTGACGGGAGGGGGGGAGACTTCTACAGATCTGGAGGTCCAGTCTTCGAACCCAGAAGACTGCAACGTGTTGTGCAAAACCACCCTGTTTTCCCACCGGGTTTACAGTAGTGTATTCGCGATACTTTTCTTAAAGCAACACCGCAGTAACCTAGCATCCCATAAAAGGATTCTTTCTGGGTGGATATTCGCTCTTGGAAAGAAGGGGATGCAATTAAAGAGGGATGATACATGGAAGCTGAATTTTAATTGCACATGCGCAAGGGTAGAAAACATATTACCGAAGTGATTTGAGAAAACATTTTTAATTCTAATGGCTTGCATATTGCAAGTTCTCACATAAAGAAAAGGGCTAAGCTGTACTGATAATTATCCGTTGCTGGCAGAAATAAGATGAAGATAGTTTAATTCCTTCTTTTGCTTTTCGTGTATTGGTTTTCATGTTTTGACTCACCACATGCGCGAGCCGCTTGCAAATCCATCTCTAGATGGGTCCCTCCATTTTTCTGTTTCCTTTTCCTTCTTTCTTTCCTTTCTTCTTGACTGTTAACTGATGTATTTAGTTTTTTCATGCTTTGTACCGTACATCCCTGCTTTTGCTGCATTTCTACAACCTTTTCAGATGAAATCGAAGAACGTAAAGAGGTCCTGTTGAAGCCAACCAGTACAAAGACTAATTAGTTTATGAGACAACTGAAATGTATAATTTTGTTTGGGTTATACCATTCATGCTTAGCACGCGAGCAAAGTGATATAAAAAACTTTTCGAAATTATTAGGAGGTAAGTGTTTAGAATTTACTTTAGTGAAAGGGAGCCCAAGCGTATTCCGAAAAAATCAACAATTCCCTGAATAAACGTTTCAAAATATGCAAGGACTTCCAAAATCATGATCCTTCAAAGATGAATGACAGTCCCTACTACACTTGCCAAGACATTTGGACGAGTGGCGTGAAAACTTAACAAGAGAATCTCTCAATGCATAAATCAGCTGCGTCTCGTTCTGCTACCTACAAATGTAGGTCTTCTCTCTGATTAGTATGAAAAACATGTAACAAATCAGATACCATAAGGAAATTGGACGTTTCATGGATTGATTTGAGATATAGATAATGCTTGGCAGGTTATCTGTCAATTACACAATTCGAGACTGAAAGTATAAATTTACGGTATGCTTGCTGGGAGTGTAATCTTTTGTCAAGGGCTGAGGATCCAGCGAAAGTTCTGAGGGTCGAGGTTGGAATTAAGATAAATTGTGGAGGGTTAACAAAATTAACGTCGGTGAGAGAGAGGACGCAAGCCACCAGGCAGCCAGCGCTATGACAAGGGAGAGCTGCAGGGCCCCAAAGAGAGGGGTACCCTCATCACTCAACTCAGGAACAGGTGTCAAGCCTAGGCGGATACAACAATCATACCCCTCCTGAGTTAGATCAAGTGAACAACATATGGAAGGAGGTGTCGTCCATATTCACAGAGTGTAGCAAGACTTGTCCGGGTTTCAAAAAGGCAGGAAAGAAGTGGATAACATCAGACGTTTTGACGAGCCATTGAGAGCAGGCGTGTCCTGAAGAAGAAACTCATAGATGCTAAGTTGGAGAGGCTATAAGAACACAACAAGCTGACCGTGCAGTCAAGAGAATGGCGAGAGCCAACAAGTAGGCATACGTAGACGACCTTGCTATTTAGGCAGAAAAAGCAGCCAGAAGAGGGGAGCAAGGGAAGGTGTACAAAATTACCAAGATGGTCGGAAACAAGTATCAAGGCACCAGCGACACCCCCATCCAAGACAAGCAAGGCAGGCTGAACACCACGGAGATGGAACAGGAAATTCACTGGGTACAAAATTTCAAAGAGGTCCTTAACAGACAGCCACCAACAAGTGAAACACCCAAACAAGAAGCAGAGACTCACCTGGATGTGAACACAGACCCACCTTCCAAACAGGAAATCCCTTCACTGATTAAGAACCGAAACAATGGTAAGGCTCCTAGCAGAGACCATGTGAATGCGGAACTGTTCAAGGCTGCCTACAAGCTTTCAGCAAGGATCCTATAGCCCGTGCTCACAACAGTGTGAGAGGAAAAGCTCATACCTGATGACTAGACCGAAGGCATCATCGTAAGGATCCCAAAGAAGGGTATACCGAGCCAATGTAATAACTGGCGCGGTATAAAACTCTTGTCAACCCCAGGCAAGATCATTCTGTCTAAGCAACTGTAATAATTGGTCCCGCAATTTAAATCTCCTTGTCGAGAGAATGAGATTTCTTTCAAATTTTTCTTCCATTTTAAATTTTCTTGTTAAAATCCTTATCAGTATGTAAACAATGTCCGTAACTAAGAGAGGAAAACAGAAGCAACAGGCAGAAGTTTTAGAAGACGAGGACTTCGAAATATACTAGAAATACGACTCCCGCAAAACCTCGCGAAGCTAGTTTTTAAAGAACTCATGATGGTTTTTCCCATGAGAATTAGAACCCCAATTTATGTAACTATTTACTTATTATATCATCACTTTTTTTACTTTCTCAGTTCTTGTAATTATTATCATGATTATTATTGTATTATTACCATTATTATTATTACTGCTGGTATTGATATTATCATTGTTATTACTGGGTTGCCATGGCAATGGCAATCCAGTATTAAAATGGGTTGGTATTTTTTTCTCCGTGAGAAATTGCAATTCTTGCGCAATATTGCCCATACAAGGGTTAGCAAAGACGCCGCCGCTGTGTGATTGGCTCGGCATGAACATCGCCATAACAACCTGATTGAAGTAAGCACGACGGTGAACAGAACGTGAAAAGTTTCATGTGGACTCCATTCGCCTAAGTGTTTTTCTTGTGCAGAGCTGATCTATTTTCGAGCTGGCATGTTAACTCGATTTATTCACTAAATGACTTTATTAGTGTCTATGTTTGCTATTCCTGGATGTGCTTACGTGCTGGAGAGTGTTTTCTTCTTTAAACGTTGAGGTCTGTGGTGTTAGCGATTCCCTCGGTGAAAGGATTCACATCTTTCACATTTTTAAGAATTGGTTCACGCTTAGCAGACCACGTCCCACGTCCATCGAGTTCATGAGTCGACCCACGCGTGAAGTTTGGAAAGCAAGAGTGTGGCTCGCTGTGACATCACGGTATTATTTTGAATCCGAGATAACAAGCTGGTTATGGACGTCAAAATACGATACTTCGTCTTAACTTGACTTCTAAAAGCGATCAAATCGAAAACATCGGGGGAAGTATTCTCATAAAGTGTTCATTTATATTTATAGCGTTGGATCCTCTATACTGTACAAAAACTACAAAACCCGATATATAATCAACTGGAGCAAAAACAGTCCGGTGGTATGCAGCTTCATTGAATTTCAAAATCATTGTTTGCGACAACACCGAAACCGGCACATACCCACCAATTTAAGGAACTTATCTATTTCTGGTGAACTTCACGCTTTCAAATAAAATGTTGAACCTCCAAAACGGGTCAGAGGAAGGGAAGATGCCAAGTATTCACGGCTGGGTTTGTGCTGTCGTGTCACGTTTCACTTTCCCCATAAAATAAAACACGTTCGTCAATGTTTACCACAAATTTGTCAATTCTACAACGGCATCTCCATTTTAAATATCGGTTTCCAGATAAAGCCTCGGGAATGACGGACTACCTTTCATGAACGTTGAAAAATGAGATATAATTTTTACAGCTTCACTCAGTAGAGTGTACGAGCGAAAGATCTATAAGATATAAAATGTACCGCCGATAACCAGGTTTTTCTGGATGGTCTAATGGATAGCATTCCGGACTGTGGAGCAGATGGTCCGAGTTTAATCCCCAGTGAGGGTTTTCTTGACTTTGCTTTTCTGTTCTTTTTTTTAAACTGAATCGATTTTCTTTTTTTTTCAAAGATACCCTTGTCTATATAGAATGTGAAGTTGTATGCAGGCCTTGGCTGCCTATTTGTTAAATTGGTAAATGGAACACGAGATGGCAGAGCCCTACAGGCCTTTCTTGATTAGATTATTTGAATGAGTTCTGAAATCTAAAATTCTCCTCATGTGTCACCGAATACATTGATGAGTTTGTTCATAGAAGCCTTTGATTAACAACGTGTACACTTCTCTTATTGAACACATATGACACTGCAAACTAAAAGGGATTGACAAAACAGTTTCAAAAAATTGAGCCGTTTGCGTACTAAGGGTTCACAAAAGCAACCCATTGAAGGCTTTTGAAGCCTCTTGTTTTTTTATGTTTAACATAATATACTGTTATGGGGTGGGGGTGTATGTCCTAATCTGGGTAAAGGTATTGTTCCTCTACTACTACAGGCAATACAGTTTTCTTCTGAATAGGGTTTGTATTAGTTGTGGCAAAAATTACTCATCTCTGAACAATACCATTTCTTCTTTTCAGCTTAGAATCTAGTCATGGTTGCCACAGCCACAGGATCTTGAAATTCCCTTACTTTTCCCTGACAAATGTAAAATTCCCCTTACCAACTAAATTACTCCTGGTAATGGCCTCCAACCTCACCTCACAGCAAACCTATCCACCCATTTATTTAATATGCTCAAAAAGTCACATACAGTGCATATGGATTGATAGTTTCTTAAGGTAACAAAGTCATGGAAAAAGGATTGATTTTCTAGGCAATCCAAAACCAGCTTGTCATTTAATTCTACCACTCCAACACATTTCATGTTAATTCTTAATTACACCAAATAAATAAATTAGAACTCTTAAATTTCACTTTTTCCTGACTTCTCTCAAAGACTTAAACTTTCCCTTACTCGAAATGAAATTCCCTGACTTTTCCCTTGCTTGAAGTTTTTTTTTTCCCTCACCATTTCCTGACCTATACCAATCATGCTAGTGCAGTCATTTGTCCATACAGTTAGTGTGGAAAATCATGATTGAAAGCATAGGGCATTTAGGAACTTCAAAGACTTGTTATTATATATAGCAACCTTGGAATGAATACATAAGAAAGATCATAAAAATTTTGGCATTACAAACTTTAGTTTCTCATTTGTGGAGTGAGTTTTTTTAATGTAAAATGTCAACTGTATATTGTGGATGTTATTAAATATTTGTATTTGACATCATAAAAAAATGAATTAGTCCATACAGTCATTTGTCCATACAGTTAGTGTGGAAAATCATGACTGAAAGCATAGGGCATTTAGGAAACTTCAAAGACTTGTTATTACATATAGCAACCTTGGAATGAATACATACGAAAGATCATAAAAATTTTGGCATTACAAACTTTAGTTTCTCCTTTGTAGAGTGAGTTTTTTTAATGTAAAATGTCAACTGTATATTGTGGATGTTATTAAATATTTGTATTTGACATCATAAAAGTGAATTAAACAGCATTAAGGAAAAAGGTTAAGATGTTATGCCTAATTTTGCAAAGTAGGGCTTAAATTTTCATTTGTGGGCAAAGGGTGGGAGCTAAGAGAGTAATTCCCAGGGATACCTGGAACTCAAAGGTAAAATCCATTTACAAAAGGCTATGGAACTTGTCAGTCCCAACGAAACCTTTAATTAATTACTTAATACATATATTTAGCAAAGATATATAGAAAAGAGCAATACTACTCAGAAGTCAGTAATAAATACCATCTGCTTTATTTTCAAAGAATTGCATTGATCACTGATAATATTGCAGAACCAGTCACTGATTGTTAAGTATCTTTTCTGTTGAAAATGCTGAACATAACTGCTACAACAGACAAATCTACAATATATTTTCACTGTTGCAATGATATCAGGTCACATAATTATAAATAATTGCTATCACAACTGCAGTCTCTGTATTGGGAATTTCTTCAAAATGGATAGCTATCGTTTTAGTACGAAAAATACCTACTTGCATTGTCATTGCCGTATTGAGACTACGTGACTGTAATCTTTCATTTCTTTGCGGTTGGTTTCTGTTTCCCCTTTCCTGGCACTTTTTTTCACGACGATATGGCAATCTGTTCTGTCGGTCGTCTTCTGATTCTGTCTGTATGCTGTTGCCATAATTTTCCTTAAATTCTGAATGCTGTATAGCTAAAACGAGTCTTTGTTTCTATCGATAACAAAATCAATTTCCAATCTAACTTGATTGTATTCCTGGTCGTTTTCCTTGCTGTTTCCTTTGCCGTTTTTGAGCGAAAAGTTGTTGTCTTTGCTGCGATGCCTCTTATTATATTATCGTCCCTTAACTGCAGTTTCTCAATCTCTGCTTTGAGGCGCCGCTTCCCGTGTGCTGATTTTTGCGGCATTCAAACTTACTCGTCGAAGATCTCTCGCCACTCTTACTTGTGCATCTCGGAGATCTTCTTGCTAGGATGTACTTCCAGTATTAGAAAAATCGGTTTCCACAAACTTCACATTATTTTCAAAACATGATTCACGGAATTCCTAATGGCGGAAATTCACATGAATTAATGTTGCCAGGTAACCTGGCCTGCGAACGGACACCTTTAATATATATATATATATATATATATATACATATATAAAAACTCTCGGCTCGATTTACTCGGGCTTGCGAGCCACGTGGTCTGACCGAAAGCGACACGATTAGTAATCTCGCTACGCTCGGCCTTCGGCCTCGCTTCGCGAGGAACAACAACAACTTTATTTAAATTTGAAAATATAACAAAAAATACATTGGGACTGGCCTGCAGTTAGCGAGGCTATTCGAGGCAGGCCAGGCTACATAATGTACTACAAACTAGACAAATACAAAGAAATTAGACGATATATAAGTATATATATTTGACATTAAATAGATACTATTCTAGTTAAGTTCAAGGACAATATTAAAGTGAAATTTTAAAAATAAAATAAAATGAAAATAACGGACAAAAGAATTACTTTTTCATTTTCACGATGATCGTATCCACATCAATATAGGAGTCTTCAGTCTCAAGGATATCGAGTAGCATTTCTTTTAGTGATCTTTTAAAAGCTTTTTTCAGTCTTTCTTTAAGAATTTGAGGTATCCCATTCATTCATATTTGTACGAGGGTTGCTTGAGCAACTGAGCAAAGGTCAGAAACAAATCATTCAGGATGTCCCAAACTTAAAAGCTGAAGTAAAGCTGAACGAAATAGCGTTGGATAATATATCTAGTCAATTCAAGACCCTCAACGACAGCTTTGAAGAACTCAAGGGCGAACTTCATGACGCGAAGTGTGGAGTTGACGTTGACGAGAAGGAAAGTTCCGTTCAAAACCGCGCTAAGCAATTTGAGGGAATGCGTGAACTACTACTATCCCTTGAGCGTTATTCCCGAGAATACAACCTTCGTTTCCACAACATTCCTGAATCTGCTGACGAGGAGGGTTTCCAAAAAGTCAGTAACATTTTAACCAATCAACTGGATCTGGAGCTGGAGACTGAATACGCGCATCGTGTTGGTTCTCCAAATGATGACAAACCGCGAGTAATTATTTGCAAGTTCCTTTACCGTCCACAGAGACATAAAGTTATCCAGAAAAAGCGTGACCTTGAGAATGGCATTTGGGTTACTGAGGACCTAATCTGGGAAGATCGTGAAGTAAAAAAAAAAGCTAAAGGAAGTAATAAAGGCATTTGAAATTGGGAAAAACCCTTGATTCTCTCGTGGAAAACGTTACATAGATGGTGCTCTATATCGCAAACCATAAGTACATGGCCAGGTTAGAATATGTAGGCATTAATCTGTCGTACTCACGTTAGTAATTTTACAAACTTTAAATCAATTTTGTGTCTGTAAATGACAAGCGATACATATGACCCAGATTTAAATCTTCTGTTGTTTAACGACCATGGCATATTTACAATAGAAGAACTTGACCAACTTTCCCATGTTGTTAAACCCCAACTCTCGGCGCTTCAATTAAATACAAGAAGTCTAACGCCCTATTCACACCAACTAAACATTTTTAGTTAAATCATGTTCTAAAATATGAAAATTGGTTATCGAACAGTGGAACACGGGCTTTTACTCAGGATTCAAATAAAGTTTAACATGCTCTTTCTATTTGTCTTTCTGTTTTCCAGTTGGGATTCTTAACTATGTTGTATGTAATAAGTGACTCTGAAAAGCCCCCGTGGGGACGAGCCACTACATGTATGTGTATGTGTCTATGTAGTAGACAACTTCATTAAGCAGCTTTTACTAAGGAAGCAATGTTAAACTGTGTTTAACTAAACAGCATTTAAACATGTTTAAGCTTTGATGTGAACGGGGTATAAGCAAGCATTTTGACAAGCTATGTCATTTTTTGAATTCATTTCCCTTCCAGCTAGATTTGCTTGCTTATTCTGAAGCTTGGATCAACCCTCAAGTTGCAATGAGCAGCTTGCATATCCCATAAGTCAACCTAGTGATTGTCCGTTATGAATTACCTCACTGAATAAAGCAAAACAAGTGTAGCCTTATTAACAGCACTTTGTATAGCTGCATAGTACAGAAATAGGTCTGCTAACTCAAAACTAACTAAAAAACCTAACTAGTTCGGAATTGTAGCAACAGATGAAAATAACTTAGAATCTGAGCACACAAGAATTTGGAGGAGCAGATGCCTAATGCGAGTGCTTTGGGAAGCATACTACCTATTCAAAATGATTTCTTTTATGGGACTTTTTATACTGTGGTCGTTTGAGTCATACAAATTTACTATAGTAAAAGACACAACAGTCTAATGGCATGACCAGCTGTTATATCGCTGGTAATGGAGTGTAATTTTAGAACATAACTGGTGTCACCTTCCAACTAAACAACAGCAGTTGTTTAAAAGACGTTTTGCTGAACATTAATGAAGTCCTTGAGAGCCCCAATTTCAGATGGTGCCATGGATAAGTCACACCCGCAAATCTTAATCAAATTTTTGCGCAGCAAGGTGTGGTTTATACATGACTTTTTGCGGTATATTCAGTTTATAACCGGTTTTGGCTCACCAGCCACATACCTTTTACAAGGCTGAGACCATTCCATTTTTTCTTGTTCCTCGATTCGCCGAAGCTTGCCGCTAAAGTTGAGACCGTGACGAGCAGCCCTAACACAAAGAGAGGATAATAATAACGGAAAATAATCAAAGGCTTAAAGATAAATAAAGCTTCCAAAAAGCAGGGCATGCATGAATATTAGATTGCCGTGGAAAGGTCACTAATAGCCTCAAGGTTCTATGATAAAGCTATTTCTTGTGGGCAACAAGAAACCAAAAATATCTTACAATACCCATACTTCACGTACCAAAACGAGACAAACGAGTCCAGAAGTCATTTTCATCAATTCGATTCCCTTAAACAAGGACCCTGACTATAAAAGGGATAGCTCCTCCCCCTTCGTGTCACGCAATCACTGTTTCTACAACTTATCCAAGATGGCTGACTGGTCGAAGAGGAAGGGAAAAAAGCACTTTGTATTACGAGGCATTGGGTCTTGTTTTTCTTGACTTTTTTTCATCTAGAAATGATCACATTTCTTCATGTAAATGAGCAATAAATAATTCCCGGCTCTCTTTTATCGTAAGTCTGAAATTTCTTTGTCGAACATTTGAATTTCGCGCACCTAACGGTTCCGCCAATCGCGAAGATGAAGATGAAGATGGTCGCCTTGGTCCACAGACTCCTCTCTGCTTCATTCAACTTCTTGAGCCTTCGATGTTATTGACTTGTGGTTCAAAGGTTTTTGACATGCTCGAAAGGTGGCTCTTCGTGATGTAATAAACCAGAAATTGCACGATTCATGGCGGAACGCGAGCTATGTCACTGCCTTACCTTGCGACATATCTCGTCTTCCTCCTTGAATCGAGCTGTTGTCGCGTGTTCTAATCACATAGAAATCGTTTTCTAACATTACGCTATCTTTTTATTTTGTCATGGCCGATTTACCTTCCAAGAAAGCCAAAATAGTTGCCCGCGCGCCACGAATCAGGTACACATTAGAGCTTGCAGTCGAACCTGGGATGGAAGAGCGACTCGAACAGTTGAAGAGTAAAATTCAGCGAGTGAAGGTAGGGCTTCGGATAGCAAGTCGAACGCCGATGGGAAATGTAATTTGATGGAACAACTGTTAGACGCATTCGAACGGTCTGAACAAAACGGAATGGTAAGTGGAAGTCATTCCTCTTTGTTTACATCTCACTTGTTCTCTCCCTCGTCCCATCTCACGTGCAACGCTGCTTCGCAAACCGATGTGTGTGGATCGTACCCTTTACCGTACATTTTGTGCCATGGGGAGAATACAACGGGTTGCTTTGATATACATACAAGAAGTAAACTTGATGAGGATTATTTCATCGCATCGACCGACGCTACGCGGCAACTTTTGAGCACCATCGCAAGCTATAATGGGAAGTGTCCTCTCTGTGGATTTCTTTTTGACATGGAATCGTTTGCTTTCTTGCGCCATGGACATGCAGTTCGCATCAGTCTGAGCTGTGCTGCTGGCCATTCCCTACGATGGTATTCTAGTCCTGTTATTTCAGGAAAGTTTACCGTCAACCTGAGGTAATTACTCAGATAACAGTTGTTTTGAAATTAATTTTACTCACTTTTGAATCAATATCAACATTCAGTCAGTAAACAAGTGTTCCTTGTTTCGGTTAGGATGATACATGGTTTCACCGCTACTGGATTTATGAAAATACACAAAACACCGTGCCGCGATGCAAAAACTTTACTTCGGTGAAAAATGTAGATTTTCAATAGATTTTTGGAGTATTCTAATCTTTTAGCGAGCGATGAATGTATTGTATGCACTAGAGTCTGCGTGACCTAACATGTTTTGCAACTGACCGCAGACAGGAATCGGATTTCCTACACCGGAGAGCCGTTTGGAAGAAAAGGCGCGCGTTTCAAAAAAATAATGCTTTTTAACTTGATATATTCTACTCATTGCAGTCTTTAATATGTATTTGAAAAAAAAAATTTCGAATACTTCAATAGTAACCTGAAAAAGGCAAAGAATATAGAAGTATATTAATTGCGAGGAGATGAGCTATGAAATTAAAATGGAGTCGAATAATATGAAACAGAGATAATAAACTTTTACTAAATCGCTCCTATGATAATGTACTCACCCGCACTCGCTTTCTTCCTCTCAAGAGAACCAAAAAAAGAACTTCCTAATACTGTGAAAGCTAACCGGGTAGATGAATCCTTGCGAGCAGCACTTTGCTGGTATCGCGCAGTCACAGATGTTGACAGTTCGCTGTCTAGAGTGAAATGAATGACGGCTTGCCCAGGGCAAGGCTCCTTTTATAGTCAGGGTCCTTGTTTAAGGAAAAAGAAAGCCTGCATCCCACTGTATTACAAAACAAAGGCCCTTGAGATGTAACGAGTGGAACCCCAACATTGCATTCTACGATGGTTTGGAGGATAAAGGGAAAGGTGCAGGTGGACACGGTTCAGATTATTAGATTTGAGTTCACACATGTAAAGTGGCTAACATATCATGTGTTCATAACTCTCTCTGCTGTTGAATCCCCCAATAGTCATGGTATTGAATCTGGACAGGGAGTAGTATTAAAAGTTTATTACAAAAAATTCAACTCAACGTTATTGCAATTCGACTGTATTGTGATGTCATTGTCAATAAATATTCAGGTTAAAATTTGGAACCACTCGAATTATTCAAGAGACGTTAGTAAACCAGTTCACTTGCAACCTACTGATCTGTTCCCACTGTCAGACAATACTGATGCGCCGAGAGGTATTTACTAAGTTAGTTTTATTAAGTGAGGAACAAAGGTCGCTTGAATTTGACAAAATTAATGAATCCTAAGATACAGGTGACTGTGAATTACCACACTCCCAATTCTACCACCCATTTTGTCACTACAATGGTATTTTTAAAAACGTTTCCAAACCATATGGAATCTGGTGTATGTATCCTGAGCAGAAGGTGGAAAACGGGGATTCAGGCACACCCCTATTTTTTCAAGGGTCGCAAGCGTGTTGATGAGGGAAAAGGTGTATACACAAAGGAGAGAGGTCACCAAGTGGATTGTTTTAGACGCGTGTTTATGACTTGGACCCATGAATGGTTTGAAAAGGAAGTTTTTTGCTAAATATGCAGGGCAATAACGGAGAAACGAAAGAATTACGAGATGGGTAAGAGTTTTTGGTAAGTGTTAATCAGTGATTCCAGTCTCACTGCTAAACACAAGATTACTTGGTCCTCATCATTTTCTTTTCCCTCATTCTTTTCTTCTTCGTTCTCTTCTTCGTCCTCTTCTTCGTCCTCTTCTTCACCTTCTGAACTATGATTTTGGTTTTCAAATACACTGATCTTAGCGATTGGTGGCAAGCTTCTTGTGACTAACACTATGTTAGTCTTATCTGGATCGTCTCCAAAGTATCATTGACAAAGATGTTTTCTATACGAGGACCAGCCATGACACGAAAACGATGACGGATGTTGTCCAAAGGGTCCATCTTCACCATACCGTTACGTAGTAGTCCCTTTTTCCACCTTTTCCAAAAATTGATAGAAACCAACGTCTTTCACAATATTCCTTTTTTCCCATCTTGCTGAACATTTTCACAAAGACCGTGGGCTACTATCATTCACCGTTTTCTTCTTTTTTTGGTTTGAGGTTATCAGCTGTTTTTTTTTCCAAGTTATCTCGACAAAATTCTGTGACGGCAGACATCATGTCAGAGAACGTTTCCTCCTTGTGTGTCTTTTTTTTTCAGTATCCTCAAAGCAAGCCAAGGAGAAGGAGTAATTTGGAACTTTATTCTCTAGATCCTTATTGTCAAATACTCCCACACTCATTAATTCAAGTGTGTGGATAACTAGCCTATCTTTTCCAGTATCACAGTTGAACCAATACCAATGGTTAGAATTCTCAACACGAGTCAAGTCAGACGCACGTAGTTTCTTACGGTTGAAGGTGTCTACAGTGACACAGTTTACCATCTTTACTACTTTGTTTTATGTGAAAACAATCCACTAGATTTCTATTTTTTCATATCATTTAAGAACCATCCAATGACCTCGTCCTGATACATCTTGTCTATCCCAGATATAATGACCTTGCCAGTATAAAAACACGACCAAAGTTGCATATTTCGTCATGGTGACTTTCTTTTTCACCTCTGGTCTTTTCTCCCACAAGGCTTCATATGTGGTTTCGTCCACTCCTTGGGGTGTCACATGGATGATAGGCATGTCTCTGTTACCAACGGTACACGAAGCTTTAGCCCCAAAGGGTATTGCATCAGTGGATACACTTCCCAAGGCTCACGACGTGCCAAGAAACGGACCAAGAAGGCCTTTTATTGCTAGATCCGACTTTTGGTAAGACTGAAAGAGGAGCTGCAAGGTCTCCAAGGAGTAGGACCCAACAGGCTCATTGATCATGATGTTTTTTTCCACTTCCTTTGCTGGGTTTGACTGTTTCGAGTTCTCTAAACCTGACGAAAGCTTTGGGGTCATGGTACTCCAAGAATTGTATCTCTCGTACGCTAGGCATCGGTGGTTCCAGATAGATTCTTGTCTCTGGTGAATCCATGGTAATGGGATAGAATCGTGGGCATATTATCTACTTGGCACGTCTTCGTTTAAACCGCTCCACTACACAGACCACCACTGCCATGATCAACAGCCAGGCATGCTGGGCCAAGAACCCAATGGCTAATCCAGCTGTTTTAACAAGAGGTTGGCAATGGCGCCCAATCACACCTGGGCCAACTTGGTTCCCAAGGTTTTCAATCCATTGCCTACCCCCTTGGCGACACTGGTCAGTCTGCTTTTGAGGTTGGAGATAGTCACACCAATGACCACCCACAAACATGGTGCAGCAAACATGGTGAATCTATATTTCTTAAAGATGTATTTCACACGATCTCGTAAAGACATGCGCACTTCGATCCTTTCATTCTCAATGTCGATGGCAGCCACTTGGCTCTTTACCTCATCGCTCTCTTGCCAAAGGCCCTCCAACTCTTTCAGGGTCCACAGTCTCTATCAACTGATCTACCTGGTCGAGGGGCGCCATGCCATCCTCGTTCTCTTGTAAGGTCCTTTTCGTCATTTCCATCAGGGCAGTGATCTTGAGACCATCGAGTGCAATTTACACACATATCAACACTTCAGCTTTGTGGATTACAGCTCGGACTAAATTCAAGGTGGTCCTTAATATGTCGTGTGCTTGATTAATTGAAGGATGTTCAAGAAAAAAAGGCAGAAATCTCGATATTCTTACTTGTGAGCTGTTCTACCGCCACATGCCTTGACCAATCCAACTCCTGAACAACTACAACAAAATATTGAGAATAGTTATTTCGATGATAACCAGTCTTCTACATGTATCATAATTACGTAAAAACAGAGTGATATCCAGGACAATAAATAATTAAATATGCAATACCAATCTAAAATAATTGCAAATAAAAGCGGTTTTTGAGCACGCTGGTCACACACATTTCTCAGACCTTACTGTAGTTATGCAGTGTATAAATGCGCCGACTAATGGTTAACAACTTGTCCACTTTATGTTTATTTATTCATCCAATTACTTATGACCAGTGCAGGAGAATATATATTATTTCGACAAAAACAGTAGACAAGGAAACCCCTTCCATGGACACCTTACGCAAGGTCAAGGAAAACGACAAAGGGTATTAAGAGCCAGTCGCGCATCATTTTAATATGCCTTGCGATTCTACCAATACAGCGATCCGTGGTCTTTTCCTACATTAGAGTTGTACAGATGGCCACAAGAAACTACAACAATAGTTTATATTCTGATAAGGTACTCTTTATCCTCCTTAGCCTTTTTATTCTTGTAATTTACTTCCACTTACATGTAATTAAGACTCCCACTGAACAATGAACTTATACCAAAATTGCATTGAATTTTACAGCAGGAGGACTGGAGTTAACAAGGTGAATTAACACATTGGATCCGGCTGTGGTTTACAGCTCCATGACTAACAATTATCGAAACAACTAGGTACCAAAATGGCCAGATACCAATGATATGTATCCCAGTTTGATTCAAAAAATCAATTTTGAAAGTTTCTTGGGGTCACGAATGAGAAATTGATCAAGGAGTGATTGTTCTACTAGTACAACTATCTCTCATGACCGGCACACTTTCCAAGTCCAATAAACCTTTGTTTACAAAAGGGAAATCAGGCTTCAACGTTCAGCTACTGTTTCTCCGCATCGAAAACTTCCTAACTGAGTACGTACAGTACAGACAAAGCAACAAGCATCAACCGCCATTTACGTGGATATTTGTGACGTTTTTTCAATTCCTTTTATGTGCACAAGTAAGTAAGAACTGTATGTATACAACCAGGTCCAAATGGACAGTTCCCACAAGGAGCGACATATCCTATTTTCATTACGCTGTTCAGTTATAGATGAAGTCAAAGAGGTAGAAAAGCATGTTAGCTCAGCAAGTTACCTTTCTGACACATCTTTCACTTGCCCTGACTCATCGTCGGACTCCATACATTCAACGCAATCATTAGAGGCCTAAGGAGAGAGTATGTGTGACTAAGGCAAACATGTCTGATATTATAGAGATATATTTACTGACTTACTTGAATTTAAAAGAATACTTGATTTGTGTAATCAACTATAGGCTACTTGGCAAATTACCTGCAGCAGTCCTTAGAACTGCTGTTGAGCACGAAGGAAGCATGAATACTATTTAATAGATACCATTCGGTCTTCCTCAGAGGATTTGAGTTGCTAAGACGGTTTCTTTTCTTGTTACAAAGCTTGCAATTAGCAACAGAGGGGGGCAGGGGCATGGGATGAAACTTTAAGTGAGATTTTGTACACTCTTTGGCTACAGTTACTTGTTAATAAGAAGCTCGGAATGTGTAAAGTAAAGCAAGCCGATGGAGAAGATCTTATTGTCTTCATACCAAGTACTGATGCAGGAGTGAAAAAACCCCAAGGTGTTACATGTAGTTCTTGGTACAGTCAACTCTTTCTTAGGAAGAAAATTAACACAAGCTAAATTAAAACTGGCTGGATCCACAGATTATTACTATATATTGCCTTATCAATTAAAGTTCCTTTGAAGTAAAAAATGATTGCTGTTTATTTGAAAGGCTTTTCGGACTTCAGAAGAATGGCGTTTTCCTTTTTTGAATACCTTTTTTCGTTTTTGAGATATTTGCGTTTTTGTATTATGCAAATGAGGAAAGTGGTGACGTCATGAATTGTTGTAATCTTCAGTAAATCCATTTAGATTTGCGTTCCTTTCTCTCTGAAGCAACTGCTTCACTTAAACAAACCAATTTTTACGGACCAGTGGTAATCAGTTAGGGTAAAGTTGACTCTTGTTCACTTGCGCGGGTGCACGTTAGTCACTAGCAATTGTAGTGAAAGGATAGATTTTAAAAACTATTCTCCTGTCTGAGCAAATTGAGATTTCTGGCCATCGTAAAAGGTGCACAATCATGACCAGAGAGTGCAAGCTGGAAAGCAAAAAAACATGACAGGTTTATTGATGATTTGATTGAGTGTTTGCTCCCACTGAAGTCGTAAGGATTAGAACAACAAGGTTTCATTGCCATTTACCTTGACTCGGAAAATAACATAAACAATACAATACAATAATTTTGTTAGACAATCCAAAAATGGTTTTTCATGCCTAACTTACAATAATTATGTAATAATAATAATAATAAAAAGAAATTGACAATAAATTACACCAGTATACAATACTCAGATATAAAACTATTGATCTATATAGCTATTAATACTAATAATAACAGTGACACTCATTTGTTGAGATACGATGTTACAGATCCCTTGAAAGACTTAAGTGAAAGATGTTGTTCTTTGGGTATTTTTAAGTCATTCCACAACGTAAGCACCCTGAAAAAGAAGGACCGCTGCGCAGTAGATGTTCTGCACATTGGAATGTTCAGTTGGTCTTTATGTTTCATGTTATAGGCGTGAGATTCTTCCCAAACAAAGATTGTGGGGAGAGACCATTAACTATTTTAAAAACCTGACAAACATCCCTTAAGCTTAGGTGATCCTTGATAGATAACCAACCTAGCTCTTTCAGAACTGGCGAGATATGGTCATATTTCCTGGTATTTGTTAAAATTCTGGCCGCGAAATTCTGTAAAAGTTGTAACTTATTGATATTTTGCTTTGAAGTACCAGCCCATAGAGTAGAGCAATTAAAGAGTTAACTGAAAACTAGGGAGTTCAGATTCACGAGGAGAACGTCTTTAGTGAACAGGTGACGGACTCTATTTATCCTGCAGAGGTTGCCAAGTAGAGATGACATAAGTGTTGTAATATGTTGATTGAAAGACAAGTTACAATCAAGTATGATCCCAAGATATTTCACAAAGAGTTCTGGCAGAAGGTCTTGACCAAGAAAGGGAACGCGTAAGGCCTGAAACCCTAGCTAGTATCTGTGGTGTTCCAAACACAATGAATTTCGTTTTGTCAGGGTTGATGAGGAGACTGTTAACACAGCACCACTCAGCGATGCGTCGCAGATCCTCTTCTACTTGAGCCAAACACGAGTCAACGTTTTTCGCAGCAAATGACAAATAGATCTTCGTGTCGTCTACGTACGACTCGACACGACTGTACTTGATAACAGAGGGCAGATCGTTCATATACAATCCAAACAACATGGGTCCCACTATGGAACCCTGTGGAACCCCGTGAGTAACTGTCAGCTGATCAGATAAACACGTACCAACCCTGGTAGTCTGCTGCCGATCTGTGAGGTAATTTGCAAACCACCTGATGGCTTGTGGTGATGTCCCTAAGCATTTTAACTTGAGTAGCAGGGTATTGTGGCAGATACTGTCAAATGCCTGGCTTAAATCTATTAGGACCATGGCAGTTAGCTTCTCGTCGATTGCTTTGAATATATCCCCTGTAACTAGTAATCCTACGGTCTCGGTTGAATGGTTTTTCTGATAACCTTTTTGATGCTGCGTCAGTTTATTCTTTTGAGTAAGATAGCTGTTGTACTGATTCAAAGCAATCCTCTCTGTTACTTAGAGAGTTGGAAGGAGAGAGATGGGACAATTATTACAGGGAACCTCTGGGTCACCTTCTTTAGGATGTGGGACGACTTCGGCTTTCTACCAGGCTTGTGAAAAGACAGATGTGGTAAATGAGGTGTTAATAAGGCTGGTTAAGGTTAGTAAGATAGAAGGGAGACAGTCCTTGATCACTCGCAGAGGAACCATACCGTAACCAGGTGCCTTGTTAGGAGCCATAGACATGATGACATCGGGCACATCTGAGTTGGACACTCGTCGGACTTCAAAGTCTTCATCACTAGCAGAAGTACAGACAATTTTTTGTGGATAGCTGTCAAACAGCCCGTGAGATCTAGCTAAGAACGGAGATGAAATATTTGTTGAACTCATTTGCGAAAATTTGTGTATCTTTTGACTTCTCTGGTAGTGCTCGACGGATGGTTTTCCAAACTGCGCCACTGTTTCCTTTGTTCTCAGCAATTTCTCGGTTAAAAAAGTCTTGTTTAGCCGTCCTTAAAACCTTTTTGACATCGTTGCACAGCACTTAAAATGCTGCCTAACCTTGCTCATTTCCAGACCTCCGGGCCTGTCTGTGTAGGCGATCCCGTGATGCCATGCGTTCTCTGATGTCTTCAGAGATGAAGGGGCTGGGTATATGTTTCAACCTTACAGTTTTCACTGGAGCATGGCTGTCTAGACATACCATATAAACAGATCATTAAAAGCATCCACTTTTTCATTGACAGAATCTGCCAGCTCAACACAGTCCCATAGGATGTGAGCGATATCATCTGCAAACTTATCACGATCATATTTCTTAAAACTCCTTGTAACGACGACGCTAGGAGGTAACTTTGGAGCCTTTACGTTTAAAGTAACCTGGATCAAACAGTGGTCGCTGATGGACATGTCAATAACTCCACTTGTTTTGATATATCAGGGTTTGATACTATAATGACGTCAATCAAAGTGGGGGTGGTCTGTGTAACCCGCGTGGCTTTGTCGATTAGCTGAGAGGCATTCACTGATGTACAGAACGAACGAAGGGCTTCACCCTTAGGATTTGTTGAAAGGAGATCACAGTTTAGGTCGCCGCACATAACTATATCCCTGTTTAGTGAGAGAGCCTTGATGTAGTTCGGCATAAGCTCCTCCGTGATGCATGTAACACCAATCTCTGGCAGTCTAAAACTACACAAACCACGACAGAGCGCAGGTTTTAACTTTGCACCTGGATGTAAAGTTGGTGCAAACCAGATTCAGAAATTCCCGTTAAGTTCTTCAGAATCTTAGCTTTTAAGTGGGATTTAATATAAGCGCAGACGCCAGCTCCCGCCTTTTTAGGACGATCCAGACGGGACCCTATACCCCTCAATCTCTACACTTGAGTTTGTATCCCTCGGGGGAGGTTTAAACCACATTTCAGAGGTACACAAAATATGGAAATCGCTTTTTAAAGCCACGTCCCTGGTTTCGATGAAATGCTGCCTGGACTTTAGTAATTCAGCATTAAGATAAACTATATGCAGGCATTTCTTTTGGAAATCGCGCCTCGGACCTTGTGCTGTGTGTTTTGCCAGTTGTATTTTTTTAACGACTAAAGGAAAAGTGCACATTGCAACCAGGTGGACAATCACACATAGTTTGATGCTATGCTGGTTTGAAATAAGGAATATAACTTAAAAAGTTACAATTCACGCAAGGCTGTGGGATATTTCTAGAATACTCACCACTAACCGCCGCTATCATCAAAGCCATCGCTTAGAAGCTTGGCACATCAATAGCGCCCATGCTCCACTGAACCACGACAATGGCAGGTAATTATTCGACAGTTCTTTACACCTTGTAATTTAGCAACACCACGCAATACGGGTATAAAGGGAGTTTCACAGCCTTGCCAAATCCCACCTGAAGAAGACACTACACAGGAGTGTCAAAGTGTTGGGTTGGTGAATTGTAATTTTTTAAGTTACAATAATTATTTCAAACCACCCTACCATCGAACACTAAAAACTGTTTTCGAAGTCTCCAAGGAGACTATGTTTCAATGCCCAGAGTGTGTGCATTTAGCTGAGCCGTAAAGGCAATCCTGTCACCTGAAGGTCGTTCCTTTTACATCGTACCTTTAAAAAGACTACCAACAAGTTTCCTTAAGGAGGAGAATGCTGTCAAGAATCTCGTCTCAAAGAGTACCTCACTGGAACACGCACAAGTAAAAAAGGAGAAAGAGAGGACATGCTGAGAGGAAGCATGAGAGCTAATACAACATCCGGTCATATCTTTCAATTCAAGGAAGGTGGGAAAACTTGCCATCGTATGGTACGAATAAAGTATAAGTAGTAAGGAATAAATCGCCAACTTTTTTTCCACCCTCTACCCTCGACATTTTACACGCAACCTTTAACCCTCGACCCCCAACAAAAACCTGCACTCCTACACGATCAAACACAAGGATTTCCTAGCAGTCTTGAGGGTGGCTGCTTACCAGAAACACAAAACAAAAGAAATTAGTACACTCTGGGCCTTCCAAGCAAAACAGTACTGAGTTCACAAGGTGGTCAATTAAGGGTAGTGGAGAGAACTGATTGTAGTTGGGTTGCTATATGTGCTCTGAGACCAAATCTCTTGCGCTCAACAGTAGAGTTCAAAATGCACTTTCCTGCTTTGAAAACGTGGAAGTAATAACTGCGAGTGTAGCAGCTGCCGAGGATTTCCTCTGCTCTAAAAGGGTTAATCAGCTACAGAACAAGCAGGCTGAAACTTGCGTGGAAAGAAAATGTGTTGAGCAGATCCATTTTTTCCATAACATCATACAGCAGTGTACTAAATGGCTGGATAATACAAATGTGGTGAAAGATATCAGGACCTTCTGTGCCAACTTTACTTACAAAGTAAGAAACAGTAACATCAAATTGTAGCTTAGGACACGATTCACACAAGTGTGCCCGTTGATGTTGCGGCCTTCATGAATGAGTGATGCACCAGGCATGTGAGGACCAAGTAAAGTCAGAACACAATAGCAGAGGACACATAAAGAATAGGAAAAGAAAGCTAGAAATACATTTAACATGTCCAATGTGTTTCCTTTGCAGTCTCAGCAATGCAGCACCAAGACCAAACTAAAGTAATAACACAGCTGTGTCCTCTCCACTCAGCCATACAGTACCGCTCCGAGTGAAGCGAACTTAAACGCACGTTTAACATGCACCCTTAAATGATTTTAGTAAAGTGCTTGCGTGCGTGTGTTTGCGTTAAGTACTCGCGTTAAAGGAAGGCTCAATGAGCAAAATCCATTGTTTTCTTGGAATTCCCACACGGTTTAGGGCTCTTAAGTATGTTACGGTTAAGTCTTATGTGGATTGCCTCCTTTACCTGCCTTGTACGCCAGTGAGTGTCCCGATCAATAAACTTCATATCTTGCCACAGCGGACTGTGTCCGTTCTCGTTGGCGTGTTCCGAAACTGCGGAACTCTGAGTGCGTACTAAGCGTATATCTCTGTTCTGTTCTTGAATTCTCTCTTGCATGGGTCGGGCTGTTTCTCCGATATAGACTTTACCGCATTCGCAAGGTACCCAGTAAACTACACCATCTTGTTTCTTTGGTTCGGCAGGATCTTTTGGTCTGACTAGTCGAGATCATAATGTCGTGTCGGACTTGAAGACAGTGCGTATTCCTTGTTGTTGCAGGTTGCGGCGAAGAGTTTCCGAAACGCCTTTGATGTATGGTAGCAAAGCAGTGGACTTCAATTCTGGTGCTTCTCTCAGTGGTGCTGGATTCTTGGTTTTGGTTACTTTCTGCAAGAAGGCTAGAGAGTAACCGATGGCGACGAGAGCTGTAGACATACGTTTCTTCTTCTGGGTTGTTCCTGATGACTTGGTAATGATTCATTTTCCCGATCATGTAAACACTTGACAATGCCGTGCAGTACTGACTGTGGATGGTGTGAATCATACGCTAGGTACTGGTCGGTGTGTGTGGGCTTTCTGTAGACGCTGGTGTATAATCTTCCGTCTGGTTTCTTTGTTACTAGTGAGTCGAGGAAGGCGATCTTGTTGTTATTCTCGGTCTCCATAGTAAAGTGGATAGACGGGTGTTGTTCATTGAGATGGTTTAGGAAATTATCCACGCTGTTTTGTTTCATGACGGTAAAGATGTCGTCTACGTAGCATTTCCATATCCGTGGTTTTTCCGGGGCGGTTGCCAGGGATTTTTCTTCAAACACTTCCATGTATATGTCGGCAAGCTTACCAGTCGTTTCGCACCCACGGATCTTTCGTACGCAGACGATTCGTACCCAGGCTCAGACGATTCGTACCCACTTTCGATCAGTTCGTACCCAAACCTCTGGTCGATTCGTACCCAACAAATTATGACACAAAAATGTTTAAAACAAACATAAACATTTATTTCATTTGTCCTAGAAATCGCAAAAAGCTAATTACTAATCACAGAAACATTGAAAAGTTATCTTTTAAATAATACTCTTGAAAAATTGTGACTTTGGTGACCAATCCTAATATAATATTATTTTGCCTACTACCAAGCAGCGCCTACGACTAAACGTACTTACTCTACTTAGCAAAAAAGCTAATTTCTAAATTATAGTAACGTTGAAAAGTTATCTTGCTCTTGAACAATCGTGACCTAGCTGCCCCAGCTGACGTATCCTAATGTATTTTGCCCATTATCACCGAGTGCCTATATGACTAAACATACTTATTCCGCGTAGTAATAAATATAAATCCTAGTAGTATATGTAAATAATGTCTTTTCAAGAGTATTTGTCTCTGTAACGTGGCTTGTACTGCGCCTTCTATCGGGATGTTGGTGAACAGCGATTCTACATAGAAAGATATCATAACTTCATATATGCTTCGATTGTCTGTTTGCTGATGGTGTTTGTGAATTCTCCTGAGTTCTTGACTTTGAAGTTAGAGTTACCCGTCAAAGGAGACAGAATCCTGGCTAAGAAGCCCGATAGATCATAAGCAAAGGTGCTGACACATGATACGTCGCTACCACCACTCAAGTGACTCCGTCCTGAGACCCTAGAACTAATTTATATTATCATCAAACGTAAACTGTTTCACAATATTCAAGAAAACATTTGCCTTGGGAGGTTTACTAACCGTTAGTACTACATGTACTACTGAAGTATTACATGGAAAGCCCCTTGAAGCAATCGTAAAAAGGCAAGTAATTTCACATCTGTTGACACTGAAAGGTGGCCTTTGATTTAGACGTGATGAATATTCACGCTCTCCTATGTCTCTTTGGCACCTGCTGGACGCTTTTCTTTTAGGCCCGCTTTTATCTGTCATTATTATACATTCTATCTCTTTTCTGATTGGCCGAAAGCGTACAATGAAGTTTCGAAATCAGTGCCAGTGACGTCATAACTGCAAATTATACAATAATCATGTCAAGGACACTCAAGGTCACAGGTAATCATGTCGTGTATGACCGCGGTGCATGATTTCCAAGGGTAATCATGTCAAGTTTGCGCGCTTTGTGGCGCTTGCCGTCAGTGATTAAGGAAAAACATGACTTCTACACTAGGTTTGCTTCGTTTAGAAATAAATTAGCAGTTCCACTAACTGTTGTGAACATTTTTTTCTCGGTAAGGGTTATCAGCCTCAGCTGATAACCTCTACCTCGACCTTGATTATTCTGGATAATACAAACACCTCATCCAATCATTGTTTACAATCACCTTAAAACAAAAAAGGATTATCCTTGCATAACAATGGCCTAAACGCGTTAAAAAAGCCCATTAAAAAGTGCGTGTGCCAGATTGCGTGCACACGTTAAAGGTTCCTCTTAAACGCGCTTTGAACGCTCGTTTAAGGTTCGCTTAATTCTGACCGGTAGTGTATGATTTCAAATGCTGGAAAATGATATCTGTGAGCTTTCCATACTCTTCTAGAACCCGAGAAGAATATTCACAGCACTTTGGCCAAGGAACATATCCAAGCAAGAGCTTTTTGATAAAACCCAGCAAAAGAGCATGGATACATGCCCTCCTCAAGAGAAGGTACTGGAAATGGATTTTCTACGTACAACAACTCTTGATAATTCCAAGGTTTTTGCAGCATTGAACTTCCCATTATTCTCCCTACTTATGATTTTCGCAACCAAGAGCATCGTCTTTCCCAGATTTGACCTGCAAAAGCAGACTCTAGAGAATTGACTTCTTTGTAATTTACTTTGATGCATATCAGTTGTGCACTCTGTCGACCTGGCTAAGTAATATTCTTTTTTTGTTTTTGTTTTGTCTCTATACTCCAGTACAGACATAATATTATATAAAATGCACACAACTAAAATCAAGGTAACAATGCATGGTAGCAAAACACTGTTTTGATTTCTGGTAACTTCATTTCATCTTTTGACGAGAACTTGTTCTTTTGATTTTAACTCTTAACTACCCATAAATGACTGTAATACCTAGTATTCAGAGTGAGCTCCAATTTGTACTCTACCTTGATAAATCTCCCATACAGCAGATTCTTGCTTGTATCTTTGCTTGGCTTCCTCTTACTAACAGCATCCCGTAACACATCCTTATGATTCACAATCCTGATTTCATCCTGTGTGGCGAGAGAAGGATTCTTAAGTACTGGGAACAAACTTAAAGAAATACTGACTGTTTTAACACAGGCTGCAATATTAGCATCAGTATAGCTTTGCCATATATCACTTTTCACACCTGCAGATTGGTATTTGCTATCCACCAACAAATTCCAATATAAAGTATTGAAACTCTTCACTGCCCCATCAAACAGTAGCTTTTTCAATGACTTTCATTAAAAAAAAATTATTCCCATCGGTGCTGATGGACAGTGAACAGTATTTACCCTAAAAGCTTGCAGCCAGATAGACAGGCATGTGGAAAGATAGGTGGATGGATGGTTAAACAGATGGGGTGATAAAAGGACAGAGGCACAGAGGGAAGAATGGGTGGGCCATTGGATAGGTTCACAGAGGAATAGCGAATTGGAGAACTTGTTTTTGTATCTATGTTGCATTCTTGTTGCTTGATATGTTTCCTTGACAAGGAAGTAAAATTTCAAGAATAGGTTACATACTTATAATGCCTTGGAGGGAAAGTATGGCTATTTGTTATGGTATATATTTATTTATCTATTTTATTACAATCTATGGTTCAGAGCTAAACTGAGCTTTTCTTCACTTCTGCCTACTTGTTTCACTTTTAATTTTCAGACTGGTTTGCTAACTCAAAAAAATTGACAAGTACATTTAAGAGATGTTATGGAAAAGATTGTTATTCATTGTGGTAACTTCAATGATAATATAAATTAGTTTTCTGGTCTCACAACAGTCACTTGGGTGGTGGTTGCATTACAGAGATGTTGATGAGC
Source organism: Ricordea florida (assembly GCA_949710005.1). Lineage (NCBI taxonomy): Eukaryota > Metazoa > Cnidaria > Anthozoa > Corallimorpharia > Ricordeidae > Ricordea > Ricordea florida. The sequence goes on from OX453275.1 coordinate 16,216,906, forward strand.
CAGACTCATGTTTGAAATTTTTTTACACATTTTTTTTTAACAACAACAGCAACAACTTTATTTCACATTTACGTGGTTTGCAATGATTGAAAATACCTAATCTAAACAAAGGAACAGAAAGATAACTTAAATGGCAACGTTAAAATACAGAAGTGACACTACCCGCAAATAGCATCTAAGCTAATCGCGGCGGGCAGTGACAACAATTTATTAAGAGTCTATAACACGTTCTAAATGAAAAGGTTATTACAGCACATGAATAAATACATTGACTTGACAACAACATGGTTCTGTTTACAAACAACAACAAAGTCTTGTTCAGGGTTTAGAGGTATAATAAAACAATTATTCCACTCATTCTCATCGCACATGAGCTAATAGCCAATAAGGTGTGGAATTACTATTAACTATTCACGTCCTATGAGATGCATAGAGCTGAGAGTTCTGGGAGACCCTTGGGCTGGTGGTTTTGGACGAAGAAAAAAATGAAGTTGCTTTGAATAACTGGTAAGTAGACTAGAATTAAATAACTTCCTTACTTGGCTTTCGCATACTTCAATGTTCTTAGCCGCCTTGTTGAATACATGGTCCCACCAATGAAAACTATACTCATCACTTGGATCATATCCCACCTACAAGTATAATGAAAAAAAAAATCTATAAATATATATAAAAGACAATGCTACCTCATTTTCCCTGAGGCTACAGTACCAATCAAATGTAAGTTAATGCTCTCGTCTTGTTTCTCTTGATACGAGTCTCATTTCTCATGAGAATCACTGAACTGTTCAGTATTGCAAGTATTATTTACAAGAAACCACCATATCAAAGGTTTTGGCTCTGCATTGTGCACATGTCTTCCCAATTTGATGGTACTGAAAGCAATCAACTCCTAGTTCTGAAAGTGGAGTTTATCTACAGTTGTATGATTCCTAATTTTTTTTTCAAATCAAAAGCTCAAAAGCTCAGAGGAATCATCCCAGCTCATTTACTGAAGAGTGGCCATTAAATACATGTAAGCTCCAAGATGGTTTTGGTTTGTTCGAAGCTAGCCTGTTCCAGGCTCTCAGTTGGTGGAGACGAGCGAAAGAAAGTGAGCGCAAGAAAAAAACCGAGAGAGTACTGGGAAGAGGCCATAGAGTATTCTACTCTATAATGGCCATAATTTTATAATGCTCTGAGAACCTGGTTTCACCTTTCAATTTCAAATTGCCAAGTTATTTTGGTTTCAGTTTTAAAATGGCAGCCACAATAATGGAATGTAAAATGATTGAAGGATGGATGAAAGCAAAGACGAAAAAAATATCTACATGTACACTACTAACAAGTTGATAACTTTTTATGACTGCCTCAACCAATAGCGAGCTTTACAATTGTGACTTGAACTCTGCAGGTTCTAGTATGAGCGAATGCAAGGTCTAGCACGAGGTGCATTGTGGGCTATAAATTTCAGGTACTTGTTCATCAAAATTGTTAAAAAATTCTAAACACGTAGATCAAATGCAATTACGCGTGAACAAATAAAGAACAGTCTGCAAATGTACTCAAACCTGCCACCTTACCAATGTAATGCAATTAAGGTTACATCCCACCTTCAGAGGCCAAAAAAAAATCGCTTTTCCTTTTATTTGACAAAATTTAAGTCAGTCATTTTATGTAGTGTTTAAAAAAGCAAAATGTTAAAAATCTTAAAAAGTGCGAAACCCCTGTGGCAATTTACGCGGCAAACGCTTATCGTTCATATTTCATGTTATTGGCGTATTTTTTATTTACATCACGTACTTGACAAATCTCATTGACAAAATTCCCTCGTGGAAGCACTTCACGCTAACTCTGATTGATCGAAAAATCAAAAGAAGGAAAAAGTCCTTGGGTAAAGAAACGAAAAAAACCGGCCCAACAGGAAAGAAATAGCTCCATTTTGTCCAGGAAAGAAAATAAACCTTGCCGAGAGTGACAAAAGCTCTTGGTTTGGCCAAACGCCTTCGAAAATCTTGGCATCTGCTGAAGATCCTTCAAGCATTCGAATATCCTTGGAGCAAGTACACGTAGCTTAAAAATCAAAGTCAACACCAGTGCAGGTTGCGAACAAGATTCTTCGTAGGAATCTGGCGAAAGCGATAAAGAAAAAGAAGAATGTGACACTAACCGCCCCAAACACTGGAGCATTGTCGATAGAGATGAGCTCAATCAACAGCTTGCTGGTCGGGTCAATTGCAGCCTTTGCCAAAGCGAAGGGGTAAACTTTGTAAAAGTTGCTAAGACTGGACTGGGAGTGGAATGGATTTGCAAGTTGCAGAAACCCCAAGTGCCCCTCACATGAGCTGGTGACACCATTCCACACAACGCCTGAGACCAACATGTTTTACGATGTAAACAGTGAACTGGTTCTTGGACTCCGTTCCACACTAGCATCCAGGTTTCGTACAAAGAAGTTGCCGTCAAACCTAAATTTGTCATACATAAGGTTAAAACGAGGTTCCTTTATTATGCATTTGCTCGCCTTGATACAAAAACATAAGCAATCACCTTGAAGCGTAATTTTCAAATCATGAAATCATGAAACCTACCCAAGGGAACTCATTTCAGCAGTAAGGGTATTTCTTAGGCTGTCTGTCAATTCGTTAACGACTTGTTTTCCAATGGCATGTTTTCCGATATTAACCTTTTTGGCGCAGGTTTTGCCTTTGGCGTCTTTGCCCATTATATTGCGTCGTCGTCCTGAATCGAACTCCACTGAACGAGATAAGAAATGTGTTGTAATGCGATGCTTTTCCCGGGAAATGTTGATCTATTTTCATAGACGATAGGAGGTCCTGCTGTTCCATTGGTTTGCGGTTTTATCAGGCAAAATAATCTCCTGGCGTGCTGTGAGTTGTTTACGAACCTTTATGGGCTAAAATCTGGCATTTGATTTTGGGAAGAATGCATCCACTTTGAGCAAATTTATAGGGTATGTAGATTTGACGGATTGCCGTGAAATTTCGCCAGAACATTCCAGAAATAATGACAAACCAAAGTGTGTCAGGATATTTTGATATTAAATTTTAACATATTTTTCCCGTGGTGTCCATTTACGCAACATGTCTCGCATATTTTTAGCTACTCCAACTTTAGATGTGGATATCTAAACAACCAATCAAAATATTGAAAAAGCCCGACACACTTTTGTTGATTGATGCCTTGTGAATAAGATTGTGCAGCCATTTTGCTTGTACTGCGGAATCCAAAGCCCGATAAATTCAATAGAAGAACCTTCAGTCGTTTCACGTCTTATCGCCTTCAGACACTTCCTAAAAGAAAACACTACTGAAATTGTATTTCTATTGTATTTTTTTTATTGTATTTCTCTCCTGACAGTTGCAGAGCGCTCTGGGGAACAAGTCAATAAACTTCATCTCAATGAGGAAATCCCGTTAATTCTACCACCGTACCCCACAACTAACTGACAGCAGAAAATTAATAACAGGATCTTAATTCAATCGAAGCAGCGTACTGTAGGTTCATTACGAAAGAAATAAACACAAGAGAGGTCTAGAATACCCATAATACATGTTCTGAAGACTTACCAGTCCCCCCTGCGGTTATAATATTATATGACAAAAAGCTGAGCATGCGCGTGGTTCTTTGGTGCCACGAGGTCGGTAGAGCCGCCATTTGTTTTCGTTCGGTAGCATAATAAAAGTTGAAATTTTCAGTGTGTTCCTTAATTGTTGATGAACGAAAGCCCAGCAGTCACCCGGAAGAACATTTTTTGGTAGCAGAGCGAGGTTGCAAATGGTGAACCGCTGGAATTCAAGAATTATTTGAGATCGACGTTCGATATTTACGACCAGTTTGTGTTGTGTGCCCCGATCGACGGAGAAACTCAAGTGCGAAAAGGCGAAGGCCAAAGGAGCTTACACGCGAACCAGAACGAGACTGTTGATGTTGATGGAAGGAGGCTTATCTCCGAAAGTTAAAGTTATGGAAGCCTTGGATTTTGTTTCGGTCGCTTTCGAAACGGTCGTCGAAGCCTGTGTGCGGCGTGAGTCACATTACGAAATCGCTGGCGACTTGGATAAACTTAGAGCTGTATCTTTGGAGGTAGAGGCTGTGGAAGAAAATTTTAACGAAATTGAGGAGTTAGTTAGAGGATATCTGAACAGCAGTTCGAGTCAATGTGGTGTTTTAAACAGTTCCAAATCAGCAGCCGCTGAAGAGCTTATGATAAAGGAGCAGACTGATCGGATCAAGGAGGAAATTAGTAGGCGTGAGTTGGAGCTTAGTCAAGTGGCACAAGACCTGGAAAAAACGTACGAGGAATGCCAGAAAAAGCTGAATGAGAGAATTCGCAGAGGAAAATTGCAGGTGGAGCGAGGTCAGAAAAATGGGGCTCGTAATCTGATGGAAGGATTGGAAGGACAAGTCAGTGACACGCAGGTGCTAGGACAGTCCACAAGGGAAACAGGTACTGCCCCAGGGTCTCAGATTACTGCAGAGGCACCCATTCCAGGTGGGCCCTGTATTTCCTCAACATCAAAATTGCACATGTCAACATCCACACCTGTCAACAGTATGGCTGCACTATCTTCATCAGTAAGTGGAGTTGTTTATTCTTTTACCCCCTTTGTGCCTGAAGGCTCAGTGCCTCAGATGTCCACAGTGGTTTATCCACCTCAATCTCAGCACCATCCCATAAATCCACTTGCAAATTCAGGTCAGACCATCCCAGTTGGATCATCTGCTTTACCACCACCAGCTTCATATAATTCTAATGTAATGGCATCTGGAACCCCCAGTGTGGTACCACGTATGTCAAGTGGCAATCAAAGTCAATCAACCCCTGAAGCCAGCCAACCATCATACCCTTACCATGACAAGATCAATGTTGATTCTGCAGCCCTCAAGAGAGTAAGCATTCCTAATAAGAAGCAGTATGGGGCTTGGAAGGCAGTATTTTACTCATGTGTTGATCGAGCAAGAGCCACACCAGAATACAAGTTGTTAAGATTGCGTGAATGCCTCCAGGGTCAAGTATTAAAAGTAATCGAGCATCTTGGCCATTCAGCCACAGCCTATGAAGTAGCCAAGTCACGACTGGACCGCAAATATGGTGGGAAGCGGCGAGCTCTCACACTTCGTCTCGAAGAGTTGGATGCCTTTAAACAAATAAGAGAAGGGAATGAGAAGGATCTGGAGAGGTTTGCTGAGCTCTTGGAAGCATTAATCGTAAACTTAACAGATGCCAATCAAGAAGCAGAACTTGGGAGTGGATCGCTCTATATCTCTCTCCAACGCAAGTTTAACAAGAGTCTTCTTGCAAAGTACAAGCAATTGATTTTTGATAGTGGTGAGAGTGAAAGTGTTACAGCATTGAGAGAATTCGTTGACAGGGAATCAGAGTTTATGACAATAGCTTCCGAAACAATAGTAGGTGCCATCAAAGATGGGCCCAAGAGGGAGAGAACATTCTTAGCTGAAGACCGAAGCTCCAAGAGGAAACCTGTGAAGAAGTGCAAGGTCTGCAAAGGACCCCATAGTCTCTGGAATTGTGAAGGTTTTAAGAGGCTAGCAGTAAGCAACCGGTGGAACATTGCAAAGGAGCATAAATTGTGTTTTAGATGTCTAAGCGATGGACATCGTGGGGATACGTGTTTGTGGAACAAGGTCTGTGGGATAAATGGGTGTCAGTCTCGCCATCACCGAATGCTTCATGAGGACCATGTGGCAAGAGTAGAAACCCAAGCAGAAGTTGGAGTGGAGTCATCAAGTGCATCAACAAGCAGCTGTACCAGAGAAGGGGAGATAAGTGAGAGAACCCATTCGACCACCACTGGAGAAGAACCTATTCTGTCCACCAGATTCATGGCACTGAGAACTATTCCTGTTTATTTGAGCAATGGGAAAAGAAGAGTTAAAGTAAATGCTCTCTTGGATGATGCAAGCAGCAAAAGTTACTTGAACAGTGATGTTGCAGCGGAACTTGAACTTGAAGGAAGCCCACATGAACTAACTGTTACGGTATTGAATGACAAGCAAGAGAGGTTTCAAACTACTCTTGTGGAATTTAGGATCACCAGTTTAAGTGGAGAATTGTCCAAGGAAGTCTCGGCCTATACAGCTGAAAGAGTTACAGGAAACACGGAAGTGGTGGATTGGAGGAAGTACCGCACTAAATGGAGACATCTGAAAGATATCAAGTTTCCTCAAGTGGGACCCCGTACCATGGTAGATTTGCTTATTGGCGTGGATCATGCTGACTTGCTGTACTCACTGAAGGATGTGAAGGGGCTACCAGGAGAGCCCATTGCTAGGCTGACCCCACTAGGGTGGACTTGTATTGGCAATCCAGATGTGAACTCAGAGAGAACCCAGACCAATTTTACCTTCTTCCTAAATGATTCGGACAGACTAAACAGCCTTGTTCGTCGGTACTGGGACATAGAAGAGCCTATATGTATAGAGAATTGTATTGTCAATCCAGACGAGAAGTTTGCAAAGAACACAGTTGCTAACTCTTTGACCTATGACAATGGACGCTACGCTATTGGAATGCCTTGGAAACGCAACAAAAGTTCATTGCCCAACAATTACAGTATGGCACTGCACCGTTTGCAGAACACTGAGAAGAAGTTACAAAGATCACCTGAGCTTGCTGAGGTTTACACTAAAATATTACAAACGTATGAGAAAGAGGGATACATCCACAAGGTCCCTCGTAAAGGGAGAGAGCCTGATCAACTCTGGTACCTACCTCACTTCCCTGTGTTACGACCAGACAAGTCAACAACTAAAACTCGCATAGTGTTCGATACCTCCGCCAAGTTCAATGGCATGTCTCTTAATGACGTTGTATTACAAGGGCCTAAACTCCAGAATGACCTGTTTACAGTTCTTCTTCGGTTGCGGCGTGATCCTGTAGCCTTAATGTGCGACATCAAAGAAATGTACCTGCAGATCAAGCTGAAACAAGATGATCAACCGTATCATCGCTTTCTGTGGCGAAGTTTAGAGACAAACCGAGAGCCTGACATCTTTGAGTTTGACCGCCTTGTCTTTGGAGTAAATTCATCTCCTTTTCAAGCCCAGTTCGTGACCCAAGAACACGCCAGGAGATATCAATCAGAGTTTCCCCTAGCAGCTGAAACTATTCTTAAGAGTACGTACATGGATGATAGCATGGATTCCGTTCCTGACATCAAGACAGCAATTGAGCTGTACAGCCAGTTGTCACAACTATGGGAATCTGCTGGAATGCATGCCAGAAAGTGGCTTTCGAATGAACCTGAAGTGTTACAATCAATTCCATCTTCAGACTGTGCCACAGAAGTTGATCTTGACCGGGGTGAGTTACCTCCAGTGAAAACCTTGGGAGTCCTGTGGTGCCCCATGGAAGATGTGTTTAAATTCCAAGTTAATCAGCCTACTGAGAAGCATTCCCAAACAAAACGTAACTTCTTAAGCAAGATAGCAACATTGTTCGACCCACTTGTCCTTTTATCACCCTACATTGTGCGAGCCAAGGTCCTGCTACAAGACATGTGGGCAAGTGGTGTGGACTGGGATGAGCCGGTCGGTGAAAATTTGTCAGCGAGGGCTACACAGTGGTTCAGTGAACTATCAGCATTACCAAGACTTCAGATCCCACGATGCTTGAGGACCAGCACTCCAGTTGAACACATGGCTATACATATATTTGTGGATGCATCTGAAGAAGCGTATGGAGCAGCCTGTTATGTCAGACACCTCTATAAAGATGGAACTGTCAGTTGCCGCCTCATTGTATCAAGGTCCCGTGTTGCACCACTTCAGGCTATAAGCATACCACGCCTGGAACTGATGGCCGCCGTGACAGGCCTCAGGCTTGGTGAGACGGTTGGACAAGTGCTTGTTATAGAGAAACATGAGTGGGTGTTTTGGTCTGATAGCATGGATGTTCTCTATTGGATTTGCGGACAAAGTCGAAAGTACAAGACATTTGTGTCTAATCGTGTAGGGGAGATTCAAACCTTGACCAATCCAGAGCAGTGGAGACATGTACCAACCAAGCTAAACCCCGCTGACTTGCTGACAAGGGGTCTTAGCATTTCAACCCTTGCTGAGGAAAAACAATGGTGGAATGGTCCATCATTTATGAAGCAACCCCGTGGCCAGTGGCCAGAGACCAAAATTGAAATGAAGGCTGGGTTCAACAGTGAGATCCGGAAGTCGTACCAGGCAAGGGAACAAGTAGGGGAGAAGACATTCCTTTCTCCAGTCGGTGAAGACCGATTAGAGCCACGAAGATACTCGAGTTGGAGTAGACTTACAAGAGTTGCTGCAAGAGTTGATCGATTCCTCGAAAACTGTCGTTTACCAGCTGCCTTTCGAAGAGAAGGTACTATACAGCCTGATGAAGTAGCCTCTTCTGGAATGAGATTTATCAGACAAGCACAGCAAGAAGTCTTTAAGGAAGAAATACGAGCAGTCAAGACCAAAAAGGAACTGCCAAATGGGAGTAGATTGCAGCCCCTGAGACCTGTCTTGTCAGAGGATGGGGTTCTTCGCTGTGATGGGAGGCTTCGATATGCTGAGTATCTACCATGGGAAACCCGTTACCCCATCATCTTACCTCGAAGTCATTGGGTCACGACCCTCATCATCAAGCAAGCTCACGAGCAGAGTGAACACGGGGGAATTAACCAGGTGTTGGCCCAACTTTCTGTCCAGTATTGGATAATTTCAGCGAGAGAAGCAATCAAGCAATGGGAGAGAGAGTGCATGCAGTGCAGAAGGAGAAAAGCAAAACCAGCCAAGCAAATCATGGCCCCTTTGCCTGAATCGCGTACTCAAAAGTCTTTACGCGCTTTCAGCCAAACATCACTTGACTTTGGCGGGCCCTTTATCACGAAACAAGGAAGAGGAAAGGTACGCCAGAAGAGATATTTGTGCCTATTCACGTGTTTGGCAACAAGGGCCGTGCATCTGGAGGTAGCTTTTAGCCTTGACACTGATTCACTTCTAAATGCCTTCTTTCGTATGGCATCGCGACGTGGCCTACCAGAAATTGTTGTATGTGATAATGGGACTAACTTCGTTGGAGGAAGTAAAGAATTGAAGGCATTAGAAACTTTAGATGAGAAGAAGATTCAAGATGGCACAGCAACTCACGGGGTGCAGTGGCGCTTTAATCCTCCACTCGCTCCACATTTCAGTGGTGTGCATGAAGTTATGATCAAGTCTGCAAAGAAAGCTATTTATGCTATCCTGAACTCTGCAGATATCTCAGATGAAGAACTGTTAAGTGCAGTCGTTGGCGCAGAAGGGTTACTTAACTCCCGACCAATCACTTACCAGTCGGCCGATCCCACTGACCTTACCCCTTTAACGCCCAACCATTTTCTGCATGGCCAGTTAGGATGGAGATTTGCACCTAAAGTTATTGACGAGGTTGCCTTTAATCCCAGGAGGAGATGGCGTCGGGTCCAGGAACTTGTTCGCCACTTTTGGCACAGGTGGCTTAGGGAGTGGCTCCCGAGTCTAAGTGGAAGAAAGAAATGGCGCTGCGAGCAGAGTGATTTGAAAGTTGGCGATGTGGTCATTGTAATGTCCACAGATAACCCAAGAGGAAGGTGGCCCCTGGGTTGAATCGTAAAAGTATTCCCTGGGAAGGATGACAAGGTTCGAGTAGTTGATATTCAAGTTGGGACGAGTATCTTGCGGAGGCCGATAGTGAAGCTTTGCCCTTTGGAGTGTTCTTGAACTATTAGGTAGAAACTTTGCATGAAGTGAAACGCTTCTTTAGCATATTTAAATTTTATTGTTGATATTGTATATCAAAGAAGGGGAGGATGTTCTGAAGACTTACCAGTCCCCCCTGCAGTTATAATATTATATGACAAAAAGCTGAGCATGCGCGTGGTTCTTTGGTGCCACGAGGTCGGTAGAGCCGCCATTTGTTTTCGTTCGGTGGCATAATAAAAGTTGAAATTTTCAGTGTGTTCCTTAATTGTTGATGAACGAAAGCCCAGCAGTCACCCGGAAGAACAATACACTCAACACTTTTGGTTTGACACAACAAATAGTATTATAGGAAATTATTGCAAAAGAGAGCTGCTGCTTATTTGTTTCTGTATAATAGATTCAATTGATAAAGCTATGGAGTTAATGAGACAGCTATTCAACAAGCACATTTTTGCGAGACCCGAATATTAATTTTATCAGCTCTGCAATGACCCTTTCTATCAGCACTTAATTTCCATACTATTTCTCAGCATTCTCTCTTCAACAAGTTTTTCTTTTACAAGAACATCTGTGAAACAGGCAGCAGAATGTTTTCTAGGAGGAAACTCCAAGTTTAAGCACAATTTCATATAAGGTATTATTTTCCTTGTTGGACTGTGGTAAGAAACTGAAGACATTATTTTTTTCTTTATGTCTACAAGTAAGAAAGTACATAGTACATGCACTGCACAAATGCAATGGAGAATCAATTCGTTTTTCACAATCTCACCAAAACGTGACAGCTCAACTGCCACAGAGTCTAGTTTCTGGTACAAGTGCCTCTGCTAGCTTTCTGTTTACAACAGCTGAGAGGGTTCTTTCATATTTCCCTGTTGGCCTTGAATCACATCATAGAGACCGCTTGGCAAATTTACAAAAGTTTAAAATGTAACAAAGATTTGTTTCCAGCAAACTATATCTAAAGAAATAATTATTGAACGCAACATATTACCCCACTGGTATCACACTTTATTTTCACTTTAATGGCTTTAGCAATTCCACTTTCTCCTTTTCCAAGTCCTTTACCTGCAGTGCACAACAGAAACAAAGACAAAAATTATGTTTACAAGTGTGTTTTCATTAGATAAGTCTCACCATATATAAGGCCAAGTCTGGGTTACCCAGCATACATATGTACATGTAATATATCTGCCTCCCTCTTATAAATTGCAAGATAACATCTCCAAAAAATTCCTCACAAAATTAGTATGATTATGCTGTTAGGAAGTGTATAGTTGCATAAGAAAGGGATAAAGAAAAAAGTTCATCTGCAATAAATTTGATCAGTGAAACATAAATAAATACTGATAAGTCACATCATAACTTTTAACTGATTCCCAACAACTTCCTATAGAATTTATCAATATCTTAATTAAAAATAGGTACCCATGGGGTACATGTGTAGGAGACCCGCATGCAATACAAATGTTGGTTTGTGATTGCAAAAAGCAGATGAGCACACTTAGTGCTAATCTGTAGTCGCAGAAAACAGATGAGGATGACAAAAACTAGCCTATCAAAAGAAACAAAACTGAACCTAAAAGGAGAGAAAGGCACTAAATTGTTGAGCTGTTTGTTTGCACTTGGTCTATGGAATCAAGAAACGGAAATTTGTTGATTGTTTCATGAATGCTCAGCACAATAAGCTGAGTATGCAATTCTGTGATAACAGGAAAAAATAATGTGAATAAACAAAAAATTAATGACAAAAGCTCACTGGCAAATCCATGAAAGCTTTCTCTCAAATGCAGAGTCAGCTACTTTATAAATACTGTATGCAAATGAGCATATGCCAATCTCTCTCCCTGTTGGCTATCTGTTATGGATGTTACTTACACAGCTACTCTGTATATTATAATATTATCTTAAATGTGGGAGACCACAAGTCACCCACACTAAACATGAGTAATTGCTGTGAAATGGTTAAACCTCTTGATACACATTGTTGTCTTTACATCTAACTGACGTGCTGACAGGTCAATATTTCATTGTGTCTAAATGTATACAGTATCGTAAATAGCAGAGGATTTGCTCCATCAGTTTTAGCATAAGTGAGACTAGTATCTATTTGGTCAAAACACTTTCATCAGATAATTATAGTCTCCAAATTGATGACAGGAAAGCAAAGTTTATCAATGACAACTGTTGCAAACAAAGGGAAAGAAATCCTTCGAAGAGCTTCACAAAGCTGGTGCGGATCATAGAAGACAAAATTGCTTTTGCAGAGATTTTCATGCTGACCCATGTGCGCTTCTGGCCCAAGGACATGAACAACTGATCAGCTACCTCAGCTGGTTAGTGCTGGCAAGTCTCTCCCAAATTCCTTCTATCTGTTGATGCACTAAGCTATGCCGGAGAAAATCCACACGAATTTCTCTTAAAATTTATTTTGACGGATAATTTGTTGTTGTTACCATTTCGACGATGGATTTTACTACTATGAACTGAGAGCATAATCAAAGTATTCAGATTAAGCCGTACAAAATAGTGAGGTGGACCGAAGTGGCCCTGGTTCTGTATTAATTCCATAAGGTTTTAGAGAGATAGTTTACCTTCAGTCCAACCGAGTCTTTCAAGTTGTTTTCTACCAAAGTTACCCTTTTCTTCCAACCCCACACAACGATCTGCCATGTTGGAACTAACTCATTCCCAGTCGCCTCTCATGTCCTCTTTTGAATAAAATCACATGATTTCAAGTGAAAACTTTCTTGTTAATATGAGCTCGAGATTTCCATTTAAACGATAGTGTTTCTCTCGAGGAGCTATCGCCTGATATTTGCCCCGCGGAAATTTGATGTTCTTAAAACAAATAGGTTCCCGAGAAGCGATTATTCGAGGCAAATATGCTAGTTTTAAGAACATCAAATTTCCAATAGGGGCAACTATCTGACCGATAGTTCCGAGACACAAACACTCTATTGTCTTTATTGTTCACTACTAAATTTTCTTCCGCGCGCCAGTTGAAAAACAGTCAAAACCCGCTAAATGCAGATCAAATCAAATATTTATTCATGCGTACCTTGCTTTTTTTCTTCATTCTTTCTTTTTTTTGGGGGGGGGGGGGTAGGGGAGGGTATTACCTCATTGACAGGGATAGCTACAATCTTCTTCGCTGACCTCGGCAGTAGTTGCATTTGGCCGGTTCTGGCGCAATTGGGCGTGGTCATTTTTTGTCGGGGGTCTGGACCGAGCTCGGTCAGAATTTTTGGGTGTGGTCAAATTTCTTATGCATATTTAATTGGGTCTCAACTTGTTCGATTTTTGGGTCGATGATTTTTTCGGGTCGAGTGATTTTTGGGTCGATGGGTTTTTTCGGGTCGAGTGATTTTTCATTTGGGCGTGGTCATGAATAATTAATTAGGAGTGGGTCAAAAATGTATCTTTGTGGGGGGTGGGGTCGGGGCGGGTCGGAGATGGGAGGAGAGGGGGTGGAGGAGTCGGGGTCGGTCGAGATTAGATCATATTTGTTACTTGAACCGAGTAACAAATATCCAAGAATTAGATGAAACTCTATAGATAATATTATTAGATTCATGTAGACTGCATACTAGAAAGTCTCGATTTTTGTTGATATTTCTGTGGACTATTCTAATTTTTTGTTAAGCATTCTAATAGATGATTTCCTAAGAACATCTATTTAGATTTTCAATAGATGATTTCCTTCAAATTTAAATTCTGAATACCCATAACCGCATCAGAAACCAAAAACATATAACATGTAATAATTCCAGTTCCTCCTTTTTCACGATCTATTTCAAGTGTCACACCATTATAACTATCATTTATAGAATAACCATTCCCATGAATTTTATTATCGGGATAGGACCTCAAATCGATCCACAAAGCGAATTTGTCCATGTAGAAATCTTCCTCTTTGATAGAATCATTCAATCCAAAGCGTTTAATAGCCGATCTCCATAAATCGGTTGGATTCATCCCCTTGGAATAGAGTTGGTTTGGTATCCCATCCAAGTTAATTTTGATGGATGTGATTTCTGGATTCACAAAAGTCTCAGAATCTCTATTTCCTGGTGTATAGCTATTTGTGAATAGGCAAAGGATACCCGTCATGGATCTTCTGGGAACATTCACATGTTTAAAAATTTTATTATCATTAGGTCTTGAAATTTTAAACGTTTTGTGTAAGATAATGTCTTCGTAAGTGAATCCTTTCCCCACTCTGTAGGAAGCTAGTGCCTGAGTCGTCAAATAATCACTTGAGATGTATGAATACTCCAACTCAATGTTAGTCATTCTATAATTTGGAGGTTCTTCAGCCTTTGAGTAAACGACAATATCATCAACTGAGGCTAGTTTAATTTCAAATTCTAATGAGTCATTAGTAAACGCTCTATTACAAAACACACCATGATCCTTGAGAATGGGATGATCTAGAGGTATTGCATACTTAGTGTTATGAATCGCAGCAAGATTAACCTCCTTTGCATTTGAAGTGTCTTTATCACCCGCATTTGTTCTAAGTTTACGCATATTTTCAGAAGAGATGCCTTGCCTCAACCTATCTCTACGCTCCTTCTTTGGTAAATGCAAATCATGATACGTCTGGAATACATTGAATCTCTCAGTATCTTGTATAATTTCTCCACCGAATTTAACTATAAGTTCGGAGATGAGATTTCTCCCCACATTATTGACTAGAGTATTGTTTTTATGTCCTGAGACATTCAGATTGAAGGTGAGATATACACTGCCTGGAACGAACACAAGATTCACAATTTCGGAATTTCAATGTATAGTGTTTCACCAGGATTAGCAGATGAAGGATTGAATGTGATTCGATTCAATGATGTTTGCGCTTTCAAACCATGTAATTCTCTAGGAAAACGATTTGGTTCAAGAATTTCTGATATAGTAGTCATTGTATATATATAATCATAATAATCTTTAAAATGTTTAGAAACATTACTTATTCTGCCACTCTTATTGGACTTAGATGTATTAGGAAATCATCTATTAGAATGCTTAACAAAAAATTAGAATAGTCCACAGAAATATCAACAAAAATCGAGACTTTCTAGTATGCAGTCTACATGAATACTTGTAGAATCTAATAATATTATCTATAGAGTTTCATCTAATTCTTGGATATTTGTTACTCGGTTCAAGTAACAAATATGATCTAATCTCGACCGACCCCGACTCCTCCACCCCCTCTCCTCCCATCTCCGACCCGCCCCGACCCCACCCCCCACAAAGATACATTTTTGACCCACTCCTAATTAATTATTCATGACCACGCCCAAATGAAAAATCACTCGACCCGAAAAAACCCATCGACCCAAAAATCACTCGACCCGAAAAAATCATCGACCCAAAAATCGAACAAGTTGAGACCCAATTAAATATGCATAAAAAATTTGACCACACCCAAAAATTCTGACCGAGCTCGGTCCAGACCCCCGACAAAAAATGACCACGCCCAATTGCGCCAGAACCGGCCAAATGCAACTACTGCCGAGGACAGCGAAGAAGCTTTTCTTTGTGTTTTCGTTGGGGGGCTTCAAGGGTATGGTTTTCAAGCAGTTTTCTCTAGCATAGGGTATATAAATCAGAGCGTTTGGGTCTAGAATAGGGTATCATTTTTTACGAAACTGACCAGTTGAAACTGAACAAGTATAAATAATTTTTTTTGAAAGAGAAACGATTGTGGTGTAAGGTTTTGTTTTGGTTAGACTGCGCTGGTGACCTCAGTTTCTGGAAAACAGCTACTCTAGGATAGGAGTGATTTGGGGGGTTTACTTTAGAATAGGGTAGCCAAATTCAGCTGAACCAGCTCTCTGTTTTCAAACTTCACTTCATAAAGTGTTTTCTGTATCAAACTCTCTGGGAGACCTCTGAGGTGTTGTCTGAAGTTTCTATCTCTATCTTCTAATTGAATATTAGACTAGTTTGTTCTCAACAGCCTGAAGGCCCTCTTCCTTGATAAAACGTTTTTGACACCTGGGGGGTGACATAAAGGGTGATGCGTGTATTGGTACGTTTCTGCCGGTTTGAAAGGAGTGCGTACATCCCGTACTGCTTCTTTTTTAATCTTTCGCCTTTGTTCACATAAGTATCCAAGAATGTTGTTTCTGCATCTGATATTTCGGCAATGAATTTGCAACTACTTTTAACTACGTGTCTGGGGTTGAGGTTGTTGCGCTAAACTTCGTCCCCACCCTACGAGACCAAGCCTCAATGACTGTATAGCCAACGTCCCGGAAGGCTCTTGTTCTCTCAAAAGTGGCTCTATACATCCACTCTCGCGTCGCACCACCACGAAATATAGTAATTATGCGGTCAGGGTAGCACCTGGGGCACCCATGTCAGTGGCACTCGTGGTACTGGTACATCGTCCTTGTGTTGGGGTCATACCCACCTACTGGTGCACCCTCTATACAGTACTCGCCACCATGTCCACACACTGCGTGGTGACTGTGGACCTCCCGCTCCTTAGTCTGACCCTCCAACCACCCTATAGCTTCAGAGGACGAATTATGGTTTGGGTAGGATGCACTCCCGTAGGATGTCTGAGAGAGCTCGCCCTTTTTAACTGAGCAAGCCTCGATCGTCCCCCCCCGGCCATAGGCATTGGCGTGGCGTTGGAGATTAACAGCTTTTGCGAATCTTGCATACATCTCTGGCAACTTGTCGATTGTTTTGATAACAAAGGCGTGTCCCTCGTGGATACCGATAGTCAGGATGTTGGTCAACTTAAGCGAGGGGTTCCGACTAAGGTGCCATATTACCTCACCTTCAAATGGTTCAGGCTCATACACACGAATACAAAGGCACTCAGGTGCCTTTCGACCTTATCCAATTCATCAGGCGATGTCCTTGGGCAGTCGTTTGGGATTGTCAAGAGGTGAAATAAACTCCTTACAAGCTCTCAAGCAACCTGAGTAGTCCTATACATCGCCTAAGACACAGGTTATCACGGTAAGTATCCAGCACTGCCATCGCGCGTCCGGGCGCAAGGTCTTAAAACCGATCTGGCAGCGGGCGTGTCCCCAACAGAAGTTGACGACCAAGGACCACCTTTACTTCGGCGTCGGCGAAACCGAGGAATCTCCATTTCGTATCTGGTCGGGCGACACAACTCAACCCAGGACGTACCTCAACCATCCCCACCAACCCCGCTTCCGCCTCACCGAAGTGGGAAATCCTAGGTGAACCAAAGGGAGGGGCGTGGAATTGGATAACGGTCACTTCCTAGATATGAAACAACCAATAGGAATAGTAATAACCTATGTAGAAACAGTAACACTTTCCCGGATCCTATCCATAAATTCCTGAGCTAAATTACGTCCCAGATCCCTACTAATTAGCCCGCGAATGTAACGACGACCTGTGGTCACCTTCACCCCCTCTTCCTGCACCTCCTTCATTTCCGCTGACAATTGCTCTGATCTGTCGAACTCGTCGGCAGCCCTCTCCTTCATCACCTGCTGCCTATTGCCTACCCCTCCTGGATGTGGATACTGGCCTCCACCTTGGTACGGGCACTGGCCTCCCCCTTGATGACAAACCAAACAGCTCTAGTGCCTAATCTAATTCCTCCTCTGTCAGGTCATCTATTAGCCTCTTGAGCCTTCTTTTTGCCCTTGAGGGTGGTACTGGCTGTCCTCCCCCTGCAGATAATGCTTGTCCCTTATCCGCCATGACTTCCCTATAATAATAGGGAAATGTAATGGATATGGTAATTTGGGGTTCAAAATATTTGATTCTCATGCAAGGGGTTTACATGGCAAAGGGCATCTTCAAGATACATGTGTATTGCTTAAAATGCAATCACTTATTAGCCTGGTACATTTTTTTCTCAGAATATACACAATAATGAAATATTTGGAATAAAAGCGATACGCATTAAATCAAGTTCAAAATAGTACACTTTCTCAAACCAATACTTTTGGAATGCAAAACTTCAAGCTTAGTCGTGCAGTAACTATCTACTCTCTCTGCTAATTTAAAATAAAAGCACGCAGTTATTAGGATTCAAACACTTAAGTAGTAATTGTGGACATTGAAAAATATTATGACATTGAAAAATGGCTAAAATTGCAGGAAAACTGCAAAAATTCCGTTAGACATGTTCGATTTTCCGTATTTCAGTCGGAGATTGTAAGGATTTTTTTCAAGTCCAGACAGACTTAGAAAAAAAACCTCTAAGAAGAACCAAAAAAGCGCAACAGTCCCGAAGGACGTCTATTGTTATCGCTATTGTTTTCTTGAAACAAAGGAGCGTATGCATAATGAATTAGGGACCTGTGCGGAAATCTTGCCGAGAGGGTTATTAGAGGAACGACAAGGGATTAGAGCAGGAATATACAATGCTTACAGTATACCTGCTTGTACTATGCCAGAGCTGTAAAACAATCGACAAACGACAACTGAGATTTCATCATGTTGACTTTCTGGCGTTTACAGCTGGATATGCCAGGAAAGAAGCCCAAGTGCACGCTGTTATGCGTCTTATTTTTTCATCATCAATGGTATTTTGACATCAAAAGCCCGGAACGCGCTGTTTATTGTTCTAAATATCTGATATTGTTGGCTTATAATCCGTTCTTTGATCAAAAAGTTTAAAACTTTATTCTTATTTTTCGTTTTTAGTATGTTCATTTCTCACCAAATTTCTTGATTCTTCAGCACCACCAGTCAAACCATAGTGTTTCCAACGACGTCCGCTATAACGAGAATGGCAAACACCGTTGCTATGGCGATCTAGGCAGACTCCATTTTGTCTTCTTCCATAAAAGTACAAAGAGAGGAAGGGAATAGTAACACAACTTTTCCCTGAATACAGGTCGTCAGACTCCAGTGTCGATCAAATGACTCCTCGAAAAACTTAGCAAAACTGAACTTTTGACTAACCTATTAACTACAAATGCAATAATAAACATTTACAATACATTCAAGAAAAACCATTAGCAAAGCCTATGTGAGTATTTCGCTCTTCAACCAAGCTAAGTTAAGGTTTTGAGTAGTTGCATATTGACAGTTCTGGGACAGACATAAAGAGCAAAAACCATAAAAATTAGCACGCTTGGTCACACCCAAAAATTGGCCCTCACAATCGTCTTAAAGAAGAGTTAATATACATTCAAGCACCAATATGACCTATCAAAATGTCAAAGAGCTCCGCGCCATCGCCAAGGAACGCAAGATACCACGATATTATCGGATGAGTAGAAATGAGTTACTCGAGGCGCTGGGAATGCCTCTAGAGGTACCTAGTGCTAGTACTGGGGGAATATGTCAACATGGTAGGCGTGAGGTTCAGTGTAAAGATTGTATGGGATCACAAATATGCCCTCATCTAAGACAGATAGCATTTTGCAAAGAGTGTGGTGGTAAGGGTATATGTACTCATGGTAAAGTAAAGTACTATTGCAAAGATTGTGGGGGTTCCCAAGTATGTTCTCGTGGTAGAACTAGGTATAGATGCAAAGAATGTGGAGGCAAGGGCATATGCGTTCATTATAAACGTAAAGAGTGTTGTAAAGATTGCCGTGATCTTATTGAGTGGGAATAATATAGTGTACATCTTTGTAACGAGAACAACGTTACAAAAATTATATCGCGTCGATCATCGGAACAAAGCCCAAGCCAATCCACCAACCGCGATGGTCAATGCTATCAGATTGTTTTCATATTGTGTGGTGTTAACTGGGGCAGGCTCTTTGATTTCAGGTTTAACGTCCATCATTGGTGGTTTCACCCGTACAGCTTCAGTTTTGGCAGCTGCATGTGATAACTTAACTTTTGAAGAGCCTAAGTTATGGCTTATCCCTACAGTCTGAGTCTCCAGGTTCACATCTGAGTTAACACCAAACTTCATGTCACCAGTGGCCTTCATCAGGTTGTTGTTGTATCCAACCACGCTCTCCGTATTTATAATCATGTTACTAGGCATAAGCCAAACTCCAGGCGCAATTGCCAGATCCAATCTTAACTTCGCTTCCTGAGTGGCAAGCTGGTACCTCTGAACCGAGCTTGATATGTCATTCTCGATCACACTACTTTCAAACAGAGCCAAGAATTCTTGTTGCGTTTCAATCGCCCCACCACCCGTGCCCACAATCGAGTTTCGGGTATTAACTTGTGATCTTAACACACAGTAAACGAAAGCCTCAGCAGATCGATTCAGTCTACCTAGCCCAGCCTTGGTGAGTCCATGACTACTTGTGGGTATGAACCAAGCATATTTGTACCCAGCGAAGTCATCATTACGAATGAATGAGATGAGATCTCCCTTATCCTTCTTACCTCCATCGTCTGAGAATTTGCCACCCGCGCCCGGCCATTGATTAGCTTCTTCATCGTAATTCCGTATCACATGGACGTTTTGGAATCCTCCACCCCGTCCATGATACCCAGCTCCATAGTCAAGGAAGATATCACCCAGACCATGGTTTCGCCCGCCTTTCCATCTGAAATCAGAATCATTGGCGATCCCGAATTCAGCACACAATCTTTGATAAGCAACCTTACTGTAAGGATTGTTAGCTATGGCGAATGGTTGTTCATCGGGCAGTGGCACACTCAACTCGTACAGTATCCGTCTTATGGTGAAGTAGACGTGAAACTTAATGAAGCTGCTCACGACTTTGGGATAATTCAGACTCTCGAAGGGACTGACACCACATCCAGAGGTCGCACACCATACTGCAAAGTTAAGTTGTTGCGGCCAATAATTCATGTCGGGGGCGTTCAGCCACTTTCTACTCTGTTTGCCAAACTTGAAAGTAACGACTTGAGATGTGAACACGTTCCGCATGTTAGCAGTGAACTTCTTGGTATTGGACACGTATATATCCAGTGAGGTTAGTATCGTTGTAGTATCACTGGTGAAGTCATCGAAATCAATGGCGGGGATGGGATACAAACGATCGGTCATGTTTAGACTCTTTGGGAATGAGCTTACTGTTTTACTACTCAAACCCAGATCAGCCCAAAGTTCCATCTTCAAATTGGGTGAGAGATCTTCAGTCCATGTCTTACCGGTAGGGTCATCATAAGACATGATTGTTGTTCCGTTACGTTTCCATCTCATGTACCCACCGTAGATATCAGTCACAAATGTGAATCGGCTCAGGTCAGCCTTTGGATACCTATTTCTGAAATCTTCAAGCAAACCCATCTTCTATCCAGTATTTGGGTAGAAGGGTTATAGTGTTTAACTCAACAAGAGACTTAGTCGTAAGTTATGGTTATGGCCCCCCTTTTAGTTCTTTGAGAATTTCTTCTTTGACACTCTGTCTCAAGGCCACAGGATCGTCCCCATTCATGGAATTTTTTTGAGCCTTGAGTCGGATCTCAGCCTTGAGCTTTTCAAACTTCTTGAGCTCCTCGATTATCATGGAGAACTCCTCATTAGAGATCTTATTATCACGAAGCGCCTTGGAGACCAGATCTTCGATTGTGTTTATTTTGGCTTTGGCTAGCGTAACGGTACTTTGGTGCTAGACCGATTTCTTGACCAGACTCTTGGAGATTTGTTCACACGCTATGGATGTGCAAACAAGTATTCCACTCGTCACTCCCAAGGGTATAGCTGCTACAATTCCCACACCACTCAGAGATGTACCCAATCCACCAGCCGCCAAAATACAAGATGGGATACCACAGGTCGAGCTTGCGTTTATGAGCGCGCCTTTGGACCGGTTGTACTTTTTGAGTACAGTCTCGTAATGCTTCAATTCGTTCTTTAGCAATTTCAAAGCCTCACAACATTGCTGTAGTCTGAAAGTAGGGCCATCAGTAGGAGGCGCCGTTGGAGTTAAGTTGGGATAGATTCTGTTATGCTCACCCATGTTTGGTTACGGCTCTCACGTACTTTTAAAATGTTATCTGAATCTCAAACTGAAGGTGATTGGAGACCCCTTCAGATCCAATTTGTTCCATTAACTGTCGAGGATGCTCAGATCGAAGTGATTTATGGGAGTCTTGAATTTCTGAGCAAGGATGACTGGATAATCCTGTGATGGTATGTTGGCAAGGAGGTATGAGGGGGATATCTTCACGGGGCCTGTAAATCGAGCATTATTCATATAGGATGACCTGTTATCCACTAGACTGCACGTAAGTCTCAGGGGCTCTTTTATCTGGACATTTATGGGGTATAGTTTACCAGGTTTTATGACTTCAGGCACACCAAGCCCAATTTGTAGCCCTCTCGTGAGTTTAATGTTGAAGCTCTTATTGGAATAGAGATAATCAACAGTATCAGTCTCAATGATCGATAGCTTGGCATTATCTGTATCATTGAGAAAGATCGCATGGATACTGCGCAGTGAATATGTACCGGGCTCGATTATTATGAAGGGGCGATTATCTTCATTGAGTAAACCCTGGCGGTCTTTGAAATTCACCAATCGTTTAGGTATCCTGCAATCCAGGAGTTGTATCTCCAGAACCTTGTCCAGAGGAGGATCCAAGTACACCCTAGTTTCAGACTCGTACATTGTAACGCTCAACATTTTGTACTATCACTTGGTCCTATTTAAATCTCTATACTCAGCCTCTGAGAGGAATCGAGTCTTGGTTATACCACAGCTAGCACATTTGCACTTCATCATATACCTACCCTTGGAGGTTTTGGTGTATGTTTCACTACCAGGCACGCATTCAGTTTGTTTTCTCTCTTTGACGCAATAGCTCCACATTTACATTCAACGAAGCCTCTTCTTTCTTCTTGACAGTGGGTTCCTTTCTGATTTGCTCAACAGCTTGCTCAGCCATGTATATATCCCTATTATCACTAACCTTTAAATCTCCTAATAGGATTACTATTAGGAGGAGAAGTAAGTCTTAATTAGTATACAGTATCAAATCCCTCATCTGGTGCTTGTGCTGTATTGGGACCCAACATGCGGTGATCAGTCATGTTGATGAAATTATCTGGACAGAAGTTCATCTCAGAAACACGAAGAGGAACTGAAGCGCCATAACTGGACTGTCCGTGTGAGCCCCAGAATATACCATCCCAAAGAACAACAGGATGACCAATACCACTCACATAATTATCAGGCTGCCACATGTATTCAAATGGGTGAACTTTTTGATCACCTGGGCCATATACATCAGTTTTGGGTTTTATACGCTTACCCTTACCTCTGGTCATGAACTTTAGGTAGGCCCGCTCTGGTCTGGAATCATCCTTTGATTTCTCACCTGTTACTTGGTTTGTGATAAATGGGTAGTCGTATATGGGTTTGACAGCATAAGACCAGTCATTTTCACTTTTAGCAGTTGTATATGCATTGTAAGTGGGGGCTGGTACTAGACGTTCAGGCCTGGGTCTTTCACAAAACCGTTTGAGTGAACCCAATGTGATCTCTCACATTTTATCGAATGCTTCTATAGTTTGTAACTCTTCCATTGTGGGTCTATCCATAGTCTCAATAGATGTAATTGGGTAGCAAATCTGGAACCCCTCCAATGTTTCAATGCTACGATCCTCTTTCTGGGTTCCAAATGACCATGTGTCAGATATGCTTGAAAAGTATTGCTTGGCTAGTTCAACGAATATGGGACGTTTCACACCGTTTGGACCTTCCACATAAACATCTGAAGTGACCCATTCAATTGGTGAGTTCCCTTTGCCTTTGGTGAAAGAGTTCTTCTTAGGTTCGGACACAACGCTGGTGCTCCAGTCAAAATCAGAGTCAAGTGAAATGAAGATTGGTTCAGTCATGTTCAACAAGTTCCTTTGGGTTATGATATAGTGAATAGCCCCCTTTAAGCCTCTTAATAGGTGTGCTATTAAGAGGTTTACAATAGTGTTTCATATGGAAATTGGGTCATCAAGTCCATAGTTGCTCAGCTTCTCCCTTTTGCTCGTTATCGAAACACCAATCCCATGCACGATCGGGGTGCCATGCTATAGGCATTAGTTCATTATACAGAGGTTTGTAGAAGTTCAATCTATGGTAGTGCTTGTCTTCATTCAACATTTTGATTGTAATGTATTTAACCTTGGTCTCAATAGTTTCTGCAAGTTCCTTAACCATAAAGCCAAATAAACCAGCACCTTCCAAACCCTCCTCTCCATCCCAATCCCCATTGTCCATTGCTCTGAATCTCTCATCGTAGCTAATACATTGATCAAACCGCCTATCATAGATGTCCTTGTATATATAATCGAAATGTGATTGAAGTCTATCCCTGAAGTCATATCTCAATCTCCCTCTCAAAACTCCCACAGTACGTGTGATTAGTGTATCTGCAGACTCAGTCTCATAATGGTCTACCATATGTTCATATCCCTCTTGCCTAAAAACAACTTGAACTCTTATGAAAGTAGGGTTGTGTAGCTCAAAGGCATTAACAATCTCTGGCCTTACTCTCTCGAAGAGATTCTCAAAGTCAGAGTCATTCTCACCATATACGGTTAATACGTCAAAGTTAATTTCGTTGAGTGGCATCGTGATTTGTTGTTGTTGTGCTTGTACATATGGTCCAACCCATCTTTACGCCACTTTTCCCAGTCGCCATTTTTAATTCTCAGGTTATGTTGGAGTATTGCTTGGCATTTGCTCAGGCTGTGTTGGAGTATTGCTGGGCGCCTGCTCAAGTTGTGTTGGGGCACTGTTGGATCCATGTTTAGGTTCACTTAATTTGAAGTCCTTTGCAATGTGAATAAGTGCTGATAGTACTGCTGTGAGTCTTCCACCTTTCAGTACAAGTAACCCAGATAGCTCTGAGATCTCCTTCAGTATCAACTGGTCGTTCTTCCAGTCACTTACAAGAGCGTCCTGGTCATCTATATGTACGAACTTGCTCACAATCTGGGCTATCAACTGAAAGGAAGAGTCCACCAAGCCATCGGCGATCTTCTTGCCAGACACGACTTGGTACCTCTTGTAGTACTTCTCCACATCCTTCTCCGATAGTTTGATTGTATCAGCGAAGTCCATATCCGTACCAGTGTATTCTTTCGTTGACCCTAAGCACGCTAAGATTGAAAGTGATTCCCTCTTTGACTCCAACTCATTGGTTGGTGGTGGTGGGGTACTACCAACTGATGTTTTGCCATTCAGTATATCTTCAGGGGTAGCCATCATTATTCCCCAATCGCTGGAATCTCTAAATAACTTTGAAACGGGTGGCGTAGGCAAAAGCACAGTCTGGCGTACTTTTCCTTTTTGAGTAACCCCTCGAGCCATTTGCGCGTATCCATATCCAAAGTACCACCATAGTCCTCAAATAACATTTTCATCGTGACTTGGGATGGGTTATAAAATGATACCACACACGCGACATTCTCTCGGAACGGTTTCGCGATCGATGTTAGTTGTTGGGTGAGAACCCACACGGATATCCCGGTATGCCTCCCAGAAAAGGCCAGGTCGATGAATTTGTTTGACCGTTTCTTCAAGTCTTTGGATACAGCGCAATCGTCCAAGATTATGAGTGTGTTCTCGCCCTAGAAGAATGATGAGCAAAGCGTTAGCAGATTGTCAATTTCGTCCTGATCGCTCGCGTCTGGTGAGAGTACCCAGAATCTCTTATCCCCCTTTGCAAAGTCTCTGTAAGTCTTGTTATGGGTATAAGTGGGGCATATCAAGACAATATACTCGAATGCGCCCATAAAGTGCCCTCGAAGCTGGTCCACCAGGTATTGAGTCTTTCCACAATTTGTAGGCCCCGTAATGATACAATTGAACGGGATCTTGTCTCTTAGTTCATTCATCCTTCGATTCTACCTAGTATACTATCTCTTTTAAATTTGAATTCATAATGGCCATGACGGCGTCAGCGACCACGAACATGTAGCAGGTAAGAACGCTGCCTCCGTTCTTCTCCCTGTTAATCTCGAGTCATACCATCACGAGTACTAGTGAGCTCCAAACCGTTTCCATGAACATTATTATCCGGGTAACTCCTCAGGTCAATCCACAAAGCAAACTTATTCGTATAGAAATCAGCCTCCTTGATGGAATCATTGACACCAACTCGTTTAATTATGGACTGCCATAAATCAGTGGGTATCATGCCTTTCGAATAAAGTCGGTTTGGCACTCCATCGCTGTCAATCTTAACCGATGTGATCTTTGGGTTTGCAAAACTCTCAGAGTCCTTAGCACCTGCTGCATAAGGAGCTGTGAAAATACATAGTATCCCAGTCATGGATTTCCTAGGCACGTTAATATGCTCATTAATCACACCATCATTAGCCTCAGAGATTTTAAACTTTTTGTGAAGAAGTATCTTCTCATACGCGAACACCCTTCCAGCCTGATACGAGGCAAGAGCTTGATTGGCCAATTGATTACTTGATATGCAATAATACTCCAGCTCCATGTTTGTTAATTTGTAATCAGGTGGTGTTTTTTAACGTTTGAATAAACAACGACATCAGAAACTGGAGCTAGAGTTATTTCAAATTTGAGTGGATGTGGTAGGGCTCTTGGATAGAAGACTCCATGATCTTTCAGTATTGTATGGTCCAATGGTATCGCGTACCTGGTGTTATGGATCGCACCTAGAGTATTATCCTTTGCATTTGAGGTAACTTTGTCCCCAGCATTAGTTCTAATTTTCCTCACATTCTCAGATGATATGCCCTGTCTCAATCTGTTCTCTCGATCGGTCTCTGGCAAAAACAAATCGTGATAAGTCTTGAATAAATCAAACCTATTAAGGCCCTCTATGATTTCACCCCCGAATAGAACCCTGTATCGTGAAGCGAGGTTCCTTCCCAAGTTATTAACAAGGGTGTTGTTCTTGTGGCCTGTTACACTCATATCAAAAGTGATGTACACGCTGCCAGGCACAATCACCAGGTTATCCGCCAGTTTTGGTATTTCAATGTATAACGTCTCACCAGGATTGGCTGATGAGGGATTTAACGTGATCCGATTTAATGACGCCTCTGCCTTCAAACCTTTACGCATCCTGGGAACACGATTAGGATCAAGAATGTCTGATATCCCTGCCATTTAAATGCACAGAATCTTGTTTATAAATGGCCAATGATAATGTTTTAAGTAAGTTATACTATTCCACTGATGGATACTGGAAAGGATACTCAGCCATACCCAAGCTGGCGAGTGCAGCCAAAGTAAGTGAAAGTGTTGCGAGAGAGTGGTTGGAAAAGCAAGCATTATGGCAAATATATCTCCCACC
Source organism: Ricordea florida (assembly GCA_949710005.1). Taxonomy (NCBI): domain Eukaryota; kingdom Metazoa; phylum Cnidaria; class Anthozoa; order Corallimorpharia; family Ricordeidae; genus Ricordea; species Ricordea florida. Next base: position 16,243,783 of record OX453275.1, read on the forward strand.
CCCGAGGTATATACCCAGACCACATTGGATCGTTGGTAAGCCCAATCAAATTCATCAGGCGGACTTGTTGTTTCTTCCTCACGATACAGTGAGAAGAAAAACATATCGCTATGCGCTTGTTGTGATTGATATTGCTTCTAGGTACAAGGATGTTGAGGCATTGACCTCGAAGGATAGTGGTGAAGTGGCTAAGGCTTTTGAGAGGATTTATTCTCGCAATCTAAGTGGCCGAGGACATTAATGGTGGATCCCGGTAAAGAATTCATGGGTAATGTCACTCACTTGATGAATAAGCACCAAGTAAACATACAGCGAAGTGAAGCTGGGAATCATCGAGCGCAGGCTTTTGTCGAGAGGGCTAATAGAACGATTGGTGAGAAATTATTTAGTCATCAATATGCACAGGAGATGGTGAGTGATGGTAGGTCCAGGGTTTGGGTGAAAAGACTGCCCGCTATTATGAAGACTTTGAATTCTGAACCAACACGTATCACAGGTAAAGAACCCGATGAAGCGTTGGAACTGAAAGAGATTGATATTAAGCCTATGGAATACAAGCGACCTGTGGGCTTGAATGAGAAAAGGTTACCCCCAGGAGTTGAGGTTAGGTATTTGTATTCACCCGGTGAAGATGAAGGTGGTGATAAACGAAGAGCCACTGACCCTATATGGAGCCTTGAGGTTTATGATATAGCCAGAAGTGTAATTTCAACAGATCAGCCAGTGGTGTACTATTTAGATGGAGTATCAAAGCGAGGATTTGTACGCGAGGAACTTCAAGTTGTGCCTGAGGATACTGAATTACCACCTGATAGAGTTCTTAAGTAACATTGAGATGTCCACCATTTCACGAACTGTCTTAATCAATGAAATCTCCGAAATTTTAACTTTACTGGCAAAGACACTCCTTGTCATACCTATTTGATTTTTATACTCCTGGTTCATAAGTAAAAAAATACAATACTCGCTGCAGTTGTATGAGGATTACTACGCTCAAGAATCTTTGAGGTCGCGTCAAAGTACTTAGCAATGGACAAAATACGTCTGTGATGAGATTCATCAACCCCAGTAAGTCTCATTATCCAGGGAATAAGTTTCTCTGGTGTAGTGTGGTTGGTTCGCGCCTCTGGGAATGTTCTCAAATACATAGTTAAACCATTTGACATGACTCCTCGCTTGAGTCCAAACAAACCTCTAATGTAGTCTGACGTACGATATTCACCAAATTCTTGGTATGTATAAAACAAGCATGAAGCCACCACAGATTCACGACTCTGCTTGCGAATAACTTTATTACCCTTAAACTGGCGAATCTTTTGATACTTGGCTTCTATGATATCCATCATCATAGAAGACACATTCAATTTATGTTTCTCGAATACAGTACGGACTCCCTTTGGTTGTGATCTTCGCATATCACACCTAACAGCTGAACTGTTATACCCCCATTCTCGTTGAGAGTAGTCCATCGATTCGAGTTCAGTCTTACAGAGACTACAAAGAACAATCCCTGAGTCATCCTTATACACACTATCATGCCGACAACCTTGTTCATATTTCACATCGGCTTTCTTGAACAAAGACTGAAAAGACTCGACAAGGCTGCAATAAGGTTCCTCTGAGTCGTAATAATCCATACCAGCTTTGTCTAGTTAGATATATGTATTAATAAATCTTTAAGTTTCACCCGAAGATAGCGTCATAAAGTGACCATACGCATATGTGTGTATACCATCCTCTTTTATCAGCCTTTTGTCGTCCTCGTATGATAGCGCCATCTTATTCACAGTCTCTGTGTACACGTCGTGCAGATGACTCCTGATGATATTCATTGTCCTCCTCTGTGGTTTTTGATTGAAGAGGCAATCCTTGTAGTCTTTGAAGCTTATGCTCTTTCTCACGACCGCTTTCTTCACACCCTTACACTTCTTTTCCTCCTTTCCCTCATCCATAATGTATGAATATAGTTTGGCCCGGAGACCGACGAATTCTATGATCTGCTGACCACCCGCTTCATCCTTGAACATACCCCCAACTTTCTTGTTCACACCCACCTCAATGCCGGATGGATGATGTTCAGGGTAGTTGCTGGTGTCAAACTTGTCTCTCACATCCGGGCTGATGTCCTTGTAGAAGTCATCCGTCTCTATCTCATATGCCAGTGAATCAGTGTCTGTGAATAACAACTTGGCCTTCCTACCATACTTGGGCTTGATGTAATTATAGTGGAAGTCGTACATTATCGTCTTGCTTAGCTACAGGACTGAAAAGCCTAGGTAAATGGGTTTGTCCAACACTGACTTTGTCTTCTTCATTTGTACGGCAACCAGATTCTCACAAAAGATCGTGCTGTGGTGATAGTTCGGCTTCGATACCAACTTCTTGGCCAAACGAACGTCCACTCTGTTCCTCACATTCTCCATCGTCTTCCCAAAGACGGAGTTGTTCATCAACTTGAAAAAATCCTTCTCAAAGTCGTTTGTCGCTTTCGTCCTTAGTTCAGTATTCAAGCCGATATAGGGTTTTAGCCACGCGGACTCTTTGAATGTGATGCCTCTATGTATTTTGAGGACTCTTAGTCCGAGACTTAAATATTGTTTCAGTGTCTCGTGGTGAACAATGTATTTTCTTTTATTCCTTAGGTTTGGAATAAGTTTATCCACACCATTCACCATAACTCTCTCTGGTGCTAATGGATAGTCATTATGCAGCCTATGAATGTGCTGTGGATACATCAGATTAACCTCTAGTATGCATGGTATATCTTTCCATTTCGATACAAGCTCTTCTTCAGTCAACCATCGAAAGTCGTGTGTCGGTAAAGGTTTACTCATTGCACATCCGTACAAACCATTTGCATCCAGGTATGTAATATACTTTGTGGGCAATGATGGGTCATACTCCTTCATGTACGGATTGTTGGCTTTACCATACCTAGTGGAAATCATGGAGATACCCCCTCGAATGCCCTCCTCAACCATAAGAAGCATGTCAGGGTCTTTCAAAAGTTCCAAACTCACCTTGGTCATTTTCAGGGCCGCGTCCCATGCTAATCCAGGTGCAGTGTAATACCAAGCTGGGTCCAAGTCGTAGTTCTTCCTACAAACATCTCTGAAGTTCTCGAAGACATCCGCCAACAATACCACATCCATCTCAAGGTAGAGATCGTGGTATTCCCTAAAGCTTTTAATCTCAAAGGCTTTCCACACATTTTGGGCATGTTGGTAATCCTCGTCCGATATATCAGCGTCGTAGAGCTTCGAGTAGAACTCATCCTTTTGTGGTAGATGAGTTTCACTGAGCCTATCAAACCCGTCAAACCAATCGTATGGAAATACCCCCTTCCTAGTCAGTAACTGCAGATCTGGACCATATTCTTCATGCTTGAGTTTCTCCTTTGGTGACATTACCCTTTCATACCAACTCGTTACATTTACCAGAGAAGATTGCGGTAGATTAGCAACCAACCTTCTGAGGCCCGCTGCCATAAACCTAAAGCTATCAATGAACCTAATTCCTCGTTTAATTCTAACCGGTTTCCCTTCATTATCCTTATAAGAGCCAACAACAATCTCCTTCGTGAACGAGATGTACTTCTCATCGTTAATGGGTATGCAATTTACCTTACCTTTCGATTCCCCTATGTTCCTCACGAATAAATGGCCATCGTATCCAGATAGGTTGTGGAATATAACTGGAACAAATTTGGGCACCTTAAAATTTAAGTTACACTCTTCATGTGCGGCGCCTCTATACTTTCCAGTAAGGTGACAATGGTCTAAGACCTTATTATGAGCCATCACCAATCCACAAATGTGGCAGTGTGTGGCATTTTCATAGGCTATTTTATCATCCTCACTAACACGAGCATTCTTAGGGAACTTGAACTTATCATAAATGTCCTCAATATCCGACTCCAAACACTCCATAAACATCTTGGGGATATCATCGTCTGGTGACTCAGCTGTGTGCCTTACAAGTTTGGGTTCGAATATAGCATCATCAAAGCACTTAACCAGGGAACAAAAACCTGATGGCTTATGCTTCTGATATCCATTGGTAAAGCTTCTACCCTCATCTTGGTAACACGTATCTATCTTTTCCGTATAGCACTCAAAATCCGCATATACAACAAACGGGACCTCCATCTTTCTGTTGCGATTCTTGAAACCAAAGAACTTCGGGCTTCCATCTTCCTCAATAGGGACTTCCATCTTAACTGCTTCATGATTGTTGCAATACTCTAGATGCTTATCCAGTGAGGATTGTGAATTGAATGGATTAAGACATCTATGACAGAAATATTTTTTACATTCGTGTTTATTGACTTGTGATGACAAAAGCCTACTCAAGTTCTTAATCCAACAGTACTGATTCGTTTCACTGTTGTATAATAAAAGTAAGTTTATCACTGTCACCTCTCGCCGCTTACTGATTCTCAGAACGTTCACCTCAGAGTCATATCCATAGGGTTTTGCCTCTCAAACTTATCAATATCCCTTAGTGTAACAGGGAACTCCATTCCCGACCAGTCAAATTGGTCTCACTGTATGTCGAGCGGTACGGTTGTGTGTTTAACTGCTCCGTTGCGGAAAGACACTTTTGTTGGCCCAAACTGCTTTAGCTTATAGCATAATATGGGAGATAATGTTGAAGTTTTAAGAAGAGAAAACGATCATCTTTCTAAACAATTACAAGAAATTTGTAAAGAGGTCCAAAGCATGAAAAAAAGTCTAAAGGCACGAGAGCCGAAACAACATGGCGTCGCCAAGTCCTTCGATGCCGAACCACCCAGCGCAGCTGATGTGCAATGGCTCAGTGACGGATACGACGAATTGAAGGAGACTAATGACCGAGCCGAGGAAAAGTTATCTGCTATAGAACTTCGCCTCCACGAACTAGCTGATAGAGTATCCCAAATCTCTAAAGCGGTCGACGAGATGCAGCTCTATAGCTATCAGTATAATCTCAAAATAGTTGGCGTTCCTCAGTCAGAAGTAAACGAGAAGGCGAGCGACACAGTCAAAAAATGTCTGGATATCTTTTCAGGTATTGGAGCAAGTGTAAAGGAATTCGATATTGATACAGCACATCGAGTCCCTACAAGAAGACAAAAAAGCCGAGGTGGTGCTACGGGGTCGTCTCAGCCCATCATATGTAAGTTTACACGACGCATTGCGAAAGAGGCGGTAATGGCTAAACGAAAGGAAACTCGACGCTTACAACCCGAGATCTTTGGCCTCCCAGAAGATAGTGAGTTTAGAATAGGGATCTATCCTCATTTGACTCCTAGGCTTCAAGACCTGCTGCATGCTGCGAAGTCTTTTCAGCAATCGAATGACTTCAAATATTGCTGGGCCAAGGATACTGTGATCCTCCTTCGAAAATCAGACCAGTCGCGAGTATACAAACTACGTCACTTGGAGGATTTAGAAGCACTACGTTTAAGCTCCACACCGGAATAATTCAGATGGGTACTATTAACGTTATTCTTTACATTACGTATATTTGAGAAATTGAAATGGCACCTAAAAGGAAAGCAAAGGTAAACAATGTTAGCAAACTGGAAATTGCCAATCGAAAAGAACTTCTAAAAGAGCTGCCTTTTTTAATGATTATAAAGGAAGTCTTGTAATGTTCTATGGCAAATTTAACAATAGTTTAGTGGACAAACATCAGCCAACCAAATATGAGCTGGAAAATCTGCCTAGTCTTTATGACGTTAATTTATTTGATATCAACACGATCAATACTAAGCTGGACTCGGATCTTAGCCCATTTAAAAATCTTTTATATAACCAAATTCAAAGTAGATATTTTTCGCCCTACGGATTTTGTCAGACAAAACCTAAATGGTTAAACAATTGTTTCTCTATTTTTCACAATAATGTTGTTAGCTTAAATAGTAATCTTGAAAATTTACAAGTACATGTTCTTCAAGAAATTGATTTTCATTTTGATTTAATTGGAATTTCGGATACTAAAATTACCAATGCAAATCAAGAAACTTCTGCTTTTCACATTCCAGGATACAACTTTGAATATGCACCGACACCTCTATCATTTGGAGGCGTAGGCCTTTTCATAGATGAACAATACAACTATCGTGTCATAGAAAAAACTACAAACAATGAATTCCAAGCATTGTGGATTGAAATATGTTTTTCTAAGAAAAAGAACATTATTTGCGCAGTTATGTATAGGCAACATAACAACCCAGATCGCTTCTTAAAGTATTTTGAAGAGTCAGTAGAAAGGTATTCGGCAACAGGAAAGCAACTTTGCATTTTAGGAGATTATAACCTCGACCTTTTAAAATTAGAATGCTCAAAATCTAGCGACGATTTTCTGATGTGCCTACAAAGTTGTTACATGATTCCAACAATTGACAAGCCAACTCGGGTTAGGAATAATTCGGCAACGCTAATTGACAATATCTTTGTAAACAATCCTGATCAAGTTATTGCGAGCGGTAATATAGTTTCTGATGTCAGCGACCATTTTTCGCAATTTTGCGTTTTAAAAAGCTCCCACGTGTCATCTAAACCTTCGAATCGAAAAACGCGCGATTTTTCGCATTTCTCACGTGACCAGTTTATTAATGATCTCTCGCTAGTAGAATGGAGTGAGATACTCCGATCAAGAGGAGATGACGTCGATCATGTATTCTCTACTTTCTCTAGTAAATTTAACAAAATTCTTAATAAGCATGCTCCCATAAAGACCCTATCTAAAAGGAGGATTAAACAACTATCTAAACCTTGGATAACCAAGGGAATAAGAGCTGCCATAAAAACAAAAAATCATCTCTTCTACAATGGCGAAAATTCAAAATATAAAATCTATCGCAACATGATAACTAATCTAATACGTATAAGCAAGAAGAATTATTATTCGAGTTACTTCAGCGAAAATTTTAATAACATGAGAAAGACCTGGGAAGGTATCAAAAATTTGTTAAATCGTAAAAGGAATAAACGCAAAAGCATAAATACGCTTAAACATTTAAATAATAATACAGTTACTACCAATAAATCAACAATCTCTAATATTTTTAACGAGCATTTCGCAACCGTTGGCTCAAAATTAGCTGCTAAACTTCCAAGCTCTGAGAAACACTTTACTAAGTTCCTCTATAAAGAAAAATCACCTTCATCTTCTTTTCTATTTCAATCAATAACTCCTAGTGAAGTTAAGCTTGAAATAATGTCAATGCCAGCTAATAAGTCACATGGATTTTACTCTTGCCCAACCTTCATATTAAAATATGCATGTGACTCTATAAAGGCTATACTAACCGACGTTTTCAATCTGTCTATGGAGACTGGAAATTACCCATCAAAGCTAAAAATGGCAAAAGTGATCCCAATTTTTAAAGCCGATGATGAACTAGACCCGAAATAATTACAGACCAATCTCCTTATTATCATGTTTTAATAGAATCTTCGAAAAACTTATGCAAAAGAGAATGAAATTATATATAGATAAGGAAGGAATTCTGTGCTCATCACAATATGGGTTCAGACAAAAACATTCAACTGAATATGCCATACTAGACACCGTCAATAAAATACAGTCAAATATGGACAAGGGACATTTTTCTTGTAGAATCTTCATCGACTTACAGAAAGCTTTTGACACAGTAAATCATGACATATTACTGAAAAAATTAGACTATTATGGATTTCGTGGAATTGTAAATGAGTGGTTCTCGTCCTATCTTAAGCAAAGAACTCAAACAACTGTCATAGAATCCTTTAGTTCAGACTCTTTAAGTATTACTTGTGGCGTCCCACAGGGCTCAGTGCTAGGCCCACTTCTCTTTCTTCTATATGTCAATGATATCTGTTCTTGTTCTTCGAAATTAAAATTCTATTTATTTGCTGATGATACAAATTTACTATTTTCCCATAAAAATCTTAAAGTACTTGAGTTAACTATGAACGAGGAACTTATACATGTCTATCATTGGCTAACCTCAAATAAACTCAGTCTTAATTTTAAAAAATCAAATTTTGTTATTTTTCGCCCTTATCAAAAGAAACTCTCCTTTACACCTAAACTATTTATCCATAATGCTAGTACAAATAGAAATTCACAGTTAGAATGTAAAGATTTTGTAAAATATTTAGGAGTTCTAATTGACCATAAACTCTCTTGGAATAACCACATCAATACAATTCTTTTAAAAATTAGTAGAACCGTCGGTCTTTTGTCAAAACTGCGACATTTTGTTCCCCTTAATACACTTGTTTCAATTTACCGTTCTTTAATAGCACCTTATATTCGATATGGCTTGATTGCTTGGGGTCAAACAAGCAAAAAACAATTAAACAAACTCTTAATTCTCCAGAAACGTGCACTTCGCTTTATACATTTTGCCAATCCCCGAGATCATGCTATTCCTCTTTTCATAAACACAAAAATATTGCCAGTAAACTTTCTTTATTATCAATTACTTGCAGAAGCTATGTTTGACGTGAGTAACAGCGTTGTACCCACTAACATTCAGGAATTGTTTCTCCCGCTTTCTAGGGTCCACTCGTACAACACCAGATCGTCTACATCTCAAAACTTTTACGTAATGAAATCTAATCTTGAAATCCAAAAGAACTCCTTCTCGAGAATTGGTGCAAAATTGTGGAATCATCTACCAGCTGACATACGCACGTCTCCGAAACCAAAATTTAAGAGTAAAATTCGTTCCCTATTATTTGATATACTTGAGACTGGTGATGCTTATTATGATTTAGATGAAATAATTTTTGAAATGAAGAAAAGAACATTTTGACTGTATTTATTAAGTTATTTAGCTATTTAATTTAATTTTTGTTTAACTCCTGCTTAGAATCATAGCCCACAAACGTTTCCTCTTCTTTTTTCTCTCACTTTACAAACACTTGAATACAGTTTTTTTTATAGCAGTCTTCTTTTTTTTTCCTATATATTTCCTGGCCCGCCTAGACTAGCTCTGCTATTTGCGGTGCCAGGAAACCTGTAATACTATTTGTTTGTATAATACAATAAACTCAAACTCAAACTCAAACTCAAACTCAAATTTCTCAGAGTTCTCTCTCATCTCAGCATTCAGTCTTTCACCATGATTCTCTTTGGGAAATACAGCAGATGTCACAGCCCATTTGAAGCACTCATGGTCCTTCTCGTTCTTGACATTTATTATAGCTTTCTTATCAGCCAAAACCTGTGGTAGAGGTATATAAGAAGTCCCAGAGAGAGGATCAAATGGATTAATGTGTATATCAAAGTACTCAACACGATCAAATTGCCATCCGGACTTCTCACCTTCAAATCTCCCAACCTTTTCTAGTTGCAATCCCGTCATCACATCGAATAACTCAGAGAGATCAGTTGAATCCGTTACTATTTCAAGAGTAGTATGAAAGTACCCATCACTCTCATCAATCTTACCCGTAGCAAGATTCTCTTGTATGAATGTGCAAGTTAATACAAACTTCACCTTGATGGGTTTATCTCTAGTATAAAGTAGCCCCACAACCTTTGGTTTTATCTTCTTAATGAAGTCCTGAGGACCATACCCCCTTTTCCCATCGATCCGATAGGTCTTGAAGAACCCTTTCAGTGCCTGTTCCTTTTCTTTCACTTTGAACGGCTCTAGTATGTCCCAGATGCCTCTTATTTCCTCCTTCAACCTCCTGATTCTTTCGTTAACAGGCTTTTTGATCCTCTTTGGGACATAATTCAAAATCCAATTTGCAAACTTGTTAATACGTTTCTGTAATCTTCTATGATAATTCAAAACAGCTATTTTCATCCAACTAGGTGGACTTGGACGTACATATTTGGTAGGTCTCAGAACCGGAACACTTATTTCAGGTACCGGCTCATCGAGAATATGCGATGTTCCCCCAGTACTAGCACTTGGTACCTCTACAGACATTCCCAGCGCCTCGAGTAACTCATTTCTACTCATCCGATAATATCGTGGTATCTTGCGTTCCTTGGCGATGGCGCGGAGCTCTTTGACAGTTTGATAGGTCATATTGGTGCTTGAATGTATATTAACTCTTCTTTAAGACGATTGTGAGGGCCAATTTTTGGGTGTGACCAAGCGTGCTAATTTTTATGGTTTTTGCTCTTTATGTCTGTCCCAGAACTGTCAATATGCAACTACTTTTTGAATTTTTTTTCTGTCGCGCAAATGGGTTGATCCTGGCACTCAGTTGAAAATGTAAAACTTAATCAATAAAATTTATACAATAGTTCAAAAAGCCAGATTTTATGGTTTTATTCATTTTCTCTTTTGTAAGATAATAATAAAACAAGCAGCTGTCGCTTTGCTTTTCATAATAATTGATTCATTGTGTTCTCTACTCCAGCTGAATTAATGGTGTACTGCCGTGAGTTAATGGTGTACTGCCGTCAGATAACATTGTCTTGCCTTGAGTTAAGTTTGTAATGCCGTGACTTTCTGTTTTGCCGTGACAGTTGTGGGCCACCGTAGTTTACTAATCGAATTAATATTGACCAATCAGCTTTCCTGGTTCCCACGGTAAGAAAACAGTTGTGAAACTTGATGCCATTCATCTGATTCCAAGTTATCAAAGGCGAAGAAGCGATATTTCGCGAAGAAGCGAAAAACAACAATATTACTCCTCAATCGGATATACTTTTCTTCCGATTTAGCCTTATTGGCCCTGTTCCCGCTAATGTCTTTCCACACGACCACGTAGAAAAAAACTTGAGTTTGAATAATTCTTCATAGTCATCGCATAAGCTCTTCGCAGCACGAGGAGCGGAGAGCAAAGAGGCCTTGAGGGGCGAAGCAAGTCACATGTCTGCGAATAAGGCGCCTCGCTTTCATGCCTTCAGGGACACCGCAGACCGCGAGCAGGGCAGGCTTGCTCATTCTCGACGACGACGATAGACTTATAGAAAACCGAAACCTAGACTCGTGCTACCACAGGTAGCCCGAGTAACTAGAAATACGAGTCCCGCAAATCCTCGCGAAATTAGTTTTAAAAGAACTCGTAATGGTTTTTCCTGAGGAGTAAGACCTCAATTTATTTATTTACTTATTATTTTATTCTTATAACTTTTTGCATTTTCTCATTTCTCGTATTTATTATGATTATTATTATTGTATTATTATTATTATTATTATTATTATTGTTCTAATTACTGGTATTAATATTATTATTGTTATTTTTTATGTTTAACATAATACTGTTCGGCGGTGGGAGTGTATGCCCTAATCCGAAGAAAAGGTTCCCCTGCTACTACAAGCAATACAGTTTTCTTCTCAATAGGGTTTGTTACAGAGGCGGTAAAAATTATTCAACTATGAACAATACCATTTCTTCTTTTTGGCTTAGAATCTAGTCATGGTTGCCACATATTTGTAATTGACATCATAAAAATGAATTAAACAGCATTAAGAAAAAAGGTTAAGATGTTATGCCTAATTTTGCAAAGTAGGGCTTAAATTAACTTTTGATTTGTGGGAAAAGGGTGGGGGCTAAGAGAGTAATTCCCTGGGATACATGGAACTCAAAGGTAAAAACCCATTTTGAAATGGCTATGGAACTTGTCTGTCCCAACAAAACCTTTTAATTACTTAATACATATATGTTGAAAATGCTGAACATAACTGCTACATCAAACAAATCTACAATACATTTTTACTGTTGCAATGATATCAGATCACATAATATTAATTATAAGTAATTGCTATCGCAACTGCAACCTCTGTATTGGTAATTTCTTTAAAATGGAAGGCAATCGTTTCACTACGAAAAATACCTACTTGCATTCTCATTGCAATATTAATTCCTCGCGAAGCGAGGCCGAAGGCCGAGCGTAGCGAGGTTACTAATCGTGTCGGTTCCGGTCAGACCACGTGGCTCGCAAGCCCGAGTAAATCGAGCCGAGAGTTTTTATATATGTATATATATATATATATATATATATATATATATATATATATATATATATATATATATATATTTAACAATTATTCGCCGAAGGCGAAGTGATTCTCGGTGAATATTCACCGAGACGAAGTCGAGGTGAATATTCACCGAGAATCACTGAGCCTGAGGCGAATAATTGTTTTAGTATAAATACACAGGTGATTATTTCAAAAAAGAAGAGAAAAGCATTTTACAACGCGAAAAAGTTCTATTTCATCAAAAGCGCGCGAACGACTGGCAGCCATTTTGTTCGTCGAGGTGATTATCGGCTGATAATCCGAGATAGCGAACCAATCAGAGCGCGCGATTTTGTATAATCACCTGCGTATTTATACTAAATATATTTATTCCTCGCGAAGCGAGGCCGAAGGCCGAGCGTAGCGAGGTTACTAATCGTGTCGGTTCCGGTCAGACCACGTGGCTCGCAAGCCCGAGTAAATCGAGCCGAGAGTTTTTATATATGTATATATATATATATCTATATTTTAAAGGTGTCCGTTCGCAGGCCAGGTTACCTGGCAATACTAACGCACTTGAGAACTGCTGAATTTCCGCCATTATTCGGTGATGCCTTTTTGAAAGTAATGTAAATTTTGTGGAAACCGATTTCACTCGTCCTGGAAGTACATCCCAGCAAGGTGATCTCCGAGATATTCAAGAAATATTAGCACGAGATCGTCGTCGAATAAGTTCGAATACCGTGAAAATGAACACGAAGAAAGCACGACTCAAAGCAGGGATAGAGAAACGACAGCAGGGAGAATAACAACAGACATCGCAGCCAATACAACAACTGCTCGCTCCAGAAAAAGGCAAACGAAACAGCAGGGAAAAGGACCAGGAATTCAATCAAGTTAGTTTTGAATTTGAATGTGTTATTGATAGAAATACAGGACATGAGTGAACGATTACATAACAAAATATATTGGCGTACCACATTTAGAAAAACGACTTAGAAGGGACACCGAGTAAGAACAACTTCAACGATTGGAGATGTCTCTGGAAAATAATTCTATTAGTTTAAAAACGGAATCGGAAGACGACCAACAGATTACAAGAGAATGTAAATAGGTTTTTATCATAATAAAACGATAGCGTTTCCAGTTTGAAGTAATTCCCAACACGGAGAGTTGCAGTTGTTATAGCAATCATTTATAACGATGTGATCTGATATCATTGCAACAGTGAAAATATTGTAAATTTTCTTGATGTAGCAATTATGTTAAACATTTTCAACAGAATATATACCCTGTGTCACTATAAAGTACTGGTTCTGCAATATTATCAGTGATCAATGCGATCATTTCAAAATAAAGCAAATGTGATTACTGAATTCTGAGTAGTATTTCTCTTTGCTATATATATATGTATGTATTCTCTGATTGAAAGGTTTCAATAATAAACCGTAGAGACAACAAGTTTCATAGCCTTTTCACAATGGGTCAGTCTTACCTAGGAGTGCAATGACCCCCCCTCCCCTGATAATATTGCTATCTAGAACCCCTGCCCTTTTTTCACAAATGAAATGTTAATTCAAGCCTTAATTTGCAAAGTTAGACATAACATATTAACTTTGTTACTTTCTGCTGTTTACTTTATTTTGCTATAACTCTTGTGGATTGGCAGTATTATCGGGACTGTCGCAATGTTGTTAAGAGGGTATTACGCGAAGCAGAGAAGGAGTATGTCCAAAATGAAGTTAAAAAGAATCAGAGCTCTAGTGAACAGTGGAAGGTGATACGGAATTGCATACCAACTAGGGAGAAGTCGCGCCCAGCTTATTCTAGGGATATGAAAGAACTTGCGACGGAATTCAATGAATTCTTTACGGAGGTGGGAGTACGTGCCGCAGAGGAAGCCTCAAGACTCGCATCAGTCAATGGTCTAACTACTTTACATCAAGAACTCCCTGTCAGTTTTGTACCCGAAGAACATGAGTTTCGATTTCGGGCTGTTACCTCTTTTGAGATCAATAGGATTGTACAGTCGTTTCCTTCAAATAAAGCACCAGGGAAAGATAAATTACACATGGCAGTGGTGAAAGATGCTCTACCTGCTATCCTCCCGAGTTTGACCGAGATCATAAACAGTTCACTTTTGACATCTGTATTTCCCTCACCATGGAAAGAATCTGAAATTGTTCCAATTCTAAAGGATGGTGGAGATCCGGAAGTAGCCAACGGGAATAGACCTGTGTCGTTGCTGCCTGCCCTATCTAAGATATGTGAACGAGTAGCCTTAAATCAATTTACCGAATATGCAATAAGGAGAAACTGTCTCAGTGGGCACCAAAGTGGGAATAAGAAAGGACATTCGACAGAGACACTCAATATTTTGATGTCAGATCTAGCCTTGGAGGCAATGGACCGCAAGCAAGTCACTGCCTTGGTGTTATTAGATCTTTCCAAGGCATTTGACAGCATTGATCACATGTCCTTGTTAAAGAAGTTACGTGTAATGGGTACCTCTAAAGAGGCAATAGAATGGTTTAGAAGCTACTTGACCGGAAGAAAACAGTCGGTGAGAATCGGTTGCGAAATATCTGAACCCCGCCTAGTCTCGTATGGTGTGCCACAAGGATCAATTTTGGGCCCAGCATTGTTTAATATCTATATCAACGATCTACCATCTGTACCCAAGGTAGGGTCGCTAGAGTGCTATGTTGATGACTCTCAGTTATACCTCTCATTTCCTGTACGTAATGTCACCTTAGCCGCAGCTCAGCTGACAGAAGATCTTAGGAACATAGCCACATGGTGTTGTAAGAACAGTCTACTCATTAACCCGGACAAAACAAAATTTCTGGTTCTGGGGACTCCGCAGTTGCTGATGAAGATTCCAGATGATCTAAGCATTACACTACTCAGCAAAGTGATTACATCATCCAAGTCTGCGAAAAACCTGGGGGTTACAATGGACTGTAATTTAACGTACGACGAACATATAACTCAATTAACTTCGAAATGCATAGGTAGCCTTTGTCAAATAAATCGCGTAAAATACCTGTTTGATAGGCGTACGTTGATCACTATAATCAATTCTCTCGTATTCAGTAAATTATTGTATTGTTCATCAGTATGGGCTAACACTACCAATAAAAACATCGAGCTATTACAGACAGTGCAAAATTTTGCAGCCCGGATAGTTTCTGGAACGAGGAAATTTGATCATGTTACACCTATTCTTAAGCAGTTACAGTGGCTGCCAATTGCTAAACAACTTGAGGTTAGGGATGCTACCATGGTATTTAAATGTTTAAATGGACTCGCACCTCCATATCTTTGTCAGAAGTTTAAAACCAGATCGGAAGTGCACAACTGCAACACTAGGAATAAGGACCATCTACATATACCACTCTGCAGGACGGCTGCAGGTCAGCGCGCGTTTACCTTTAGAGGCCAAAGGCTGTGGAATAGTCTCCCAGATGAGTTTAAGTCTATCACTAATTTAGATGTGTTTAAGGCTGAAGTAAAACAGCATTTTTTAAGGGTATTTTTGAATAATTAAGTTTTAGATATTTGTCATTGTAAATTAAGCTGAAAAGCCTTTTTGAGGAGATTAATAAAGTTATTATTATTATTATTATTATTTTTATGATGTCAAATATCAATATTTCATAACAACCACAACATGCAATTAACCTTTTACATTGGAAAAACTTTATAAAGAAGAAAATAAATTTTGTAATGCCAAAATGTTTATGATCTTTCTCATATATTCATTGCAAGTGTGCTGTATGTAGTTACAAGTGTTTCAAGTTTCCTAAATGCCCTATGCCTTCAATAATGATTTTCCAGACAAACTTTATAGACAAATGACTGCACTAGATTCTAAGCCTTTAAGAAGAAATGGTATTGTTTGGAGCTGTTTTGATTACTGCCTCCTCTGATGGAAAGCCTATTAAGAAGATTTTTGTATTGCTTTTAGTAGCAGAGTAACAATACCTTTACCAAGATTAGGACATGAATCCCACCCCATAAAAATATATTATGTTTAACATAAAAAATATAACAGTAATAATAATATCAATACCAGTAATAATAATAGTAATGATAATAATAATGATAATAATATAATGATAGTTCTTCTCGTTACTATATGTCATTGGTTACAGTTCAATACCTCTGGCTGCCATGACTTTTTCGATGAAATACCGTCCTTATAATTATTAAATCTTTCTTCTGCAGTTTTAATAATATACTATTCTATGGTTGGGTATGGATATTTTGCCTGTTTCTGTAACAGCACAATTAAACTTTCATGTGGTATATACTTTTGACTGATTGATGTTGATTTCACATTATTTTCTTACTGGAGTACGTAGTGCAGCAATCTTTTTGAACATATTAAGATTTCAATAACTCTTTCTTACATGTATTGTTTTTATGATATGACCTAAAAATAGCACAACCACATATTATACAGTTGGCACTCACTATTACCAAACCTTTATTCAAAGCAAGTATTGTGGGGATAGTTTCGCTCCGACGAAGGGCTAACGCTCGAAACGTCAGCACCTCCTTTTTACCTTACGGTGGTATAACTTACTTAATCAACTCGTTAGATTTACCCATTTTCTTTATTCAAAGCTTTTGTAGAATCCAATTGTTTTACCCCCAATTTTTTTATGTAGTGACATTGTATCTCACACTTCTGTTGATATGGCATCTCTTTTGAGGGAAGAGGAATTTTTCTATCTACCACTGTGGGTACCATTGCAACTGGAAAGAGTACACACATTAAAACATGCACTATTCATAATGCTCTCAATTGTGGTTACCCGGGAATGAAATAATGACTGCTGTAGACAAAATATCTAATCAGAAGATTCTTCTTACAATGAATCTCATGCAATTATAACCAAAAAACATAAACAAAAAATAATTGGAGCATTCAACTCATCCTCTGTGTAAGAACATATTGTGTTCAAAAGTGATATACAACAAAGAAGACAAAGCAGTAGAGACTAAGAAAATAAAACTAAAGAAAAAAAACACAGGTTTTTACACCGTGGTAAACACAAGCATTCATATCAACTCTTCAAGATTTCACTTGCAAAAGATTTTCAATCATTTTCAATTTGTGTTAAGTGAATATTATTGTGATACTTCATCGACTCTGTATTCCCTGTCAAGATAATAAATAATTTTACTTCTATTCCCTCTGGTGCAATCTCAGTGGCAGTGAAAGAGCTAAATGAAGGTCAATTTTTAAGCACTGTGTTGAGCGGTATACTGATCATGTAATTTGCACCAGGTGTCACTAATTGTGTACCAAACACAGCATAAGAAATAAAATAATGGGGAGTACGCTGATATAAAAAATAAATATAAAATATAAAAAGAAATAAAGAATAAAATATGAAAGCATTGTGACTTCTTCAAAAACTAGCTTCGCGAGGTTTTTGCGGGAGTCGTATTTCTAGTATATATATATATATATATATATATCTATATTTTAAAGGTGTCTGTTCGCAGGCCAGGTTACCTGGCAATAGTAGCGTGCTTGAGAACTGCTGAATTTCCGCCATTGGGAGTTCGGTGATGCCTTTTTGAAAGTAAATTTAATGTAAATTTTGTGGAAACCGATTTCACTCGTCTTGGATGTACATCCCAGCGAGGTAATCTCCGAGATATTCAAGAAAGATTAGCTCGAGATCGTCGCCGAGTAAGTTCGAATACCGTGAAAATCAACACAAGGAAAGCACGACTCAAAGCAGGGATAGAGAAACGACAGCAGGGAGAATAACAACAGACATCGCAGCCAAGACAGCAACTGCTCGCTCCAGAAAAAGGCAAACGAAACAGCAGGGAAAAGGACCAGGAATTCAATCAAGTTAGTTTTGAATTTGAATGTGTTATTGATAGAAATACAGGACATGAGTGAACGATTACATAACAAAATATATTGGCGTAGTATTTTTAGCAAAACGACTTAGAAGGGAAACCGAGAAAGAACGACTTCAACGATTGGAAATAGCTCTGGAAAATAATTCTACTAGAAATACGACTCCCGCAAAAACCTCGCGAAGCTAGTTTTTGAAGAAGTCACAATGCTTTCATATTTTATTCTTTATTTTTTTTTATATTATATATTTTATTTTTTATATTAGCGTAATCCCCATTATTTTATTTCTTATGCTGTGTTTGGTACACAATTAGTGAAACCTGGTGCAAATTACATGATCAGTATACCGCTCAACACAGTGCTTAAAAATTGACCTTCATTTAGCTCTTTCACTGCCACTGAGATTGCACCAGAGGGAATAGAAGTAAAATTATTTATTATCTTGACAGGGAATACAGAGTCGATGAAGTATCACAATAATATTCACTTAACACAAATTGAAAATGATTGTAAATCTTTTGCAGGTGAAATCTTGAAGAGTTGATATGAATGCTTGTGTTTACCACGGTGTAAAAACCTGTGTTTTTTTTCTTTAGTTTTATTTTCTTAGTCTCTACTGCTTTGTCTTCTTTGTTGTACATCCCTTTTGAACACAATATGTTCTTACACAGAGGATGAGCTGAACGCTCCAATTATTTTTTGTTTATGTTTTTTTGGTTATAATTGCATGAGATTCATTGTAAGAAGAATCTTCTGATTAGATATTTTATTGTCTACTGCAGTCATTATTTCATTCCCGGGTAACCACAATTGAGAGCATTATGAATAGTGCATGTTTTAATGTGTGTACTCTTTCCAGTTGCAATGGTACCCCCAGTGGTAGATAGAAAAATTCCTCTTCCCTCAAAAGAGATGCCATATCAACAAATTGGGGGTAAAACAATTGGATTCTACAAAAGCTTTGAATAAAGGTTTGGTAATAGTGAGTGCCCACTGTATAGTATGTGGTTGTGCTATTTTTAGGTCATATCATAAAAACAATACATGTAAGAAAGAGTTATTGAAATCTTAATATGTTCAAAAAGATTGCTGCACTACGTACTCCTATAAAAAAATAATGTGAAATCAACATCAATCAGTCAAAAGTATATACCACATGAAAGTTTAATTGTGCTGTTACAGAAACAGGCAAAATATCCATACCCAACCATAGAATAGTACATTATTTTGAATATATGAAAATTTCTATTATAAAAACTGCAGAAGAAAGATTTAATATAAGGACGGTATTTCATCGAAAAAGTCATGGCAGCCAGAGGTATTGAACTGTAACCAATGACATATAGTAACGAGAAGAACTATCATTATATTATTATCATTATTATTATCATTACTATTATTATTACTGGTATTGATATTATTATTGTTATATTTTTTATGTTAAACATAATATATTTTTATGGGGTGGGATTCATGTCTTAATCTTGGTAAAGTTATTGTTACTCTACTACTAAAAGCAATACAAAAATCTTCTTAATAGGCTTTCCATCAGAGGTGGTAGTAATCAAAACAGCTCCAAACAATACCATTTCTTCTTAAAGGCTTAGAATCTAGTGCAGTCATTTGTCTAGAAAGTTTGTGTGGAAAATCATTATTGAAAGCATAGGGCATTTAGGAAACTTGAAACACTTGTTACTACATACAGCACACTTGCAATGAATATATGAGAAAGATCATAAACATTTTGGCATTACAAAATTTATTTCCTTCTTTATAAAGTTTTTCCAATGTAAAAGGTTAATTGCATGTTGTGGTTGTTATGAAATATTGATATTTGACATAAAAATAAAGTAAACGGCAGAAAGTAACAAAGTTAATATGTTATGTCTAACTTTGCAAATTAAGGCTTGAATTAACATTTCATTTGTGAAAAAAGGGCAGGGGTTCTAGATAGCAATATTATCAGGGGGGGGGGGGGGGTCATTGCACTCTAAGGTAAAACTGACCCATTGTGAAAAGGCTATAAAACTTGTCTCTACACAATATTATTGAAACCTTTCAATCAGAGAATACATACATATATATATATATATATATATAGCAAAGAGAAATACTACTCAGAATTCAGTAATCACATTTGCTTTATTTTAAAATGATCACATTGATCACTGATAATATTGCAGAACCAGTACTTTATAGTGACACAGGGTATACATTCTGTTGAAAATGTTTAACATAACTGCTAGATCAAGAAAATTTACAATATTTTCACTGTTGCAATGATATCAGATCACATCGTTATAAATGATTGCTATAACAACTGCAACTCTCTGTGTTGGAAATTACTTCAAACTGGAAACGCTATCGTTTTATTATGAAAAATACCTATTTACATTCTCTTGTAATCTGTTGGTCGTCTTCCGATTCCGGTTTTAGACTAATAGAATTATTTTCCAGAGACATCTCCAATCGTTGAAGTCGTTCTTACTCGGTGTCCCTTCTAAGTCGTTTTGCTAAATGTAGTACACCAATATATTTCGTTATGTAATCGTTCACTCATGTCCTGTATTTCTATCAATAACACATTCAAATTCAAAACTAACTTGATTGAATTCCTGGTCCTTTTCCCTGCTGTTTCGTTTGCCTTTTTCTGGAGCGAGCAGTTGTTGTCTTGGCTGCGATTTCTGTTGTTATTCTCCCTGCTGTCGTTTCTCTATCCCTGCTTTGAGTCGTGCTTTCCTCGTGTTGATTTTCACGGTATTCGAACTTACTCGGCGACGATCTCGTGCTAATATTTCTTGAATATCTTGGAGATCACCTTGCTGGGATGTACTTCCAGGACGAGTGAAATCGGTTTCCACAAAATTTACATTACTTTCAAAAAGGCATCACCGAATAATGGCGGAAATTCAGCGTTCTCAAGTGCGTTACTATTGCCAGGTAACCTGGCCTGCGAACGGACACCTTTAAAATATAGATATATATAAACATATATATAAATATATATATATACATATATAAAAACTCTCGGCTCGATTTACTCGGGCTTGCGAGCCACGTGGTCTGACCGGAACCGACACGATTAGTAACCTCGCTACGCTCGGCCTTCGGCCTCGCTTCGCGAGGAATAAAACGATAGCGTTTCCATTTTGAAGTAATTCCCAACACAGAGAGTTGCAGTTGTTATAGCAATCATTTATAACGATGTCATCTGATATCATTGCAACAGTGAAAATATTGTAAATTTTCTTGATCTAGCAGTTATGTTAAACATTTTCAACAGAATATATACCCAGTGTCACTATAAAGTGATGGTTCTGCAATATTATCAGTGATCAATGCGATCATTTGAAAATAAAGCAAATGTTATTACTGACTTCTGAGTAGTATTTCTCTTTGCTATATATATATATATATGTATTCTCTGATTGAAAAGTTTCAATAATATTGCGTTGATACAACAAGTTTCATAGCCTTTTCACAATGGGTCAGTTTTACCTTTATAGTTCAATGACCCCCTGATAGTATTGCTATCTAAAACCCCTGCCCCTTTCCCATAAATGAAATGTTAATACAAGCCTTAATTTGCAAAATTAGACATATTAACCTTGTTATTTTCTGCTGTTTACTTCATTTTTATGATGTCAAATATCAACATTTAATAACAACCGCAACATACAGTTGACCTTTTACAGTGGAAAAACCTTGTGAAGAAGAAAATAAATTTTGTAATGTCAAAATGTTTATGATCGTTCTCATATATTCATTGCAAGTGTTCTGTATGTAGTAACAAGTGTTTCAAGTTTCCTAAATGCCCTATACTTTCAATCATGATTTTCCACACTAACTTTATAGACAAATGACTGCACTACATTCTAAGCTTTAAAGAAGAAATGTATTGTGTAGAGCAGTTTTGATTACTACCACCTCTGATGGAAAGCCTATTAAGAAGATTTTTGTATTGTTTGTAGTAGTAGAGTAACAATACCTTTACCAAGATTAGGACATGCATCCCACCCCATAACAATATATTATGTTTAACATAAAAAATATAACAATAATAATAATACTAATATCAATACCAGTAATAATAATAATGATAATTATAATAATGATAATAATAATATAATAATAGTGCTTCTCATTACTATATGTCATTGGTTACAGTTCAATACCTCTAGCTACCATGACTTTTTCGATGAAATACCATCCTTATATTAAATCTTTCTTCTGCAGTTCTTATAATCGAAATTTTCATATATTCAAAATCATATACTATTCTCTGGTTGGGTATGGATATTTTGCCTGTTTCTGTAACAGCACAATTAAACTTTCATGTGGTATATACTTTTGACTGATTGATGTTGTTTTCACATTATTTTTTACAGGCGTATCTAGTGCAGCCATCTTTTTCAACATATTAAGATTTCAATAACTCTTTCTTACATGTATTGTTTTTATGATATGACCTAAAAATAGCACAACCACATACTATACAATTGGCACTCACTATTACCAAACATTTGTTCAAAGTTTTTGTAGAATCCAATTGTTTTACCTCCAAATTTTTTAGGTTATGACATTGTATCTCAAAGTTCTGTTGATATGGCATCTCTTTTTGAGGGAAGAGGAAATTTTTCTATCTACCACTGGGGGTACCATTGCAACTGAAAAAAGTACACAAATTAAAACATGCACTATTCATAATGCTCTCAATTGTGGTTACCCTGGAATGAAATAATGACTGCAGTAGACAATAAAATATCTAATCAGAAGATTCTTCTTACAATGAATCTCATGCAATTATAACCAAAAATCATAAACAAAAAATAATTGGAGCATTCAACTCATCCTCGGAGTAAGAACATATTGCGTTTAAAAGTGAAATACCTTTTTCCAGATTAGAACATACACCCCCACCCCATAACAGTATATTATGTTAAACATAAAAAATAACAATAATAATATCAATACCAGTAATAAGAATGATTATAATTAATACAATAATAATAATCATGATAATAATTACAAGAAATGAGAAAGTACAAAAAGTGAAAATGATAATAATAATAAGTAAATACATAAATTGAGGTTTTATCCCTCATAGGAAAAACTATTATGATTCCTTTAAACATTAGCTTCGCGAGGTTTTGCGGGAGTCGTATTTCTAGTACTACGTGACTGTCATCTTTCATTTCTTTGCGGTTGGTTTCTGTTTCCCCATTCCTGGCACTTTTTTCACTACGATATGGTAATCTGTTTTCTCGTTCGTCGGCTAAACTACAGAATACAGGGCCACTTATTTACATACCACTGAATAACAATAGCGTCCATTGTTATCTGTTTCGTTCTACAAAAGCCTCCGACTATGGGAGGCCACATCAGTCAAAAGTGGTATAAGTTCCCGATTGGTGATTGAAAACATCGATCGCTATGGTTGAGTTCACGATTGGTGATTGAAAACATCGATCGCTATGGTTGAGTTTGTCGATTGGTGATTGAAAACATCGATTGCTGTAATTGAGATAATCGATTGGTGATTGAGATTGTCGATCGTTATGGTTGAGATTATCGATTGCTGATTGAGAATAACAGTCGCTATAGTCCAATAATCGATTGAATATCAAGACTGACGATTGCTATGGTCGAAAAAAAGATTGGTGACTGAAAATGACCATTATTCTCAATCAGCAATCGATAATTTCAACCATAGCGATCGACATTCTCAGTCACCTATCGATAATCTCAATTACAGCGATCGACATTTTCGATCACCAATCGATAAACTCAACCATAGCGGTCGATATTTTCAATCACCAATCGATAAACTCAACCATAGCGATCGACGTTTTCAATCCCCAGTCGTGAACTCATACCACTTTTGACTGACATGGCATCCCATATCCGACACCTGTAAACGAGGTGGACCAAGGTGGCCCTGTATTCTGTAGTTCCGGCTCCCGTTCGTCTTCTGATTCTTACTGTACCCTGTTTCCACAATTCTCCTTAAAATTCTGAACCTGTTTTCATTGTTGTTTGCCTTGTGATTATCATATTTTATATTTTGCAGTGTATACTGTTGGGATAATTTTTCCGAAGAATTCTCAATCTTTTTGAAGTCTTTCCTACTCGGTTTCCGTTCTAAGTCGTTTTGCTAAATTCTGTTCGTCAATTTCGTTATGTAATCGCTCAATAATAGTTTGATTTTCAATTACAAGTTTCACCGACAAAGGTAAAGAGAGTGGTGGCATTCGATAAAACAAAACAACCGAGAATGAAGCACTTCCAAGAAAAAAAGTCTCCGGTATTGGTGAAGGACCTTCTTATTCTCGAAAATGAAAGCATCGATTGGCTTTTAAACGACCAGTCATACGTCTCTCAGTGTTCAAATGCTGATGTTTTATTCTCCTATGTAGAAGAGCTAAAGTCAGAAGCTTCCCAATTAACATCACAAGAGGCATGTGACGTCACTTTACCATAATTAAAAAATGGCCCCAAACCAAAAAGTCAACATCCGGGCAACTCCATCAATGGGTACCAAAGAACCAAAGAATTATCGTCATGGATGGTCAAGCTTTTTAAACAGTCAAAGAAGACTGCATTTTAGAAGACGGCAACGACACGAAGGAACTCCATATATGGGAGCTACTTAAAAAACTGACAAACAACTAAGCTTACTACTTCAAAAACCTTGCACTACGATACTATCAAGGATGCAAAATCCTAAGCACTTACAGAAATACAAGTCACACGGAACAACCACAACCCTCGAAAAGTTAGTGAGACCAGAAATGTTGACAAATCCAAACAGAGAGATTGTTGCAAGTCAACTGAAATTTGTTGCCAACTTTAACATATTTATTGCAAAAAACGTGTTGGAGATGAGTCAAGAGAGTCGGTAAGATGCCAAAACTGCAAAGTGGGACAACGGGTTATCAACTGCAAGCATAAACGCTCTGTAAGGCTCTGTATTCAACATGGAGATCCCGAATTGTGGCTCACGGCATTTATAAATGAAATCGAGGAACTATTTAAGAATACAACAGAAAGTATACAAAGCAAAGTAGATGGCACAGATAGTAGATGTAACCAGACGCTCTCTGGAGCGTTCACTCGGGCTACACTTTATAATACGGCTTCGAACAAGCGTGAATGTCAGTTTACGCCTAAGGTTTGTATATGTTGTATACTATACGGCTGTTTCCACGACCGCAAAAAACCTACCAGACTGTATATCGCACCGCAATTCTTGTCGACGTCGCGTTTAAGCTGAGCGATTTTATCAGAAAGATTTCGAAGGTTTTACAGAAATTTCAGTGATAATTGGGTTTGTTTACTAATCGGAATAATGTTGACCAATCAGCTTTCTTGGTTCCCACGGTAGAAAAACAATTGTGAAACTTTATGCCATTCATCGTGATTCCAAGTTATCGAATGTGGAGAAGCGATATGTGGGAAAAACAACGATATTACTCCTCAATTGGATACAGTAATAGCCCACGTATAAGAACCTGAATTTTTCAGTTTAGCCTAAATACAGAAATCCACCTTATCACTCGTCAAAGTTGCTGCCGGCGAAAAAACATCTTTCCAGTTCGCCGAATACACAATTTCTTCTGACCTTCGATCCGGCGCTGACAAAATCAAATTGTTGGTTGTTTACCGTCCTCCTTATTCAACCGCTCATCGTGTCACTGTCGCCGCATTTCTCGACGCGTTTGCCAACTATCTCGAGTCGATTATTCTGTCGCCCGAGCCCCTAGTGATCACCGGCGACATGAATATCCACGTTG
>OX453275.1:16274373-16569373 GCA_949710005.1 Ricordea florida
TGCGGTCATAATTACTAAGAACTTTATTATAAACAAACAACAAGTTTACTAGATTTTAGGAACAGTCTTAAATAACATTATGTCTAGCAATCCTTTGTAACGTCAACCGTTTCACCTGCAAGCGTAATCAAACTTTCAGCGTTATCACGCTTTTTTTGTCCAGTCTTTGTGACAGGCTTGCAACTACTTTTCCACGCGACCACTCATGAGACAGACCGTAATTGAGAAAACTTCATCCAAAAGTGCTGCCAAAATTTAAATTTAAATTTAAATAAAAATCGTTAAAGCCTCCCTTATTCGGGTAATTTTGCCTTGCACAAATTGTTGACTCGAGGTATCCAACGACGTGTCTGTCTTGTCGCTGTACAGAATTCGTGTATTTACTTCAGCTTTTGGATCCCAGTGACAACAGTAGCTGACAATACAAGAGTTAGTAGTATTCATGTGCATAACATTGGCTTTCAAAGATAGTTCAGAGGTTGTCATAGCTTCATAGTTTGCTTTCATGGCCTTCATTGAGTTCTCTTTGAGTTCGCGGAACGACCTGGCCGAAACGTGCTCGCTGTTGTAGTTTGAAGTAGGTCTACCGCGAACTGCGTGTGCGTTTGTTAGCGATGTGAGCATTCCAAGGAGAAAAACGAACATAAGCAGAGTACTCATCTTTCGTATCCAACATCGATGGTGCAAATAACTTGATGACCTCTTGCGCGGCCTCGATTTCATAATAACAATACCCAAAGGCCTTTGCGGGTAGTCCGATTTGCAACGTTGTCGATAGATAGACTGATAAGACCGAAAAGGTAAACCTAGACTCGGGCTACCTGTGGTAGTAGCCCGACTAATAAGCCGACCCTTGGACAGCCCCCTATATCAATCAAATTTTAATAACTAGTTAAAACCAGAAATAACCGCCGACCCCAACCCACTCCTTAAAATCCGAATCAATTTTAATAACAGAATCAGCATCAACTTTATATAAACCACTGCCACCCCTGATTTTGGATAAACTTAACATCTATTCCATGAAAAGTATTTTACATAACTTAAACAACGATATTAACAAACTTTATGAATAACCCAGATCCATATACAATTTTTCTCTAGTTTCGGGGTCTATATCATAGGTAAACTCTTTTATACTAAAGTCGACATCACTTATCATAGCCCGCTGATTGTACATCCAATATATACTATCACCGTAGTTTGAATCTTCCACTAATTTGAAATTGGATCGATGTGCATTTGGGTAAAGTGAAAAAAATTTATTGACCAGAGTTTCAGTTTCACCTAAGATATCTAAAATATATTCGGCGTTTACTAATTTAACTGAATTCAAATCATGCCTTAATTTTGGAACTAATCCCGAGGGTACTTTATTACTAACACCAAACGAAGTCTTTTTCGTTTATAATGAATCTTCTATTATAAGTCCAATATACACTTAATCCATAATCCAGGTCATTAAATAACTTAAATTTAGATCGATCTGCGATAGGATATAGGTAAAAAAATTTTGTTAATCTTTACCATTGGTAATATCCAATATCGAAACCTCTATTATTAAACCTAAATCTATTTTCAGTTGTTCTAAATTGTCACTTGAAATACTCCCAAAAATCTATTAAAGGATTGCTGATTGTTTTTTCCATTATATATTGTTAACCAATTATGAAATCGTTTCCAATGTATAACCACATTACCAGTATTCACGAAACCTCCGAATTCAAAACGTGAGAAATCCGCCTTTGGGTATTGTCTATGGAATTCATGACGAACTAGTGAAGCACCTTGGGTTAAACCTAAATCAATATTCAAGTGAGCTTTTTGATCTTCTGTAAAATTTTTCACAAATGTGTCGATTGGTTTGTCTTCTCCAAGCAAGAAGAAGAATTCATCCCAATAATTTCATTTGATCCAATCTTTATTTGGGAATGATACGTATTGGAATTTTGGTAAATTAGCGCCGGGATATGTTTTTTTTAAAATTTTCCCACAAATCCATTGTAATTGGTAACTTAAGATAGTTTTAATAACCTCAATCTCGGTATAATTTGGCCCTCGTTTCTGGATTTAAATCATCGGAAAACGATTTAAGAATATTGTCGTTGGTTGATATAATTTGACGTCTATTATAAGTCCAATAAATACATTGTCCACAACTTAGTTTGTCTATGAATCTAAATTTAGTTCTATCAGCGTTTGGGTAAATCTTCTCCATGATGACTTATATCAATTATTCCATCGTTTTCTGTCTTATTCGTTAATTTTAAAATACCTAAATCTATTTTAAGCAGCTCTAAATTTTCACCAGAAACCCGGTTGAATTGAATTAGTGTCTTTGGGTATGCCAAAATAGAACCAGCAAAAACAAGCAACCAATGATCATCTTGATTCCAACTGATAACTCCTATATCCGTTTCGCCGAATTCTCCAAACTTAGATACATTAGCGTCTGGATATTGTCTATTAAACTCATTCCGTAGGTCTTCTTCAACGTTGATTGTTCCTAAATCTATAAATAATTGTCTTTGGCTTTTTTTCAAGTTGTTATGTAGATACAAAACAGCAGCAGTAGTATCTAATAAAAACGGATCAGTGTTTTTAAACTTTATAACTAATCTAACATCTCTACTAGGTTTATATTTCCAAAAAAGGAACGTTGTCCTGGTTGAATAATCTTATATTGGGTGAAATGTTTTTAAAATTTGCTTTGGGGTATTTGGTTTTAAAGTGGACCCATATATCCAAATCCATATAAGTAGTAAAGGGGGCCACTATGGGGCAAATGAAGGCTTCTGATTGGCTGTTGAAAAAATTTTTTCAGGGTATTTAAAAATTGCGGCGGTGTCGAAAATATGCAAATGGAGGAAAAACCGGTTGGACCGGTTTGGACCGGTTTTGGCGGGAAAGGGGCTTAGTAACCCCCCACCATATTTGGAACGAGAGCGTAAATAAAACAATGGTACATTTCATGTTGTTTTTTATTAGTGTAGTTTTTTACCGAACCAATTTACAAAAGAGACCATTGGTTTTGCCCAGGGTTTGCCCATTCTGCTTGCATAGGATCCTTTGCCATATTTCTTGTCCAGTCTTTTTTTGATTTCAGCTACTGAAAGGGCTCCACCACACATGGTGTGCCTTCTTCTTCTTTTTATTCTTTTCTTTCTTGCTACCATCATCACCAAGTACCAATGAAAGGTGGAGGGCGTCTGTACTTGTTAACCAACTTTCTTAATGTGCTTTGTTTGCCTCCATACTGTCGTATTCTTTTAAACACTCTTGTGTATCTTTTAATGCGTCGCCTTTTAGGCATTCTCTCAAATGAAGGGACATGAATGGTTGAATGGGTTTAAATGACATTTGAATGCATTCCTAACAGATAAAAGACACACACACAATATATCATTTGAAATCTTTTAATGAATAATAACCATGTTTTTTTTACAAGAGAATAGTGTAATTCCATCTTTTGGCACTCCATGATCATAAACGTTCATTGTCTTCCTATAAAGCAAATAACGGGTTCATGAACGAAACCGTGGTGTTGTCTTATAAATTCTTGAATGGAAAGACTTATGAATTCATGATCATCATCTCGAGGAAAATATTGTACAAAATTACCATGATTATCTTGATGAAAGAATCTTACATTGCCTTCATGAGCATCATCATTGTCATCACTGATGGCCTACAATAAAACAAGTTTTGTTTATATCACTTGTGGTGATAAAGCCATGTGTTCGAATAAAAGGACATAATCTGGAGCATCAAACATGTGGTCAAATAAAAGGGCATAATCTTGATCATCATCAATATATTCACCCTAGAAAAGAAAGGTGATATTTTTTTTTATTCTAAGGATAAGACATTGAAGTGCCAGAAGAGAGCATTACAACCTTTACAATCACAATAATCCATTTCATCAACCATATGGTAGCAGTAACTACAATCACAACCACAATAACTATATTGATTCTTGTTCGCATTCGTCACATTGACATTGTGCTAAATGAAATAACAGTTCACTATCACTATCATCACTATCTTCACCCTGGCAAAAAAAAGAAAAAAAAACTTATTTGAATTTTCTCATAAAATCAAGCCATACCCTTCGGCTTACTACATCTAAATCTTTACAAATATGTTCAATGAGTGGTACATCTGCTTGACGTAAATTGGGAACACCATATCTATAACGAAGAAAACTTGTACACTCTCCAGTTTTTATATTTATCTAGGGAAAAAAAAGAAAAAAAACTATAATGTGTTACACCATTCGATTCTACTCATGATGAAAACTATGTCAAGATATATCTCCTGAAGACTAAGTTTGGCAACTTGTAAACTTGCTTGATTGTGTTTATCCATAACATATCTTGCACATTCAGCAAGCATGTAAAAAATCTACAAAATTAAAAATTAAAATTCATGATTGACGAAAAAAACCACAAAGTATTAGATAACAAAAATCCAATGTTTCACGAATCCTCAAGGTGTGATAATCACGTTGACTATATCCATTGAAATTACTGTAGTAATCATGCATAACAAACGTCATAAGGTCAACGGTTTCATTCATTATCTGTAATGATAAAAAAATTTAATAAGGATCAGTTAATAAACGAAAAGCTATCCTTCTGCAATCAAACAGATAATCACGAGTACGTAACAGGCTATAAGCATCAAACAGATCAAATTGAGCCATAGGAGCATCCACTAATTCTTGATATTAATTAGTAATGTATCTTGAACAATCATCAATTGATCGAACCATCTGTGAAAGGTAAAGAAACAACTATAAGATGTTGTGTTCTCTCTTCATGAAAAAAGAGGGTTTTTGAAATGTTTTGAGTAAAAAATCAAGCACAAGTTCTTTGTGAATATGTAACATGGAATATTTCCATTCACGTATCTCTTTAAAGACTATAAATGATCTGTCGATTCGTAGTTCTGATTGATTATAGCGTGTTTCTGGATACATCTGGAAAATATAAAAGACAATTTATAGAGTTTGTTTGTAAAGATTGACAATCTTATATTCATTATCTCCTACTTTCATGGTGACAACAATATTATGAGGTATTTGAATGTCTATGATATTACTCATCACCTAAGAAAGAAAAAAAAAGTTTAAGTGTATTCAATAATAATTTTTTTTAAAGACATCAATAAAAAATAAAAAATAAAATAAAATAAAAAGTTTTTTTAATCACAATATTGTACATACAAATGCAAACGAATTTTTTTCTTTTTCTTTGAAATAGACTATCTCAGTGTTTGGGACAACCTGTATGCATGATACCATATGCTCCATGGTCTGAAAAAAAAGAAAAGTTATTTTTTTAGTGGCCTCCATCCTCCCCTTACAGCCACCCCTAACCTCACAGAATAACTTTTCTTTTTTTTTATTTACAGTGTGGCCTCCATCCTCCCCTTACAGCAACCCCTAACCTCACGTCAAAAAAAAAAAGATTTAACAATGGAGCATACATACAATATCACATACTTCTTTGATGAAAGTTGGATTGTGTATCACATCAGTATTGGTGGCACTCTCTAAAAGCTCTCTTATAGTATAGTAGTTGTGAAAAAATCGAAACGGGTTGGCTATAATTCTATTTTGCTGCTGTAACTTATATTTAAGAGTTGATTTGGTTGCTTTGAGTTTGATCAATGCCTATAGAAAAAAAGATAAATTATCAAATGAGGGAATCAAAAAGAACTCGTCTTTCGCAATAATCCATTGGTGTATAATCATCCCATAAATTAAAACCTATACAAAGGGCTTTTTGCAATAACATCTTGACAATCGATTCAATGTTGGAAGTTTGTAAGTTTCGTTCTTGCTTATCCTTGATATACAGAATCAGTTCATTATAAGTCTAAAAAAAAGAAAAACATTGAGGTAAACGAGATTGTACATGTCTTGTTGCCGAGTAAAAATAATAAATGGCTTTGGCCAGGAAACACAAACCAAGTATGACTAATAAAATTATTATGATTGTATTCAAGTCAATTCTTACCAGCCGAATCCTTCGTTGGAACTCTGGATCTTGTAAGAGGGCATCTGTGGCTTCTTCAGAGGTCATAATGTACGTGGATGGTAATTGTTTCCTGCAATGCGGGCAGTCAAACCGTCTGTTGTCCAACCAATGTTTAAGGCAAGGATCACAAAGTGGCTTTTTACAACATGGTGTTGGAGGGGCTGATTCGCCTTCAAAACAAACCAGACCAGGACCGTCAATGGGTGGATCTCGCGGTATAGTCAGAGGATTGGCTGCAATTGCCCCTGGTTCCTGGTTGTCCGGCTGTTGCTGAGTTGTTTCAGGTGGTACCACATCAGCATCAACAGCAGCAGTAGAAACAGATGGTGGTGTCACAGGATCAGCGGATGTAGATGGTGTCACATCAGCAGCGGATGGTCCGGCTTCGTTGATTAAATTTAAATTAAACATATGGGACGACCCAGAAGACGAAGGCGATACAGGGTCGCTGGAAGAAGAAGAAGAAGAAGAAGAACTTGTTGCTGGTCTTTTGGCAGCACCTCTTTGGCTCTGTTGTCTACGCTTGGGCATCTTGACCGTCAAATTGGAAAACACTGGCACAAATATCACCCTGTATCACCTTCGCCTACAAAGAGATGAGCAAAAAGACACCGACTGGAAGCAGCGTCATTGCTTATATACTTTTTTGGGGAAGTCGGTTTAAAACCGGTTTGACTGGTTTTTCAAAAATAAGAGAGGGGGGTGGGGGGTACCCCCTATCAAAACCGGTTTTTTTTTAACAAGAAAAAACTTGATTGACTGGTTTTGAAAAAAAAATAAGAGAGGAGGGGTGGGGGTACCCCCTATCAAACAGGTTTTTAACAAGAAAAACTGGATTGACAGGAATGAAAAACCTGATGAACCGGAAAAGACTGGTAAAACAGGTAAAGAACATGGTATGCTTCAGAGAGTATAAAAGAAGAGTGAGTTGTAGTATTTTCACCACAACTAGTGGAGCGAAGAAGAAGCAAACATGGATGAAGAGATCAAAGAGAATATAGAAGCTCAGTTTTGGCGCGTCTATTGTGAATGCGTTTGGGACAGAGTCAAGTCTTTGGCGAATGAGGCCTGTTATGGATGTTCTCATAGAACTCCATACGAAAAAGATCATAGTTGTGAAGCGGATGATGAAGCAAAGATTTCAAGGTTTATGGAAAGCGGATACAGCTACACCCTACACTACGAACCAACCACACCTAACAAGCGAAAAAACCGTCAACGCAGTAACATCCTGTGGTACAACCCCCCTTTCAGCAAGAACACAAGTACCAACATCGGACACCAATTCCTCACTCTAGTAGATAAGCACTTCCCAAAAGACCACGAGCTCCGTAAAATCTTCAACCGCAACACCATCAAGATCAGTTACAGCTGCATGAACAACACTAAACAAATAATTGACAACCATAATAAATAAATAAATATACATTTATATAGCGCCATTTTCCACTAATTGTCCATGGCGCTTTACAATGCTTTAAAATTAAAATCCTAATTCTTTAAAAACCTAAAATCCTAAATCCTAAAATTAAAATCCTAAGAGTTAAATACGCTATATAATACAATTAGGCTACAAATAAAAAGTAAAAAACTACAAATCAAATGCACGCTTAAAAAGATAAGTCTTAAGATTAGCCTTAAAAACTGCCTCTGATGATGAAAGTCTGATCTGGAGGGGTAGTTTATTCCAGAGCCTTGGTGCCGCCACGGAAAAAGCCCTTTCACCATACGTTTTAAGATTTGCTCTAGGTTCATCAAGCAACCTCTTGTTTGAAGATCGTAATATCCGACCAGAAATGTTAAATCGCAGTAGGTCTCTAATGTAATCAGGGGCCAGTCCATTCAGAGCTTTGTAAGTTAACAACAATATTTTGAAAATAATCCTAAAATGAACTGGCAACCAATGTAAGCTCCTTAGTATTGGTGTGATGTGTTCATGCCTTCTAGTCAAGGTAACAAGGCGAGCTGCTGAGTTCTGTACAAGCTGAAGTCTATTAATCAGATACTTTGGGAGACCGTACAATAGGGCGTTACAATAGTCCAAACGCGATGTTATGTAAGCGTGAACAATGGTCTCAGTAGTACTCTGGGATAGGTATCGCCTAATTTTAGCTATACTACGAATGCGGAAAAATGCGCTCTTGCAGATTATTTTAACGTGTTCTTTGAAATCCAAACATTGATCGAATGCAACTCCTAAATTCCTGGCCTGTTTACTAGACTTGATTACTTCATCACCAACTCGTATATAGTCGAGGGGTGGTCGTGGACGATATTTAGAACTAATAACCAAAAGTTCAGTCTTATCCCGATTTAACTTAAGTTTGTTGCGCAGCATCCAGTCCCCAATGTCCTTAACACATAATTCTACTGCCATCTTTGAGCTTGATAGATGATTAGGGCAATTGGACGTAAACGACAAGTACAACTGTGTGTCATCTGCATAGAGATGAAACGGTATGCTATGCTTTCTGGCTATGTCACCCAGCGGACTTGTATAAAGGGAATACAACAAGGGTCCCAGTACAGAACCCTGTGGTACCCCGTAGGGTAAATTCTTCTTTGACGATTCAATTCCATTGACAGAAACAAACTGTTCGCGTGAGTGAAGATACGAATGAAACCAATTAAGAGCAGTGTTCCTAATACCAAAGCGATTCTGTAGTCTAGATAACAAAATCGAATGATCGACAGTATCAAACGCAGCCGATAAATCGAGCAATAGTAATATAACCGATCTGTTATTGTCAATAGCCTTCAAAATATCATTTTTAACTCTCACAAGCGCAGTCTCTGTACTGTGATGAGATTTATATGCCGACTGAAATTCTTCTAATAAGCCTTCATTATTATTAAGGACAACAACATTGTTACCTTAAAGACATTAAACCTTATATATTATATATAATATATTATCTGCTTGTTAGCTTCTATGGTAATGCGTAGTCCGTTATTTTTAAAGACACGGCATATTTCTTTCTTGATGTTTTCTGTGTCTGTAGGTGTGGTGTTAGTGGTCGCCAGTCCGTCGTCTCGGTAAAGTCCTACGTTAATATTAAGGTGTTGCAGCTGGGATAGGAGGAAACTTCCTACAAGCTCGCATGTTTCCGCGCCGTCGTAGCTGCCCATTGTGACGTCAAATGCTGCGTTGCCTTTCTTTTGCCAGGGTTGTTTCTTGTGGATTAGGATGGAACTTTTAGCATGGATTATGATGTTTCTTTCGTGTGTGGTGATGTTGTCGTGGGCTGAGGCGAAGTCGAGTGCTTTGTTAAGGAGGTCTTGGCTGATTGACGGGTAGAATTCTTCAATGTCGAAGCAGATGAAGTTGAGGTGGTGTTTGTCTTTGATGGCTTTAAACCAGTCGATTACAGATGCAGTGTTTTTCCATTGGTTAAAGTTGCATTTTCTTGCGATGTTACTGTTGATACGATCGAGAATCCTCTAACACCACACCTAGAGACACAGAAAACATCAAGAAAGAAATATGCCGTGTCTTTAAAAATAACGGACTACGCATTACCATAGAAGCTAACAAGCAGATAATTAACTTCCTGGATGTCACATTCAACCTCAACCAAAACACCTATAAGCCCTTCACAAAGCCAAATACGACACTGCAGTACGTCCACCGCGAGGGCAACCACCCGCCAATCACTACAAAGAACATTCCCGCTGGCATCAACAAACGACTATCATCCCTATCATCCGACAAAGCATCCTTTGACCAAGCCGCCCCCTCATACCAGAAAGCACTCGACGAAAGCGGATACAGCTACACCCTACACTACGAACCAACCACACCTAACAAGCGAAAAAACCGTCAACGCAGTAACATCCTGTGGTACAACCCCCCTTTCAGCAAGAACACAAGTACCAACATCGGACACAAATTCCTCACTCTAGTAGATAAGCACTTCCCAAAAGACCACGAGCTCCGTAAAATCTTCAACCGCAACACCATCAAGATCAGTTACAGCTGCATGAACAACACTAAACAAATAATTGACAACCATAATAAACGCATCTTAACCACATCTACACAAATCAACGATTCTGCCGCCGCTAACAATAAAGAAAGAAAGACATGCAACTGCCGACAAAAGAACAATTGCCCACTCAACGGAAACTGCCTACAACCATCAGTAATCTACCAAGCCACCGTTACGCGCATAGACAACAACACGTCCCAAACCTACATCGGACTTACAGAAAACGACTTCAAAACAAGATACAGAAACCACACCGCATCTTTCCGCCACGCTAAACACAGAAACTCCACCGAGCTCAGCAAACACATATGGACCCTTAAAGACAACAACATTGAACACTTTATTTCCTGGCGGATCCTGTCTTCACACTCGCCATATAACAGCTCAAGCAAAAGATGTAACCTCTGCCTCAAAGAAAAATTCCTAATCATCTGCCGACCCGAACTATCCACGCTAAACAAACGTAACGAGCTTGTGTCTTCTTGCCGCCACAGAAACAAAACCCTCTTACGCAATACCTGAAACTTAACGATCTCTATTATTATGTAAATTTAACTACTTTGTACATAAGCGATGGTAAAGGACATTCCTACCATATCCCCTGATGAGTGGGCAACCACGAAACAGGCTTGTAGGGATAAACCTGTAGTTTGTTTGTGTGTTTTTTCTCCCGCAACAACTATATAATAAGAGAGAGAGAGAGAGAGAGAGAGAGAGAGAGAGAGAGAAGGATACCATAAATTACTAGAAATACGACTCCCGCAAAAACCTCGCGAAGCTAGTTTTTGAAGAAGTCACAATGCTTTTATATTTTTTTCTTTATTTTTTTTTTTTATATTTTGTATTCTATTTTTATATCAGCGTAATCCCCATTATTTTATTTCTTATGCTGTGTTTGGTACACAATTAGTGACACTTGGTGCAAATTACATGATCAGTATACCGCTCAACACAATGCTTAAAAATTGACCTTCACTTAGCTCTTTCACTGCCACTGAGATTGCACCAGAGGGAATAGAAGTAAAATTATTTATTATCTTGACAGGGAATACAGAGTCGATGAAGTATCACAATAATATTCACTTAACACAAATTGAAAATGATTGTAAATCTTTTGCAGGTGAAATCTTGAAGAGTTCATATGAATGCTTGTGTTTAGCAAGGTGTAAAAACCTGTGTTTTTTTTCTTTAGTTTTATTTTCTTAGTCTCTACTGCTTTGTCTTCTTTGTTGTACATCACTTTTAAACACAATATGTTCTTACACAGGATGAGTTGAATGCTCCAATTATTTTTTGTTTATGTTTTTTGGTTATAATTGCATGAGATTCATTGTAAGAAGAATCTTCTGATTAGATATTTTATTGTCTACTGCAGTCATTATTTCATTCCCGGGTAACCACAATTGAGAGCATTATGAATAGTGCATGTTTTAATTTGTGTAATCTTTTCAGTTGCAATGGCACCCCCAGTGCCAATCCCTCAAAAGAGATGCCATACCAACAGACGTGTGAGATGCAATGTCATTACATAAAAAAATTGTGGTAAAACAATTGGATTCTCCAAATACTTTGAATAAAGGTTTGGTAATAGTGAGTGCCGACTGTATAGTATGTGGTTGTGCTATTTTTAGGTCATATCATAAAAACAATACATGTAAGAAAGAGTTATTAAAATCTTAATATGTTCAAAAAGATTGCTGCACTAGCTACTCCTGTAAAAACATAATGTGAAATCAACATCAATCAGTGAAAAGTATATACCACATGAAAGTTTAATTGTGCTGTTACAGAAACAGGCAAAATATCCATACCCAACCACAGAAGATTATATTATTTTGAATAGATGAAAATTTCTATTATAAAAACTGCAGAAGAAAGATTTAATATAAGGATGGTATTTCATGGAAAAAGTCATGGCAGCCAGAGGTATTGAACTGCAACCAATGACATATAGTACAGAGAAGAACTATCATTATATTATTATCATTATTATTATTACTATTATTATTACTGGTATTGATATGATTATTATTACTATTGTTATATTTTTTATGTTAAACACAATATATTTTTATGGGGTGGGATGCATGTCCTAATGTTGGTTAAGGTATTGTTACTCTACTACTACAAGCAATACAAAAATCTTCTTAATAGGTTTTCCATCAGAGGTGGTAGTAATCGAAACAGCTTCAAACAATAACATTTCTTCTTAAAGGCCTAGAATCTAGTGCAGTCATTTGTCTATAAAGTTTGTGTGGAGAATCATTATTGAAAGCATAGGGTATTTAGGAAACTTGAAACACTTGTTACTACATACAACACACTTGCAATGAATATATGAGAAAGATCATAAACATTTTGGCATTACAAAATTTATTTTCTTCTTTATAAAGTTTTTCCAATGTAAAAGGTTAATAGCATGTTGTGGCTCTTATGAAGTATTGATATTTGACATCATAAAAATAAAGTAAACAGCAGAAAGTAACAAAGTTAATATGTTATGTCTAACTTTGCAAATTAAGGCTTGAATTAACATTTCATTTGTGGTAAAAGGGCAGGGGTTCTAGATAGCATTATTATTGGGGGCGGGGGGGTCATTGAACTCTAAGATAAAACTGACCCATTGTGAAAAGGTTAACATGTTATGTCTAACTTTGCAAATTAAGGCTTGAATTAGCATTTCATTTGTGGGAAAAGGGCAAGGGTTCTAGATAGCAATATTATCAGGGGGGTCATTGAAGTCTAAGGTAAAACTTACCCATTGTGAAAAGGCTATGAAACTTGTTGTCTCTATGCAATAGTATTGAAATCTTTCAATCAGAGAATACATACATATATATATATATAGCAAAGAAAAATACTACTCAGAAGTAAGTAATAACATTTGCTTTATTTTCAAATGATGGCATTGATCACTGATAAAATTGCAGAACCAGTACTTTATAGTGACACAAGGTATATATTAAACACAACTGCTAGATCAAGAAAATTTACAATATTTTCACTGTTGCAATGATATCAGATCACATCGTTATAAATGATTGCTATAACAACTGCCACTCTCTGTGTTGGGAATTTCTTCAAAATGGAAACGCTATCGTTTTATTCTGACAAATACCAACTTACATTCTTTTGTAATCTGTTGGTCGTCTTCTGATTCCGTTTTTAGACTAATAGAATTATTTTCCAGAGACATCTTCAATCGTTGAAGTCGTTCCTACTCGGTTTCCCTTCAAAGTCGTTTTGCTAAATTTAGTACGCCAATATATTTCGTTATGTAATCGTTCAGTCATGTCCTGTATTTCTATCAATAACACATTCAAATTCAAAACTAACTTGGTTGAATTCCTGGTCCTTTTCCCTGCTGTTTCGTTTGCCTTTTTCTGGAGCGAGCGGTTGTTGTCTTTGCTGCGATTTCTGTTGTTATTCTCCCTGCTGTCGTTTCTCTATCCCTGCTTTGAGTCGTGCTTTCCTTGTGTTGATTTTCACGGTATTCGAACTTACTCGGCGACGATCTCGGGCTAATCTTTCTTGAATATTTCGGAGATCATCTTGCTGGGATGTACTTCCAGGACGAGTGAAATCGGTTTCCACAAAATTTACATTACCTTCAAAAAGGCATCACCGAATTCTCAATGGCGGAAATTCAGCAGTTCTCAAGTGCGCTACTATTGCCAGGTAACCTGGCCTGCGAACGGACACCTTTAAAATATATATATATATATATATATATATAAATATATATATATTTAGTATAATTTTAGAGCGAACACAGTGTTTCCAGCAATCTGATTGGTTGAGTGTACTCGCCATATGACGTTATATTCACCGCGCTAGGCGGTGAATATAAAGCAAAGCAAAATGGCTGCCAGCAGCCGGTTTGTAAATGTTTCCGACGAGGAAATCTCAGAAATTAAAAGTAGTGCAGTCCCGAAAACAACGCAAAATGCAACAAAATATGGTGTTAAACTTTTCAAAGGTATGTCAGCCTCTTCCGTTGGGCTTATTATTTTACTTTGAAACTTTACAAACAGAAACAGTACCGATAACAACGGCTGAAACAGCTAATTAACTGTCGTAACTCTTAATTTACCTTACACAGAATGGTTCGCTTAACAAACCGAATTCGAAACAGAGTTTAAGTGCATGGAAATCAAAGAAATGAACAACTGCCTTTCAAAGTTTTATTTATCAGCAAGACGACAAGACGGAAGCCATTACAAGAAAACAAGTTTGTTGTCAATCAGAGCAGCCCTAGATCGACCCATGTGACATTTATACCGGAAATAAAATGTGTTGAATCTCGATTTCTCTGTTGTTCAGCTCTGAAATTATACTAAAACAATTATTCGCCTCAGGCTCAGTTAATATTGGCGAATATTTACCTCGCCTTCGGCTCGGTAAATATTCGCCAATATTAACTTCGCCTTCGGCGAATAATTGTTAAATATATATATACATATATAAAAACTCTCGGCTCGATTTACTCAGGCTTGCGAGCCACGTGGTCTGACCGGAACCGACACGATTAGTAACCTCGCTACGCTCGGCCTTTGGCCTCGCTTCGCGAGGAATTATGCTGGACAACAGAACTGCAAGTGCTGTCCCCGCTGTATCTGTCGTATCCTTTATACTAGAAATAAGACTCCCGCAAAACCTCGCGAAGCTAGTTTTTAAAGGACTCCTAATTATTTTTCCTACGAGGGATGAAACCCCAATTTATGTATTTACTTATTATTATATTATTTTTATATTTTGTACTTTCTCATTTTTGCAATTATTATCATGATTATTATGATTGTATTATTATCATTATCATTTTTAATATTACTACTGTTATTGATATTATTATTAGTACTGTTATTTTTTTTATTTAACATAATATACTGTTATGGGGTGGGGGTGTATGTCCTAATCTGGGAAAAGATATTGTTCCTCTACTACTACAAGCAATTCCGTTTTTCTTCTGAATAGGGTTTGTCTCATATGAATTAAAAATTACTCAACTCTGAACAATACCATTTCTTCTTTTAAGCTTAGAATCTAGTCATGGTTGCCACAGCCATAAGATCTTTAAATTCCCTGACTTTTTCCCTTACCCAAAAAATTAGAAAAGTCACAAATTAGTCCTGGTGATGACCTCCAAACTCCTGACCTGTCTAACCTGTGGCAATCATGCTAGTGCAGTCATTATCATCATTATAATCATGTCCATACAGTTAGTGTGGAAAATCATGATTGAAAGCAGATGGCATTTAGGAAACTTCAAAGACTTGTTATTACATACAGCACCCTTGCAATGAATATATAAGAAAAATTGCTAAAAATTTTAGCATTACAAACTCTAGTTTCTCCCTTATAGAGTTTTTCCAATGTAAAAGGTCAACTGTATATTATGGTTGTTACTAAATATTTGTATTTGACATCATAAAAATGAATTAAACAGCATTAAGGAAAAGGTTAAGATGTTGCCTAATTTTGCAAAGTAGGGCTTAAATTAACTTTTCATTTGTGGGAAAAGGATGGGTGATAAGAGAGTAATTCCCAGGGATACATGGAACTCAAAGGTAAAAACCCATTTTGAAATGGCTCAATGGAACTTGTCTGTCCCAACAAACTTTTTGATTACGCAATACATATATGTAGGTAATGACATTAACTGATCATCGCAGTAGCTTATATGTAGCAAAGAAATAGAGCAAAGAGAAATACTACTCAGAAGTCAGTAATAACATCTGCTTTATTTACAAATAATTGCATTGATCAGTGATAATATTGCAGAACCAGTCACTTATTGTTTCACTTATCTTTTCTGTTGAAAATACTGAACATAACTGCTACATCAAACAAATCTACAATATATTTTCACTGTTGCAATGATATCAGATCACATAATTATAAATACTTGCTATCACAACTGCAATCTCTGTATTGGGAATTTCTTTCAAATGGAAGGCAATCGTTTCACTACGAAAAATATCTACTTGCATTCTCATTGCAGTATTAATACTACGTGACTGTCATCTTTCATTTCTTTGCGGTTGGTTTCTGTTTCCCCTTTCCTGGCACTTTTTTCACGACGATATGGTAATCTGTTTTGTCGCTCGTCTTCTGTTTCTGTCTGCATACTGGAAGTCGTTCCCACTCGGTTTCCGTTCTAAGTCATTTTGCTAAATTTTGTTCGCCAATTTCGTTATGTAATCGCTCCCTCATGTCCCGTATACCTAAAACGAGTCTTTGTTTCTATCGATAACAAATTCAATTTCCAATGTAACTTGATGGTATTCCTGGTCCTTTTCCTTGCTGATTCCTTTGCTTTTTTGAGTAAGCAGCTGTTGTCTTAGCTGCGATGTCTCTTGTTATCGTCTCTACTGTCGTTTCTCAATCTCTGCTTTGAGTCGCCGCTTCCCGTGTGCCGATTTTTGCGGCATTCAAACTTACTCGACGACGATCTCTCGCCATTCTTTCTTATATATGTAGGAGATCTTCTTGCTGGGATGTATTTCCAAGACGAGTGAAATCGGTTTCCACAAAATTCACATTATTTTCAAAACATCATTCAAGGAATTCCTAATGGCGGAATTTCACATGGAGTAATGTTGCCAGGTAACCTGGCCTGCGAACGGACACCTTTAAAATATATATATATATATATACATATATAAAAACTCTCGGCTCGATTTACTCGGGCTTGCGAGCCACGTGGTCTGACCGAAAGCGACACGATTAGTAACCTCGCTACGCTCGGCCTTCGGCCTCGCTTCGCGAGGAATTATATACATGTATATATAAGAGTAAGAGAGAGAGAGAGAGAGAGAGAGAAAGAGAGAGAGAGAGAGAGACAGAGAGAGAGAGAGCATTAATTATTATGCTTGACAACAGAACTGCAAGTGCTGTCCCCGCTGTATTTGTCGTATCCTTTATATTATATAGATATATATAAGAGAAAGAGAGAGAGACAGAGAGAGACAGAGGGAGAGAGGGCATTAATTATTATGCTTGACAACAGAACTGCAAGTGCTGTCCCCGCTGTATTTGTCGTATCCTTTATATTATATAGATATATATATATATATAAGAGAAAGGGAGAGAGAGAGAGAGTGAGAGAGAGAGAGAGAGACAGAGAGAGAGAGAGAGAGAGAGAGACAGAGAGAGAGAGAGAGAGAGAGAGAGAGAGAGAGAGAGAGAGAGAGAGATAGAGATAGAGAGATAGCATTAATTATTATGCTTGACAACGGAACTGCAAGTGCCGTTCCCGTTGTATTTGTTATATCCTTTATATTATATATATATAAGAGAGAGAGAGAGAGAGAGAGAGAGAGAGAGAGAGATAAGAAATATCGGGGAGAGAACTTACAGTTTCAAATACTGCTACGATTTCTCTGACTCTCTTTCTCTAAGGAGAGAGAGACAGAGAGAAAGAGAGTAGTAGTAACAGTAGTAGTAGTAGTAGTAATTTATATCTTTTTGAGTTTGGCTTCAGTTTAAGCTAAGTGTAAAGGATGTGACAGAGAGAACGGGGACAGCACTTGCAGTTGTGTTGTCAAGCATAATAATTTGTCTCATTTTATATTCCTTTGTTGCAGTTTTGGTTTGCTTATTCGTCTCAATGTAATTTCTTTGTTGCAATTTGCATTTACCCTTTCTCATAATTCAATAACGGTGCCTGAGAATATGTCGGATTCCTGTGGATCGCAAAAAGAATGCTTGACCATTGAATGGGCAAACAAAACAGACGTGTGAAGAAATTTTTTGCTAAAACTAAAATGAGGAGGTAATCATCTACACCATTGGTAGCATTCATTTCGAGCATTAGGTTCAGTATACAATGTAGCAACAAGATGTAAAGTGTTACACTTGCGATGGATCACGAATCAGCATTTCGTTTTAAATCATAACTCAAATGCTAATTGGCGCAACATGTGCGAACAGGCATCACGGAGGTCGAGCATTCCTAAGTCAGGCGAGCGCCAAAGAAACAGACCAACACAAAGATTAATTACTTCCAAAGTTTACGTAACCTAAGCCGCTGGCTGAAAGCAAACGTGC
This sequence comes from Ricordea florida, assembly GCA_949710005.1. NCBI lineage: Eukaryota > Metazoa > Cnidaria > Anthozoa > Corallimorpharia > Ricordeidae > Ricordea > Ricordea florida. Next base: position 16,292,456 of record OX453275.1, read on the forward strand.
TTAGATAAAAAGTTGTCAAAACGGAGTTAACTGACAACAATTGACTCAAGGCATAGACTATCTGTCTAAAACGAACACGTTAAAATAAGAATTGACGCGAACAAATCATCAAGAAAGTTGGACATACCAAAACTTTGGGTGCTACCGTAGATGATCAACTTACTTGGTGCAAACGCGTTTTTGGAAATAAGCAAGAAGGCATCCTCAACTGAAGGGCGAGACCCTTTATTCCGAAAGAAACTGCCATTCAAATTTATAACGCTTCAATTTATTGCCACATTTTAATTATTGCAACCCGGTTTGGTACTTTTTCAGTGGCTGCTTGAGCGATAAGCTCCAAAATAAAATTGCAGAATCATTCAGCTAAAATAATTACGAAATTGCCCTTTGATACAAACGCAGCCCTTCTCCTATCCATCGTTAAATAGGAGAGGCTATCAATTCGACGAAGGAAACAGAAAGCCTCGTTGATGTAGAAAACAATAAACGGTCTCGTCCCGGAATACGTTTAACGTCTTTTTCCTCAGTTACTCTCATTACAACCCGAGAAACTCCGAGGGAAAGCTGGCTTTTCCAAAACCGAGAACTAACTATTTGAAAGGAAGTCTCTCCAAAAGTGGATCCACATTACGGAATCACTTGTTCGATAGCTTACAAACTGCCGGATCTGTTGTGCGCGAAATTTAGGCGAATACCGAAAAACGTGCCCGACATATCGGATTCCCACACGGCAATCATGTAAAGCAGTTGTACTGATAGTCTTCGTTTGTAACTTCAAGTGATGATTTTCCGTGTTTAAATAAATGTTTCCGTACGTACACATATACATACGTGCAATACATAGATTACTAAGTGCATGGCATTTATTTCTGACACGATTTACTCGGGTGCTTGTTCTCGGGAAATCGTCGCGCCGCCCGACACAGCAAAGAGTTAGTCGTCCTGCCTTTTTAAAAGTGAAAGTCGGGATCGTCGAGAATCGCTTTCCACTGACCGAAACCGTATCGCCTCAGACCGGCTTTGAGATATTTGTCTTCTTCGGGAGTGAACATGACGTTCTTCCTTCGCGCGCAAATTTCTCTCCCTCCGAAAGCGTTGTCGCGTCTCGAGGACGGCGTAGTTGCGATCTCGTCGCATAATTCGTCATTGGAAGAAGTGTCGGACTTGTCCGCACTTCGCTCGGGAGAAGACGTAGAATTCTCGGAAAGCCTCGAGCGCACGTCCATTTCTAGCTCCGATCCCTTTTCGCCGTGCAATTTTTCAAGATATTGGTGCGCTTTGCTGGCGACTTCGCGCGATCGTAGTTTTTGATAGTGGACTTTTGCTACGACGGAACTGTGCTTTTGATCCTCGGAAATCGCGCTTTGCGCGGGGCTGCTGAGCTCTCTGGAGCTCGCGGTTTCGACGATCTGACGATAGCGAGTCGGGTGAACGTACTTGCCCGTTGCGTCGAACACCAATTTGCTCATTAGCTCTCCCAGCTTGTTGTGTTGTCCGCCGTTTCTCGTGACCAACACGTAATTGCACGCGGGCTTGAGAAGAGGGTGAACGTGATTGACGTAACCGTCCAATACTTGCACGCTGGTGTCTGTGAGAAAAAAAAAATCGAAGCCGTATTTGCCCGCCGTTTTGAACATTTTCTGATCTATGAATCCGCCGTTAGTCTTGGCTTGCTCGACCATGTCCACAGTCAGATATTGATAGGTCATCGGGCGAGAACCTTTTACTTTGATGAACAAGTAAACGGCCAGAAATTTGGTGGCAAACGACAAGTCCGACGGCGCCACGGTTCTGGGCTTGTCTTTGCACGCTTTCAGCACGCTCTCGTAACGCGGCAAATAACGCCCCACCACCTCTAAAAGTTCTTCCAGCGTGGCCCAGTGGCCCTTTGCTTCTAAGGCGTCGATGTCTAGTTCGCTCGTCCACTGCAAACGCATCATTTTCGAGACCGTTTTGCGCACTTTTTTCAAGTATATTTCCGTCGTGGACAAGCCTCTCCACACCGATTCCGAGGCTCCGTTGGCTTTCCCGAAATCCTTCAATTCTGCAATGGCGTCCAAATAGCCTATGCGTCCGGCATGACCGAGTTTCCACTCGTCCTGCATCGTGTCGACAAATTTGAAAAGCAGGTTCGGCGAACACAAACTAAAGTCGACGACGTCAAGCGTGAGTTCCTCCTCGTCATCGCCGGAAAATTTCAAAAACTTCATACACTTGCTGACTATTTGTTGCGCTTGTCGGTCGCTTTTGCAACCTCCGCCGCTACCGGTTAGCCAGGAGAAAACGTCTTTCGCGATGCTGTTCGACGAGTCGCAAGGGGCAACCTTTCTCGATTTTTGAAGGCTCCACCGATCGCGGGCTTCGCTCTTGTCGTCTTCGTCGTTCGAAAGCGCGAGTCCAGTGCTGTTCGGCTTTTCGTCAAAGTAAAAGTACCACGGATGTTTGTTTTTAACGTGTTTTCTGCAGCCCCTTGGCGTTGTAAATCCTTCATGATTGCAACTTTGCACCGGACAGCGAATGCATCCGTCGGCATCATCGTCGCCTTCTAAGTGAAGTCGTTTCGGTTTAGGCGACGCGTTTGGCAGTTTGGACCAGTCGATGTCGACTTCTCGTTCACTCATTTTTAACGGTGTACCGAGCGTCAACTGACAAAACGACGCCGCGCTCTTTTAAACACGAATTTGGACGATAGAGTGTCGAATTTGCACGTCGCTACAACTTTTCCGTGCTAATGTAGTAAGGTCCTTTTGTTCCTTTCGACACCAACAGCAGTGAAGGAACGCAAGTTCCTTTTGAAACCTTGTTCCTTATTGTTCCATTGCGGTTTCGATCGGAACCTTGGATTGTGTAAAATAGGAACGAAAGTTCTTGTTCTACGAAAAAAGAACGCTTGACAAAGGAACAAAATGCATTTCTTCTTTGAACGGACAGGAACCAAGTGAATCGTTTGGAAACACCTCGTTCCTAACGGTTCACGAGAGAAGGCAAAATCGAAACAATTCTTCCTTCATTGCAAAATGCAGGAACAAAGTGTTCCTCTTTGTGCAAATGATGTGGTCTAATTAGGAACAATGGTTCCCTTTTTTATCTGCCCCGAAGGGAACGGGCTGACAGAAAAGGAACTGCTGAAAGGGGTCCATTTGTTCCGTTTTCCTTTTTCCGAAGAGGAACTCGCGTTCCCATTTGACTAAAAGGGGTTCATTTGTTCCGTTTTCTGTTTTCCGAAGAGGAACTCGCGTTCCCATTTGACTTAAAGGGGTCCATTTGTGTCTTTTTCCGAAGAGGAACTCGCGTTCCCATTTGACTAAAAGGGGTCCATTTGTTCCATTTTCCTTTTTCCGAAGAGGAACTCGCGTTCGCATTTGACTAAAAGAGGTCCATTTGTTCCGTTTTCTGTTTTCCGAAGAGGAACTCGCGTTCCCATTTGACTTAAAGGGGTCCATTTGTGTCTTTTTCCGAAGAGGAACTCGCGTTCCCATTTGACTAAAAGGGGTCCATTTGTTCCGTTTTCTGTTTTCCGAAGAGGAACTCGCGTTCCCATTTGACTAAAAGGGGTCCACTTGTTCCGTTTTCTGTTTTCCGAAGAGGAACTCGCGTTCCCATTTGACTAAAAGGGGTCCATTTGTTCCGTTTTTTGTTTTCCGAAGAGGAATTCGCGTTCCCATTTGACTAAAAGGGGTCCATTTGTTCCGTTTTCTGTTTTCCGAAGAGGAACTCGCGTTCCCATTTGACATAAAGGGGTCCATTTGCAAAATATCATTCCTATTCGACTTGTTCCTCTTTGCAAAAAGGAACAAAAGACAAAAACTCGCGGAACGTTCCATTTTTCAGAAACCCGTCTTAACTCTTCTTACGTCGCTTTATATCTGTTTTCAAAGATGTCGTTCTTTGACCGTTAGTCTACCGAGACTACCACAAAAATATCAAATCATAGTCTCTCGTTTAACACACAATTTTTGACTGTCATTGATTTTGGGGAATGTATATGAAGATGGAAGGCATCATCGATGTAAGAAGTGTTTATCTTGTTTTCAAGAAGGATGTGGTGGTGATATATCCTCATGGATCTATTGCGCTTATTGCCGAAGATCATTTCAGGGACCTGGATGTTTTGAGAATCATCGTCGAATGGGTCCTCAGGGTGGAATCTCTGTTTGCAAACAGTATCTCAAGTGTAAAGATTGCGGTAAAATGCTGGACCGAACTCAGCGAAATGTCAATGAACACAAATGTGGAGAAGTGATGTGCCGTGTGTGTAACAAGTTTGTCGACAAAAATCATCAGTGTTTTATGCAAGTACCCAAACAAGGCAAGAAAAGAAAGAGAGATGATGATGATGAGGAACAAGATGACACTTATTTATTTTTTGATTTTGAATGTACTCAAAACACTGGAATCCATGTACCTAATCTTGTGGTGGTGCAAGATCAACACGGGAAGGAGTGGATGTTTAAAACGTGCGAGGCATTTTGCTCCTGGCTGTTTGACGAGATGCCAGGAGCAACCTGCATAGCCCATAACTTTAAGGGTTATGATTCTTATTTTATTTTGGATTATTTGTACAAGAACAATGTGAAACCAACCCTCATCATGAATGGCGCCAAGATCATGGAGATGCGAGTTCCGGATGTTGATGTGCGTTTTATTGACAGTTTAAATCTTTTTACTAAGCCGCTGTCAAAGTTACCCAAAACATTTGGCATGAAAGAACTCAAGAAAGGCTATTTCCCCCATTTCTTCAATACAGAAGAAAACCAACATTATGTGGGGCCCATACCAGATGTTGAATACTATGACCCTGACGGCATGAAACCAGAAGCTCGTGATGCGTTCCTGACCTGGTACCAAGAACAACAGACAAAGAAGGTGGTGTTTAATATGCAAGAAGAACTGGTGGCTTATTGTCGATCTGATGTGGACATTTTGCGGCGATGTTGCTGTCAATTCATAGAAACGGTGAAAGGGTTATGTCATATTCACCCTTTTAAAGAAAGTATGACCATTGCATCTTTATGCAATTTAATTTTTCGTACCATGTTTCTGAAGGAGAAAACCATTGCTATTATCCTTCATCTAGGCTACAGAAAAAAAGCCAATCAATCCCATTGCGCCTATCAGTGGCTGGCGCATGTGGCCCATGAGAACAATGCAGTGATTTGTCATGGCAGAAATGAAGGAGAAAAACGTGTGGGACCCTATTTGTTGGATGGATATTGTGAAGCTACCAATACAGCCTATGAGTTTCATGGTTGCTTTTTTCATGGCTGTATCCAATGTTTTCCCGGGTCCACCATGAATCGCATCAGCAATTGTTCGATGCATGAATTGTATCAACATACCTTGGAAAGAACCAACTATTTGAAGAAAGAAGGCATTGACGTGGTGGAAATGTGGGAATGTCAGTGGCGAGAGCTCCTAAAAGAGAACCAAGAAGTGAAGGCATTTGTGGATGCACTGGATTTTGTTTCTCCCCTGAACCCGCGTGATGCCTTTTATGGGGGGCGTACCAATGCCACGAAATTGCTGGTGGAAGGAAAGAAGATCAAGTATGTGGATTTTACAAGTCTATACCAAGATATCAATAAGAATGGCGTGTATCCTGTGGGACATCACAAAATATTTACGGACAATTTAAATCCTGCCCAGGTTGGAGATTACTTTGGTGTTATCAAATGTGATGTGCTTGCCCCCCGCGGTTTATATCATCCCGTATTACCATTCAAGTGCAACAACAAACTCATGTTTGCATTGTGCCAAACCTGCGCTGAAACATTACAACAAACCCCCTGTGAACACACGGATGAAGAAAGAACCTTGACTGGCACATGGGTGAGTCTAGAACTGGACTTGGCTCGTGAGATGGGTTACCGGGTGGTGAAAATACATATGGCATTTTGATCAAAAAAGTCAAACTTTGTTTAAAGACTATATCGATATGTCTTTGAAGAAGAAACAGGAAGCATCGGGTTGGCCTTCTTGGTGTGAGAGCGACCAAGACAAAACCAGGTACATTCAAGAATACCATCAACATGAAGGGATTCTTTTGGATAAGGAGAATATCCAGTATAACGCAGGAGCCAGACGTGTGTGGAAACAAATACTAAACAACATGTGGGGGAAATTGGGACAGCGTCCAAACAGACCCAAGTTGGAAGTGGTGAATGATACGAAACGTTATTTTGAACTGTTTACCAGCGCCAGTGTCAACATAAAAGATGTTCATCTTGTCTCTGATGACATGGTGGAAGTGTGTTATATCCAAGAGAATGACTTTGTGGAAGCTTCCGACAGGACCAATGTTGTTTTGGCTGCCTTCACCACAGCTCAAGCGAGAATTAAATTGTACCGTGTTATGGAGAAACTGGATCAAAGAGTGTGTTATTACGATACAGACAGTCTTGTTTACATATCGGAAGAAGGACAGTGGGAACCCTCATTGGCCGATTATTTGGGGGAACTCACCAACGAGTTGGACAGTGATGATCATATCAACACCTTTGTTTCGGCAGGCCTTAAGAATTATGCCTACAAGGGAAAAATTGTATGTAAAGTACGGTGATTTACGTTGAATGTCCGGACAACAGAGAAAGTGAACTTTCATACCATGGTGGACATGGTACGAGCCAATGACTGTGAACCTGTCACTGTTCATAACCCTCATAAGATTGTACGTGATACAAAGAACAAACAATTGGTGACGCAGTCCCAAGACAAGAAATATAAACTGGTTTATAACAAGCGTGTGATCAAACAAGATTATGATACATTACCGTACGGATATTGAAGTGCAGTGACGACATTTTTTTTTATGTTGAAGCCTTTTGGTGGAAGAAAAAAAAGGTACTTTGATATTCACGTTTTTCTGTTGTTCTCTTAAGTTGTTTCCAGTCAAGAGAATGGTGGCTCCCTCCAGCGCATTTAGAAATTCCAAGGCTCTTCTTCTTTGAATAGGTCTACCCCGATAGATCACATTATATTGGGGATCGTTTTCCAGTTTGAACGTACCTACTACTATGGCTCTGACCATACACACTTCATCCGGGTTCCTTATACGGATGAAATTCCTTACGTAAATTCTTCATTGCCTTCGAACTTGGTAGTCCTGTCAGTTCGAACATGTTCAAAAGGTGCTGCGATGGTGATTCCTGGTGGCATTCTTCGGTTCCGCCATCTTGTGGTTCGTCCTGTCTTCGGATTCCCGTTTCCATATTTACGTGCTGTTTGTTAAGTACGAGCCATATCTTCATGGAGTCCATACTGTTCCGGACCTGTAGCGATGAGGTTTCTTAACTCCACCAGTTCACTGGAACCATCTTGATTATGATTCCTTGAAATGCGACATAGGGTGGAAACTCATCTTCTCTTTCTTTACAGTGTACAATTCCAGTACGGTGAACTCTTTTGCGGCTAGCTATATAATGTGCAGACTCATCTTCTGATATATATCCGCTTGCTTTTCAAGAGGTATGAAGAGGCTAAAACTATCCATGATTCATGCTATTGCAAGAATGGATCCAGAGTTGAGCCGTTCAATCCAAACCGATGTGTTGAACATTCCTGCCTGTTGTCTCCCATGTACAGTTTGGGATCTACAGAAATGTTGGAGAAGAGTGGAAGAAAAGCAACCACCCGTATGTTGGGGGCATGTAGCAGCGTTTATGCGGATGCTTGACTTTCTGACCTTATCGGTGGGACAAAAAATTGTCATACAGGAGTGGTTGACGAAACAAGATATGACACTGCCCAGTTTACCATGGTTAATGATGATGTATTTGTATAATTACATGAGAAAGTCATAAAAACAATCCGGAGGATCAACTTGTTTTAGTGTTACAATGCCTTGCTTGGGACGTGGATCTCTACCTTCTCTCACGTTGAGAAACTTGTTTAAACGGATAAGGTGTCATATTGCCTGCTGTAAAGGAATTGTGATTGAAATTTCGGACGATCAAGAAGAGTATGAAGACGCGGCGACAGAAATGGAAGACGGAAAGACAATCCATACTCATGCTAGAAAGATTGTACTACAAACCAGGGAAACCTGCTGCCTTTGTTGGCGCCAAGTGATTGGTTGGTGCCGCTCGCGTCAAAGGAATCAAACCCTCCATAGCCAGGAAATGGCTCGAATCTCAGGTTCCGTATACGTTACACAAGCCTGTGCGAAAGCAGTTTAAACGCAGTCGGGTGGTGGTCAATGGTATGGATGAACAATGGCAAGCGGATCTTGTGGATGTACAAGCATTGAAGGAGGAGAATGATGGATTTCGTTATCTTTTGACTGTCATTGATGTGCTCTCCAAATATGCCTGGGTAGTACAAAACGGGTAAAAGTTTGGTGGAAGCTTTTGATTTGCAAACGGATAAAGGAACAGAATTCACGAACCGTCAGTTTCAAACGTTTTTGGAATCCAAACACGTGGATCATTTTGTTACCTACAGTGAAACCAAAGCCCAAATCGTGGAACGTTTTAACAGAACCATCAAAGGACGCATGTGGCGATATTTTACTCAAGTGAATCATTATCGTTACTTGGATGTGTTGGATGATTTGGTGAAAAGTTACAATAGTTCAACACATCGCAGTATAGGAACTGCTCCCAACCTTGTCACCCAGGCCAATGCTCAAGATGTATGGCGTTATTTGTATGGGGACAATTTTGTGAAACGAGTCAAACGGATGCGTTTCAAGTTTAAAGTGGGGGATCAGGTACGTATCTCCAAAGAGAGAGGTATCTTTGAAAAGGGTTACACACCCAATTGGACAGAAGAAGTGTTTACCGTGGCCAGACGTAATCGTACCACGGTACCCACTTATCGATTAAAGGAATATGACGGGACATGGTTAAAAGGCATGTTCTATGAACCTGAACTGGAACGAGTTCGAATCAAGGAGGATGATTTGAACAAATTCTCGATACTCAAGGGACGGGTCGTCGAAAAGAATATTTAGTACGATGGAGAGGGTGGCCAAGTAAATATGATCAATGGATTCCTGCCCATTACATGAAAGATGTGTAAATAAAAAGAGTTCTTGTCACTGGTTTTGAATCATTGATGTCAACATGTGGGCACGAGGATTTCTACTTGATCCTTCCAAGCAACACCCTCAATGATCGTTTTTTGGATAACAGACCTCATCATTACAAAATCGAGTTACCTCAAGAGATTCTATTGCGAGGAGACTGGGAAGTTGGACTCACTGAGATTGTGTTTTTTAAAACATGGTATCAACCCAGAAAAGTATCCCTGGACGAGACACATGATGTGAGTTGGCAGTACAGCCCTGGAGAAGGGAAACCGTTTGTCACCAAAAAACTTCCTCCTGCTCCCTATCCTGGTTACTACAGTGTGTTTGAACATGTCACGGATGTCATGGTGCATGATTTAGCTGAGATTCAAATTGAATCCAATTATCAACCAGCCACCAGAAAGGTTCGATGGAACATTCCCGCGGATCGAACTCTTAGATTTCCATTACCCATGGCCAGACTATTGGGATTTGTGGCTTTGAGACATCCCTACTCTTCAGATGTGTTACAAGCCCAAGATTATACGGTAGTACCACCTTTCGCCAACCAAACGGATAGATTCAAGATACCTGAAGGGGAAAATTGGTTTGAGCTCACCAATGATGATGATGAAACGATGGGAGTGAATCTTTGTCCTTTTATTGAAGCGACTGAGAATGGTGTGGACTTTTGTGTTAACAACACCTGGACCCAAAATTGGTTGTCCTATTTTATTGATGTGGATGATTACTATTCTCATCGTTTTCGTATTATTTTGAGGAACCTGATCAAGACTCATTTCTTCGTGGATATTGCTATGAGATACGAGCAAGAAACAATTCGTTTTGATCTTCAACCAGGAGCCACATTCAGGATTTCGTTACCGTTTGCACGTATCCTGGGATTTGTGGATAACAATGACAACATTAGACCGCCTTACAGGGATGGACGGTTTCGAATCGATTCGTCTCTTCCCCATCTCATGTTTGTTTGTTTACCTCAAAAAGAAGCCTGGACGTTTTATATCGATCCACCCACGGGGTAAGGAAATATATACTTGTTGCTTATCGACCCGTGGAGTCCTTTTTTGTTGAATCCAATTTGAATATTGAACCGTGGTTTGATGGGCGTGGAAAATCACGAGTGTTGCAATGGATTACTCCCCATGAAAATCCTCAAGAAGGAGAACAGGAAAGCAAAGTATTTGCAAACATTCATTACCACAAGCTTCATGAGCAACGTTTACGCGAAATAGAAATTGCTTTAAAGCTTGATGCAGAGAAAGAAGTTCCATTCTAGGCAGGAACAGTAACAGCAACACTTCACTTCAGAAACAAGATTCACGTGGTACCATGATGACTGAAACGTCTTCATCCAATTTCTATCTTTATCTACCAAGTAACGCAAGTACCAATACGTTTCCCAACAATGGTCCCACCGGTTTTACAGTGACTCTACCCAACACGCTTGAATTGTACGGTGAATGGGAAGTGGCCCTAGCCAGTATTGTTTACCCTCATACGTGGGTCAACATTGCACCCGCTGATGACAAGACCTAGATTCAACCCAATCATGTGGGAAAAATTATGGCTTTACTTAGTCCGGATCGCCGACGTGATAACTACAAGGATAAGCCTGGATATTACAATGGTTGGGTGCCAGTCTACTTGGCTGAAGGTAACTACCAAACAGTGAGGGATGTCATGAGAGGAGTCGATCACGCCTTACAAAAAGAATTTGGAGACGATCTGGTCAATGAAAAATGGCAAATCAAAGACGTGGATGATCATACAGAATTGAAGGTAAAAAAGATTTCAGGATTGGCCTTTAATAGATATCTGTACAAAGCTCTCGAACGTGAACAATATACAAGACCTGTTTATGAAGAGACATCTCTCTATGGTACCCTTGATGACGATTTTCCAAACCCTAATGGTCGGTTCGATGGTGTCAATTATGCCTTTTTTGGATGGGATCATCGTTTTACTGCTGATGTTATACCTGATGAGGATGACTATGCGATTTATAGAGTGCAAAACAACTTGAATGACATAGTGCATTGGTTTATTGGTGGAAAAGATGGTAGTACTGGAGGTCTCAGTTTTCAAACCATGTACATTTATTCAGATGTGGTGGAAACACAGATCGTGGGAGATGTACGAGCCAATGTGCTTCGTGTGATTGCACCAAGAGGAGAACCGAATCAAACAGGTTTCATTAAAGACAGATGCATTAGTGAAAACATCCGTTTGCTGGACAGCGTTATCAAATATACGGCAAAGAAAACCATTCCGGGACTTCTTCTTTTTCTTGATTTTGAGAAAGCTTTTGATACGCTCGAGTGGTCTTTTATTGATAAAACTTTCAAGTACTTCGGTTTCGGGCAATCGCTGTTAAACTGGATTAAACTCTTTTACTGTAACATCGAAAGCTGTATCTTGAATAATGGGTGGGCTAGCAATTTTTTTGAACTTAGCCGAGGAGTTAGGCAAGGCTGCCCTTTGTCGCCTTATTTGTTTATATTATCTGTAGAAATTCTCGCTGAAGCCATTCGGAAAAGAAGGACAATCAAGGGTATAAAAATAAACGGCATCGATCTCAAGTTAAGTCAATATGCAGATGACACAACACTTATTTTAGACGGTTCCGAAGAATCTTTTCTGGAATCTATAACCTTAATAGAAGATTTTGGTAATATATCTGGTCTCAGACTAAATAGTAAAAAGACAGAACCTCTTTGGATAGGCTCCAAAGCAGGTTGTGACTTAAAATTTTGTCCAGAGAAGGATTACAAATGGCCAAGAAAAAAAATCAAAGTTCTAGGTGTTTGGCTCTCCACGGACCCTGATATTACAATGACGTTAAATTACAATGAAAAGATAGAAAAAATTAGGTCGATCTTAGGGTGCTGGAAATTTCGCAGACTAAGCCTAATGGGGAAAATAGTAGTCTTAAAAAGTCTTGCCGCATCTCAATTAGTGTACATACTCACACCTCTACAAACTAGCCATAAAGCAATCGAAGAAATCAACAAAATATTCTACAATTTTTTGTGGAACGATAAAGGAGATAAAATCAAACGGAAGACAATGATCAACGACTATTCTAAAGGAGGACTTAAAATGATTGATATTGCCTGTTTCAATAAGTCTCTAAAAGCTACCTGGATCCAAAAATACCTTAATTCTGAAAAACATAGTAAATGGAAGACTTTTTTTGACTCAGAATTTGAAAATTACAGTGTTGAAACCACGTTTAAGGGAAACCTCAACAAAAACGATGTTAATAACTTGGAAATAACGGACCCCTTTGTAAAAGAAATTTTTGAAATTTGGTCAGAGACTTTTTTTGAGGAAACAATAGTGTCTGATGAACACTTTCGGTTGCCACCTTTGTGGCACAATTCACTTATACGAATACAAAACAAACCTGTACTTTATAAGGATTGGCTTTCCAAGGGTATAGCACAAGTTAAACATTTAATGGACGAATCCTTCAACCTACTTTCCCTCGCTGCTTTTCGAAGTAAATACCATTTTCAAGTTCAGCCTTTAACCTTTTTCGGAGTAGTCTCAGCAGTTAATCGGCTACGAAGGCAAAACACAAGGATTCAATCGAGGTATGAATGCTTTTTTAAAGAACCAAAAGCCATCTAGATTGGTCTACCAGAAACTTGTGACAAGCAAAAGTGAACAGCCATATTTATGTCAAGAAAAATGGTATAAAGACATACACCTTGATCCCAACGAAAATATTGATTGGGAAATAGTATATCTTTCATCTTTTAAATGCTCTAAGAGCTCTAAACTTATCACTTTTAACTTTAAACTATTACATCGACGGTTAGCAACCAATAGCTTCTTGCAAAAAATAGGACTTAGTAGCAATGATAGATGCAGCTTCTGTCATAAAGAAAGAGAAAATCTAACACACCTATTCTGGAGATGCGAAGAAACAAAAATGTTTTGGGATAGCCTCTCCATATGGTTGCGGTCTTGTAAAATACTGCTGAAAGATAATGACTTGCACATAGGCACTGCCTTGGGTCTGAGGCCAGATAGCTCCAAATACAAACTCCAAATTAACTTCTGCTGCCTTATTGCTAGATACTGCATTTGGATATGCTGCTTACAGGAACATGCTCCAAGCTTAAACATTTTTCTGCCTTATCTTAAATATTTTTGTCGAATAGAAAACAGAAGTCCATCTGATATGAAGATATGGGAACCACTTTTGCCCTTTTTGGAGCACGCGACCTGAATTTTTCGAGGGGGGGGGGGGGTGGGGGTTTGTTTTTTTTTTGTTGTTGTTTTGTTTTTTTTTTTTTTTGTTTTTGTTTTTTTTTAAAAAAAAGGTGTATTCATAGCAACTATTATGTAAATGGAAAATAAATAAATAAATAAAAAAAAAGAGGAGAACCGAATGAGATTGTTCATGAAAATTTTCCCAACCTCTTTTACAATCCTGTACGACTCAATCGTATCAAGACCATTGAAGTGCTTTTAAGAGGAGACACAAGTGAACCGATTTCATTCAAAGGAGGTGTTGTGACACTCACGTTACATTTTCGTAAGAAACGAGAATGAATGGGGACGATTTTTACTTGTTTCTTCCGAGTAACGCAAGTACTGACCGAACAACAACGGATCCAGTTTTAAAATTGCCTTACCCAACAACTATGAAATTCATGGAGATGAATGGCAACTGGCGTTGGCTAGTATTATTTATCCGCACACATGGATAAATATATCCCAGCATTATACACCAGAGAGTCTGTTCTTTCCCAGAATTGGTCGTGACAGAAGACCCGACAAATTTAACGATATCAAAAAGTATGAGGATGAGTACTGGGTTCCTTTACATATTCATGAAGAAGATTACAGAACCGCTGAAGATGTGATTCGAGGGATGGAAAGAGGATTGAGATTTACGTTTGGAGATCGATTGGTGGATCAAGAATTCAAATTCACCTACGAGAATAATCATCCCACCATTACCATCCAGAGAGCGTCGGCGCTGGCCATCAATCCTTGGATCGTCAACAAACTGGAAATTGCAGAAGTGTATGGGGATCAACCTTATGGAAGACGCTATTTTCGACAGAGTGGTTTGGATTCATCTGATCCTCTTAATACTTTCTTACGTTTGGGTGCTGATGAATATCGTGGGGATTTTACTCATGGTACTGATGCCATTTCTTTTCAAACCATCTACATTTATTCGGATATAGTGGCATCCCAGGTGGTTGGTGATGTGCGTGCCAACATTTTGCGAGCAGTGGCTCCCAGAGGTAACCCAGGAGAGATTATTCACGAGAACTTTTTCAATCTCTTCTATCATGATGTACGTTTGAAATCGTTCAACACCATTGAAATCCTTTTAAGAGGTGATACAGGGGAACCAATCCCATTTTTACATGGTGTGGTGGAAGTAACGTTACATTTCAGGAACCTTTACCATAGAACTTCCTGAGAGACTTTACATGAATCAATATTGGAAAGTGGCTCTCGTCAATCTCATTTATGCCAATGCCTATAATCAAGATGAAGGAGCTTACCTGGTTTATGCGGAAATGGGAAACCCTGGTGGACATGTCTATTCTGGTCACTTTCATCTACCACTTGAGAACAAAACACCTCTCGACCAGTGGACTCATTTTCCAGACCATTCACGATGAACTCGCCATGCTCGCCGATCATCAGGGTATAGATTTGGCGGAGTACATCGTCATAGAGAACAATACGGACAATGAAAAGTTGACAACGATTGAATTGAAAAAGGAAGCAAAACTGGGATTCAGTCTTCCTCTAGCCATAGCGCTTGGATTTCTTACACCTCAACTGAGTTTCAAGAGTTACCAATACATTCAAGGTGAAAGAGGGGATAAAGCTGTGTTGACTCAAGATCGTCTCATGTTGGCACGACAAATGACTGCCACCGCTTACTATTCACCTCAGCATAAGGTGAAGTTGGACAAAACGGAACAATACAAACCCAATATCATGTATGTTTATACAGATATTGTGGCACCTCATCCTGTGGGAAATATCAATGCAAATCTACTGCGAGTGGTACCGACCATTTCAAAAGAACCCGTGGTGAATCAAGATTTTGTGAATCCTATGTATTTTGACTTGTCCCAAACACATTTTGCTACCATCAGCATCCTTATAACGGATGACACGGGTCAAGAGATACCATTTGCAGACTCTGTTGTCCAGGTAACGTTACACTTCAAGAGAAGCCGAATACCGCATTGAATGATGCATGCTGCACCTTACGTCATTCCCATGAGACAAGTAGGAGGATCCATTACTGTGTTTAGAGGCGCGGCTGTGCCCCATATTGTTCAGCGAGGAGGTGGTATAGGAGCATTTTTGGGACCTTTGTTTCGTGCTGGACTCAGAACAGCAGTACCCTTTGCCAAAAGAGCAGCCAAATCCATTGCTAGACAACTATTTAGAAAAGGTGCCACGGCTCTCGGAGGTTTGGTCGCCCAACGTGTCGTAGGAAGGAGGAGGAGAGCTCCCAAACGACGAGGTCCAAGTCTACTAGCTCAGGTAGTTCAAGGAGCCACCAAAAATTGGAAAGAAAATTTAATGAGAGCTCCACCCAGTAAAAGACGAAGACAAGCCACAAGACGAACGGTGGGAACAAGAAGAGCAGCAGCAGCACCAGTAGCAGCAGCACCCACCAGAAGAACGGTGGGAGTCAACATGCGATTCATTTCTGCCGAGTTTCTGAGTTTCTTGCAGAGTCTCCCCACCGAAAACAACTCTGAGTCTGGAGACCAGATTCCTCCCCACGTTATTCACGAGAGTATTATCCTTCTGCCATGAGACATTCAAATCAAAGATTAGATATACGCTGCCGGGGAAGATCACAACATTCTCCGATAATTTCGGGATGTGGATGTACAGCGTTTCACCGGGATTGGCGGATGAGGGCGTGAATGTAATCCGATTCAATGATCTCTCCGCTTTCAAGCCCATTCGTTCGCGAGGAGTTCGGTTCGTGAAAATTTCCGATACATTGGCAATTTTAAACGGTGGGGAGTTTTATCTTTAAAATGGATCGAGAGAAGAGGCTGGGCGAGATATATTACTCCGCATCCGGATATTGGAAGGGCTACGCAGATGAGGCGAAGGTGAGTGAGGATGAGGCTCGAGAATGGCTTCGGAAGCAAGCCTTATGGCAGATCTATCTCCCACCGCCGAACTACATTCCAAGGCCGCATTGGGTGGTTGACAAGCCGAATTATTTGCACCAGGCTGATTTATTGTTCCTCCCTCATGATACCTTCAGAGGGAAGACATATCGCTATGCTCTCGTCGTGGTGGATGTCGCTTGGAGATACAAGGATGCGGAGGCGATAAAATCGAATGATAACAGGGAGGTCGCGAGAGCCTTTACGAAGATTTATGCGCGCAAGTTGAGATGGCCGAATACTCTGAGCTCATGGGCGATGTTACGAAATTCATGGAGAAACATGGGCTAACAATACTGCGAAGTTCCGCCGGGAATCATCGGGCTCAGGCGTTCGTGGAGAGGGCGAATAGGACGATAGGGGAGAGATTATTCAGCCATCAGTATGCGCAGGAGATGATATCAGATGAGAGGTCGCGCGTCTGGGTGAAGAGATTACCTGATATCATTCGAACTTTGAATACGACGACGACGAAGATGATGGGGAAATTGAAGGCGGTTGAAATTAAGTCCAAGAGATACAAAAAGCCAGTGGGGATTGAAGAGAAGAGATTGCCATCGGAGGTCGCGGTTCGATATTTATACGCGCCAGGGGAGGATGAGGGTGGAGAGAGACGAAGGGCCACGGATCTAATATGGAGTCTGGAGATTTATTATTTATCTCGAAGTGTGCTGTCGCCGAATCAAGCGATCTTGTATTATCTGGATGGCGGGCCGAGGAGAGGATTCGTTCGCGAGGAGCTTCAAGTCGTGCCAGAGGATACGGAATTGCCACCAGAGAGCGTTCTGAAGTGACCGTATGCGTACATGTGGGCCCCATCCTCTCTGATGATTCGTTTGTTATCTTCGCAAGAGAGGGCGACTTAATTGACCGTCTCGGAATATTTCTAATGCAGGTGACTTCGGATCACATTCATCTTCCGCATCTGAGGTTGTCTCTCGAAGAGGCATCTCTTGTAGTCTCCAAAACTGATCGTCTTCTTCACCACAGCCTTCGCGATTCCCTTGCACTTCTTCTCCTCCTCTCCCTCATTCATGTTGAAGGAATATAATTTCGCTCTGAAGCCGACTAATTCAGCGATCTGGTTGCCCCCAGCTTCGTCTTTCATCTTTCCAATCACCTTCTTATTCGCGCCATAAAAGATGCCGGATGGATGATCCTTGGGGAAGCTGTTCGTGTCAAATAATTCGCGAACGTTGGGGCCTATGTCTCGATAGAAATCTTCCGTTTCCATATGATACATGAGGGAATCGGTGTCGGTGAAGAGGAGTTTGGCTCTCTCACCATATTTCGGCCTTATGTAATTGTAGTGGAAATCGTACATCAGAATTTTGCTGAGGTTGAGAATGGAGGCGCCTAGGTAGACGGGTTTGTTGAATTCTAAAATCATCTTCTTCATGTGAATGGCGACCAAATTCTCACAAAAGATGGTGCGATGATGAAAATTCGGCTTGGATATGAGCTTGCGCGCTTGTGATTAACTCGTGGCCAATTGCACATCCACTCTGTTTCGAATGTTCTCCATCGTCTATCCGAATACTGAATTGTTCATCAGCTTGAAGAAATCTTTTTCGAAGTCATTCGTCCCCTTCGTTCTGAGATCGGTGTTCATCTCGATGTAGGATTTCAGGAATGTCGACTCCTCAAATATGATCCCCCTATGGATATTCACGAGCTTCAATCCGAGACTCAGATAGAGCTTCAGAGATTCGTGATGGATGACGTAATTCTTCTTCTCAGATAGCGTGGGGATGAGTTTCTCTACCTTGTCGATTTTGAGTCTTTCAGGGGCGAGCGGATATTCGTTGTGGAGGTCGTGAAGATGTTCGGGATATTCCAAATCAACCTCGAGGGCGCATGGATATTTCTGCCAATCCGAAAGTTCCTCGCCCTCCATCCATCTGAATCCGTGAGTGGGCAGCGGTTTGATCATCGCCAGCCGTAGAGATTGTTCGCATCGAGATAGGTGATGTAGCTCGTCGGCTTCTGAGGATCGTGATGTTTCATATAGGGGTTGTTCGCCTGCGCATGTCGGGTGGTGATCATGGAGACGCCTCCGCGAATTCCTTTCTTGAACATGAGCACCATCTCTGGGTCTTGAAGAAGTTCGAGTTTCACGCTGGTCTTTTTCAGCATCGCATCCCACGCCAATCCGGGTGATGTGTAATACCAGGCGGGGTCCAAGCCGTAATTTTTGCCGCAGACGTCTCTGAAATTCTCAAAAACCTCCGACAGTAGAATGGTGTCCGTCTTGAGGTAGAGTTCGTGATAGTCCCTCGTGCTCTTCATCTCGAAATGTTTTCACACCTTTTGCGCATGCTCATAATCCTCATCCGATATGTGGAAATCGTAAAGGATGGAGTAGAATTCTTCTTTCGGTGGGAGCTCCACAGCGTCGAATTTTTTGAAGCCATCGAACCAATCGTATAGGAAGACAACTTTCCTCAGAAGAAGTTCCAATTGATTTTCACTAAAGAATCGCTTCATTGTTCTGAATGAATCTTTCGGGAGATTGCTCACAAGGCTGCTGAGGTTGCTTCTCATGAATCTGAATGAATCTATGAATCTTTTTTCTCGCTTGACATCTATGGTATTGCCCTGCCTATTTGTGAATGTGTCCACGACGATCTCCTTGCTGAAGGATATGTACCTCTCTTCCTTGTTCGGGAGACATCTGATCTTGCCTGCCGATGTGCCGAGATTTTTCACGAAGAGATGCGAATCGTAGCCTGAAAGGTTGTGGAATATGACGGGGTAAAATTTGGGGATTTTGTATGTCATGTTGCAGAAATCGTGAGCCGCGCCTCTATATTTCCCCGTGAGATTGCAATGGTCGCGCACCTTCTTTTCGTGCCCCAATTCACGCTCGGATATGTGGCAATTGGTGGCGCCCTCAAAATCTATTTCATCCTCTCTGCTCATCACCATGTCCTCTTTGAATTTGAACGGATCCTATATCTCCATGATCTTCTTCTCAAGAGATTCCACGAAATGCCTCTCCACGTCCTCCTCATGAGATTTTGCTGTGTAGGAATCCAGATGTGGTTTGTAAAGAGTATCATCGAAACACTTCACGAGATATGAGAGTCCCGACGGCTTATGACGCTGATAAGGATTCGTGAAGCTCTCTTTTTCATCCGGAGAACAGCCAATCATCTTTTCAGTGAAGCATTCGAAATCTGCGTAAATCACGAAGGGGACCCTCATCTTTCTGTTATGATACACAAACTCGATGAATTTCGGGCTCCCATCCGAATTTTAAGACATCTCCATTCTGACGGAGTCGTGATTCTGGCAAAATTCTTAATGTTTCGTCAGGGCTTTGGAGGAATTGAATGAGCTGAGGCATCTTCGGCAGAAATGAATCGCATGTTGGTGATTATTTAAAAAAGAGCTCATCAGGCGGCTTAAATTCTTGATCCAGCAGTAGTGACTCGTCTCTTCGTTTGAGAGAAGAAGAAGATCAATGGGACGCACGTTTTCATGATATGTCTTTTCGTTGATTCTCAATGGATATATGTGTCTCTTCGCCATCCCGACCTCATCATTGTAGGCAAAAACATTGATCACATATCCAGGATTGCTCCTTTCGAATCTTTCAATCTGCTGCAGAGGGGTGGGGAAATCGATGCCGGTCCAGTCGAATTTCTCTGAATTTGCCTTAATCTCTTTGTTCACTCTTTTGGGATCCTTCTCCCTGGTATAAACGGCAGCAGTCACAGCCCATTTGAAACACTCGTGATCATCCTCCTTTTTGGTGTTCGCGATCGCCTTCTTGCTGGACAATTCTTTGGGCAGTGAGATGTATTAGTTGCCGCGTAAAGGCTCGAAAGGATTCATGTGAATTTTGAAAGAAACGACGTGATCGAATGTCCAACCTGATCCTTCATTCTGAAAGTTCTGATCCTTCTCAAGCATCACCTTGACTTGCTGGTCGAAAATTTTGCCCACGTCAGAAGAATCAGTTATCGTCAGCACACGGGTGTGGAAATATCCTCTGTTTCTATTGATTTCGCCCGTTGCCGGATTCTCCTTGATGTATTCGCAGGTGAATATGAATTTAATTTTCAATGGGGTTCTTTATATCGTGAATCAGCTTGACGATCCCCTCTTTGGATTCTTTCAAAAATGTTGGTGGATCATATCCAGGCTCTCCCTCGATGACGTATGTGCTGAGATAGCCGTTGAACGCTTCATTGTGTGGTTTGGGGGTGGGCTTCGCTTTGAAGAGTTTATTCACCTTCCTTTTCAGCCCCTCCACCCGCGTGCTCACCTTTTACCTGATGCTTTTTGGAAGAAAAGATTTCACCCAATCCGCAAATCTCCTTATGTATCTCGATGCGGGAGTCGGTTGGAGGACGGGGACGTTTCTTTCTGGGTTTGGAAGGTCGAGAATATTTGTTGAAACGGGAGTCGGTTGGAGAATCGGCACATTAATCTCCGGATTTCGAATGTTCAGAGGATTTCTCGGCAGCGGGACGGGCCTTCTTCTAGCAGTCACGATTTTCCTTATTGAAATGCGGTGTCTTTGTCTTTAAAACAAATAGCCTTCATTTTTACAATCACTCTACATTCCACAGCCAGTGAGCGTTTCTCATCAGCTTGCACACGCCACAATAATCTTTCGGTTTGTATTTCGACGCGCAGCTGCATTCACCACACGCCAATTTCAAGGTGTCGTGCTCGCAAAATGCTCCGTAGCCGAATTTACTGTGCATCCTCAAATGATGTCTCATGCGGCATTCTATCTCCTCTAACAAGCGCTTCTTGTTCATCTTATGTCTGTTCTTTATTCCCCTCTCCTCAGCCTCCTCCAACAATTCCTTTCGAGAATACTCCTTGAGAGATTTTTTAGAAGATTTGATGATGATGGGCTCCGGCTCAAAGATGGGCATTTTTTTCACCACCACCATCTCGTGGCCCATCAAATGTGCGGACTGATGAACCGAAATCCATGTGGGGGTCGAAAAAGGTTGGAGGATGGGGGCGTTCACCTCGGGATTTGGTCTGTCGAGGATCTGAATGGGTATCACTGTGGGCTCCAGAATGGGCACATTTATCTCTGGGTTTCGTATGTTCAAAATAATTCTTGGAAGTGGGACAGGTCGCCTTCTATTAACGATCTCAGCCATGATGTGATTCACTTCAATACGGCGTGCCTTTATGCGCTCATTTTTTTTCATAAACCGATGTGGATTATGAAGATTTCAACCCCTCCCTACCCGCTCACTGCGATTTATTCTTTTCAGCCTTGCAAACTTTGCAGGTATGTGCTCAACGATTGTGAGCTTTGCAGAAGTATGATCCGTCCCCACATTCTCGACATTGGTGCCTTAATATTCCGTGTTTGCAATACGCCTTCCCGTTCCCGCATTCTTTGCACTGGGATTTCAATCGGTTGTGGGCGCAATAAGCCTTGGGCCAACATATTCTGCCCTGATATTTCGTGCGTTTATGCTCACACGGGTAGATTCGATACTGGCAAATCTTTCCGTTCACGATCACCGACATTTTCCCCTTCCCTTCGCATGTGTGCATGAGCTCTAAAAAATGCCTGAAAATCGCGAGTACTTCAACGACGAATGCTACATATGTTTTCAAGAAGGAGGAGAATTCATCGTTCTCGAATGCAGACACAGATGGCACCGCGAAGGTCTTCTGATGGTTCGGAATGAATTGTGCCCATATTGCAGACACCCTTTCCACCATCTGTATTGGGAATTTTTCCAGAAGAAGTGGAGGAATATTAAAACGATTGGATCGCTATTACGGAAGAAGAATTCGTGTGGAAATATAAGCATATGAATAATCCCAACAAGATAGATCCCCAGCACGCAAACAATATACGTCATGTTGAATATATTTGCGAAATTCTAGAGCAAGATGAAGCGTGGGAAGCAGAAATGTGGGGAAATCCTGAAAAAGCGCCCCACCCCTCTCCACACCTTCGCAACCTTCCCAACCTTCCCACCACATCTTCGTGAAAGGAAACATTCCACGCATTCCAATAATGGGCGTTGGCTGCACGACTTAATGACGTGACTTTGGGGCGTGGCACATTCCAATCAAGGGTGTGGCTTTCTCAGCATATTCGTAATCTTATCAGCACATTGGCATTCATTTTTTTTCATTTTGGGCCAGGGTCGGCAATTCCCCACTACTGTCTCTATAAGTAACTTTCCACTTTGGACGAATTGAGTTGGATGTTTCTCTGGCATTAATGCTAGTTTCCTCCTCATTATCATAATCATTATCGGCATCGAGTCTTTCTTCTCCTTCCCCCATAGGTTCTAATGGTATTTCGTCCGGTTCATATTCTGCCATCTTAATATTCCTATTACGGAGTCTTTAAATTATAGGAATCAAATCACTAAATAACCGATACCAACATTCCACCTATAAGACATTCAAAATAATTTGTTAACTTACCCCCCCCCCCCCCCCCAGGATGACGGTGCTTCTGCCCATACAATCTCTTATATGGTGTTTTGACAAAAATCTGTAAGGCTGAGATTCCTTGCAACCATCTCTTGGTATTCTATCTTGTCTTTAAAAAATGACTACAATCACGACATAAAATGGATTTTAAATTACATTGTAAATGCTACAAGATGGTAAAAACTGCATGTTCTTCACTAATCTGTGCAATGAGGACTTATTAGATTAGCTTAAGTACTGTCTGGGCAGCAAGGTATAGAATTAGCTGCCTTAAGCAAATATCTTGACAGCAAAAATACAATAGGATTGCGAATTACAATCAATTTGATTTTTTATCTAGATATTGCACCGTCGTAATACTACAAATCTGCAAAGCTTTAGAATTGCCAAGATTCTGTAGGCCGAGGTATGATAGAATAACTGTCATTTTAAGGAATATAGGCAATTGCTCGAACTGTGCATGCGTAGTAACTAAAAGTTCATTCCTTAAATTACATGGAAATCCCATCGTTGCATTAAAATTTTATTTGTAATCTAAACCTGAGTCTATATACTACTATTACACATAGATAAGACATTCAAAATAATTTTGATAACTTTCCCCCTTAGATGACGGTTCTTCTGCTCATACAATCTCTTATATGTCGTTTTGACAAAAATCTGTAAAGCTGACCTTTCTTGCGACCATCTCTTGGTATTCTATATTGTCTTCAAAAATGACTACAATCACGACATAAAATGGACTTTGAATAACATTTTAAATGCAACAAGATGCTAAAACTTGCATGTTAAACACTAATCTGTGTAATAAGGATTTCTTAAATTAACTGTCTGAGCAATATGCTATAGAGATAGCTGCCTTAAGCAAATATCTTGACAGCCAAAATACAATACGATTGCGAATTACAATCAATTGACCATTTACGTAGATATTGCACTGACGTAATACTACAAATCTGCAAAGTTTTAGAATTGCAAAGATTCTGAAGGCCGAGGTATGATAGAATAACTATCATTTTAAGGAATATGGGCAATTGGTTGAAGTGCGCATGCGTAGTAGCTAAGAGTTCATTCCTGAAATCACATGGAAATCTCATCGTTGCAATTAAAATTTTATTTGTTATCTAAAATTGAGTCTATATCCTACTATTACACATAGCTAAGACATTCAAAATAACTTAATAACTTACCCCCTTAGATGACGGTTCTTCTGCCCATACAATCTCTTCTATGGTGTTTCGACAAAAATCTGTAACACTGAGCTTCGTTGCAACCACCTCTTGGCATTCTATCTTGTCTTCAAAAATGACAAAAACCACGAGATAAAATGGACTTTAAATTACCTTTTAAATGCAACAAGATGCTAAAACTTGCATGTTAATCACTAATCTCTGTAACAAGGATTTCTTAAATTAACTTGAGTACTGTTTGAGCAATATGCTACAGAAATAGCTGCCTTAAGCAAATATTTTGACAGCCAAAATACAATACGATTGCGAATTACAATCAATTTGACTTTTTACGTAGATATTGCACTGTCGTAATACTACAAATCTGCAAAGTTTTAGAATTGTGCAGATTCTGCAGGCCGAGGTATGATAGATTAACTTTCATTTTAAGGAATATAGCCAATTGGTCTATTTGCGCATGCGTAGTAACTAAAAGTTAATTCCTTAAATCACATTGTAATCTCATCGTTGCAATTAAAATTTTATTTGTTATCTAAAATTGAGTCTATATCCTACTATTACACAAAGATAAGACATTCAAAATAATTTGATAACTTACCCCCCTAGATGACGGTTCTTCTGCCCATACAATCTCTTTTATGGTGTTTTGACAAAAATCTTTATCTGTGAGCTTCCTTGCAACCACCTCTTGGTATTCTATCTTGTCCTCAAAAATGACTATAACCACAACATAAAATGGACTTTAAATAACATTTTAAATGCTACAAGATGGTAAAAATTGCATGTTCATCACTAATCTGTGTAATAGGGACTTATTAGAATAACTTGAGTACTGTCTGAAAAGTATGCTATAGAATTAGCTGCTTTAAACACGAAGGCGCGCTATAAAAGCGCATAAGCTCCTCCCGCTACTTTCGAAATCCCCAAGAATTGAAAATGGCGGATACTATGAAGAACAGCTATAACCACTCTCTGCTTGTTTTTCTGAGCTTTACCACGAGAAATGCGTAAAAAAACCTTAAATATAAATAAATGAACTGAAGTGAGTTTGTTTGCAAAAGTAGAATACAAGTCGTCATTCCACGCTCTAAAGATGGTTTACTGTTGTAGCATTTGAAACGCGCGCCATTTGCATAACTCAACAAAACAAGAATACCCCACCGGTTATTAGAAGGGCTACTCTTGGTCTCTTTTGAGTCTACATTCCCTACTATATAGCAGATTCGTATTTAAATTTATGCGTAATTTAGAAAAATGAGCGCGGCTCGGTTCCTTGATCGTCACTTCGACTGTTAGGTGTTTGTGCATTCGTACGTGTAGTGCTGTGCTCCCCAACAAAAAAATGCTACGCAGTTGTCCACCAGAGAAGAAGAAGCGGATGGAGAAGAATAAACGAACTAATGCTAACCGAGATCCTGAAAAGAGAAATCCGCATTTCAGCCTGACAGTGGAAGTGAAAAGGGGAGACGAATGTCGTTTGGGCGATTTGCGTAGTCGACTACATAATGCGAGGGTGCTTCTTGGGATCGATCGGACAACCTCCTCTACGCAAAATGCAGATATTTTGGAAGCTTTGCTTTCCTGTTTTGAATCAACGGTGAAATCTACAGTAGCCATTGGCAAGTCATCTCTTGAAACATCTACCGATTCAACGCCTTCCGAGCCTCCGAGTTTGAACCAATCATCGGTGCATCGACGACCTCAGAAAAGGCAGATTTATGTGGATGCTACGGTAGATGACCCCTGTTTTGTTTCCACTAGGGAATCGCTGAGATCCCTAGTGAAATACTTCGTTGAAAATCCGCAATGCGAATTTTGTGCCATGTGCCATGTCTGTCGTTTTGAGGTCCCCTGTATGTGCGACGACTCCGTTGTCTGGCTAAGTTCTGAAGTACTTGGTCATCCCGCCAAGTATTTTGTAAATGTTAGGTGAGCATATAAACTTCCTCTATAAACTTACATGAGTGTTAAACTTGTTTTTTTGCTTTGAGGGCTTGTCTAGAAAGGAATGTACCTTGCCTAGGTTAAAAATAAGGTCTGAGTTTTCCAGAGTGAAACCTTATTTTACAAAACGCAACTGAGTTCAGGTAATGTTCTACGTTTTGAAATGTTATGTGTCATAATTTTGTATTAGTGATTCTTCATGCTGGTGCAACCATCATTGCTTGTAATAATGCATCTGTTGCTCTTTTTTTTGTAGGATGGTGCATGCATCCACCAGCACTGGTCTAACTGAGAGCCAGTATCGCAGCTTTGGTGAGGCTGCTGGTATTGGCTCAGTAATGGACAAGACAGTGGACACAAGTAGGTTGTTTTCTTTTTTTGTTAGCATTGACATATTTTAGGTTTTGCATCTTTATTTCTGGAAAACTTTTATCCACATGCACCAGTTATTGAAATCTCAATACACCTTATAAATTACCTAGAAAATGTCTGCACTGACCTGGCAGATAATTATTGGTCTACACTGCATGTCTGCTTATATAAAAGAAGCAAAAATGTGATGCTTCCCAGTTTGAACCATGCTTGGTAAGATAACATACAACACAATCATACAAGTTTGCATTTACAACTCGTTAGAAGAAGATAAGAAAAAAACACTGATTTGCAAGTATGTACAGTCCCTATGAAATGCAAACCTCTATTTTTTTCTAGTCTACAAGGATGAAGGTTTTGGGTACATGACAATAGTCAACAAAATAACCCAAAATTCCATAGCTGAGGCAAGAAGGGAGGTTCAGGAAACCCCGAATTACTGCCGAAATGGTGACGTAAGTACCTGTAATTTAACAAAAAAAAACAAGTTATTGGTACTTTATTCATTATATGCTTTTTTCCTATGTTTAGTGCATCATCACTGACGCTAGGCATGACTCGAGTATGGCAGCTATGCATTCCACAGTGTCTGCCATTTCTATGAGGTAATGATATGGGTGTCTCCTTGCCATTTGGGAAATGAAGATTGCATATATTTACTATTTATATTACTCTGTAGAGTGTGTTTGGGTCGCTATTCAAGTCAGTCCTAGGATTTATCAATTTCATTTTCCTTTGTCTGCAGCAACAAGAAAATTATAGCTGTCTGTAACTGGAGCCGAGCCAACGAGAGAAGTGCCCCAAGTAGAGAGGTTCCCATGACAAAGGAGATGATAACCAATCTCACAGAACATCAAGGTTGTTTAGCCGTTTATGCCGTGTCTTATTACAAGATTTTAGTAAAGTGTTTGAAAGGAAGTCAAAGATGCGAGTTGAAATAATTTGTTGTTTTTCTTGCTTACTAGGTTACGATGTTATGGAGGTTGCCCATGATTGTGTTAAAGCACTGAAGAATTGGTTTGAGGGAAAAGGAATCAAAAATTCTTTCGACACATGGCATGGTGAGTATTTTAGAGATATTCATATATGTAATCCAATGGATCATTGTCTTACACTTCTCTGGACAAACAATACCAGGATACTTACATACTGCACTGTAGGGCAAAGGGACGGCAATACTAATGTTACATGTACTTACTTTCTTACTACCTTAATCCACTGCATCACAGAGGGGACATAGCGCAAACTTGTTACTTGTAATTTCATTCATTATTCTGGGTGCTTTTCAGTTGTAGTATGATTTCCTTTCATAGGTACAAAAGGAGTAGCACGTGAGATGAAGAAAATTTGCAGTGGCACTCTCCGTGAGGAGGGGGAGAAATGGTTTACTGAACTATGTGACAAAGGTCGTTATAAACAATTTTTATAGTTATAATAATAATAATAAATATTTAACTTATATTGCGCAATTATCAATTTAAAAATTTTCAATTGCGCATTACAATATAATTTAAAAAATTCACAAGCTAAAAAAAATTAGGCATAAAATATATAAAACTATAAAAAGAATGTACAATTAGAAAGCTTTTGAAAATAAAAAGGTCTTGATGGCTTTCTTAAATCTTTGCACTGATGTCTTGCTTCTTATTTCACTTGGAAGATCGTTCCATAATTTAGGGGCGGCCACATGAAAAGAGCGATCCCCAAGCGTAGCGAGCGATTTACATGAGCTATAATTAAGGCGTAAACCATTGTTGGAACGCAGGTAATATCTTCCAGCAGATTCTCTAACGGAAATAAGTTCACTTATGTAGGCTGGAGCAAGACCATGTACGGCTTTAAAAGTAATCAACAAAATTTTAAAAACTATACGATATCTAACAGGCAGCCAGTGCAATGACTTGAGCAGAGGTGTGATGTGGCAATATCTGCTCTCCTGAAAAATCAATCGCGCGGCTGCATTTTGAACTCTCTGTAATTTCTGAAGTTGTCGTTCCGAAACTCCAAATAGGAGACTGTTACAATAGTCAAGGCGACTTGATATAAAAGCATGTATCAGTGTTTCTGTGCAATCTTTGGTTAAAGACCTTCTAATTCTTCTAATGTTGTAGAGATGATAAAACGCTGCGGAACTGGTCTTAGTGATATGATCCACCATAGATAAGTTTGAGTCAAGCCATACTCCAAGATTCTTAACAGGAGATTGTGGAGCTATATTCGCTTTACCGACTGTAACGTGTGAGATGTTTACTTTGGCAAGCTGCTGTTTTGTGCCAATCAGAAGAAACTCAGTCTTATCCTCATTCAGTAGTAGTTTATTATCATGCATCCATTTCCTGATGACCTGAATACAAAGCTCGATGGCAGCAATAGCATCTGAGTGACCCGTTTCATCTGCAGGGCTAAAGGAGATGTAAAGTTGGGTGTCATCTGCGTAGCAATGGACAGATGGAAGATAATCTTGAATGACATCTAGTAGCGAGCTCGTATAGATGGTAAACAAGAGCGGCCCAAGACAGGAGCCTTGAGGAACACCACAGTTCAAACTGAAACTCTCAGACTGACACCCACGAACCGATATCCGCTGACAGCGACCTGATAGATACGATCGGAACCACTCAAACGCCCTGCCTCCAAGTTTCCGCTTGTTGAGTGCCGTCAGCAAGATATCGTGGTCAACTGTGTCGAAAGCAGCGCTAAGATCTAATAGCACCAGTAGAGTCACATGCTGCTTATTCATGTTTAAGAGGATGTCGTTTTTGACTTTCAGGAATGCAGTTTCAGTGCTGTGGTTCTCCCTGTAAGCCGATTGCGCAATTGGGTATAAGCCCATATCAACCATATGTTCATGTATCTGATGAAAGACTGCCTTCTCCGTAAGCTTCGATAGGAAAGCCAAATTGCTAACTGGTCTGAAGTTCTTAAATATAATATCGAGACCAGGCTTCTTGAGTAATGGGCAAACTAGCGCTTCCTTCCAACTCTCAGGAAAGTGTCCAGCTTCTAATGATTTATTTACGATTGAAGTGATGACCGGAAGTAGAGCGCCACATTTGCTGACCAAGCGGGAGGGCATGGGATCAAGTGGGCAGGTTTTCAACGCCGAGTTCAGAATTAGTGATCTAACTTCTTTGTCAGACAAAGTCTTGAAGGCAGATAACGTTGGAATTGCCATAGCATTACTATTATCAGTATTGGACGCCACGGGGACCGTTAAATCTGCGATATCAGCATCAATTTGTCTCCGGATGGTATCAATCTTTGTCACAAAATATTTTCCCAGATCGTTAGCAAAAGTCAGGGCATGCAAGTTTGGAGGTAGCCCGTCGTCCTGAGACTGATTAAACAAGCGCTTACTAGCACGGAATAACTTACGTTGATCAAAGCTGTTTTCCTCAATAAAGTTAGTATAAAACGCCTGCCGTGCTTTGTTCAAAAGATTGTTAACAGCATTGCGCTTGATTTTGAAGGCGACCAAGTCGGAATTAAGTTTCGACAACCTCCATCTTCTCTCAGCCTTCCGACGCTCTCTTTTAGCATGTCTAATTTCATCAGTGTACCATGGAACTCGCGGCCTCACAACGATGGTTCGGGTCTTTAAAGGAGCATGCTTGTCCAAAACAGCGGTTAGGGTTTTATTATAAAAAAGGACAAGCTCGTCAAGATCATCTGGTGGATTTTTGCATAAATCAGACTTAGCCAGGTCATCATTCAGGGTTTCAATGTTAACTGATTTTAGTTTCCTGAACGAAAGTGTCCTGGTGGAGAAAGAAGGCTTAATAGAATGAAGATGACACAACACCGAGGCGTGATCAGAAAAATAGCGATCAATTCGCGGTGTAGATCGAACAATCTGATCAGACTGGCGGGTGATCACCAAGTCCAAGGTGTGACCATGAATATGGGTGGAGCCCATCACATGCTGTTGAAGACTAAAAGACTCCAGCAATTCTAAAAATTTTGTAGAATCACTATCATCTGGCACGTCCACATGGATATTGAAGTCACCAACAACCACCAGTTGTTCCTTGCATAGAACTATGGTTTCTAGATAGTCACTGAACTCAGTAAAAAACGTAGTCATAGGAATCCTTCGATCATCAGAGTCCGACTGTGGTCGATATATTATAACCACCCGAAGATCATGAGAAGAGGCAACCTGGACGGTCCATTCTGAAAACTCAAACGACACTTTTGTTCCCCCATCCACTTTTTTAACAGCCAACGAGTCCCTGAACAATAGAGCGGTACCACCTCCTTGACGACAAGTGCGAGCTTGATCCAACAGCTTATATCCATCAGGGCAAAGTTCTGCTCGAACTGCGTCATCATGACTATTAAGCCAAGTCTCTGTAACAGCAATTAGATCAGCTTTGCACTCGCAAATGTAATCAAAGATAGCCGCAGACTTGTTTCTGACGGATCGCGAGTTAAGTAAACACAGAGACAATAGCTCGTTTGAGTACTAATAATATACATGAAAAAATTACTCGATTCTGATTGGCTGAGAGCAGTGCAGTTCAAGTGTAACACCAGTGCAAAAAGTGTAATACCAGTGCAAAAAGTGTAACACCAGTGCAAATTACACATCGATTTTCTGGATTATGATATTCTTTATTTGTAAAGGTAATCATACGGTTCCGAGTTCAATTTGGAAATAATTTGCACGAGTGAGTGTTTCAAAAAGCTGAAATTGCACTCGCCGAAGCGGCTCGTGCAATTTCAGCTTTTTGAAAAACTCACTCGTGCAAATTAATTCCAAATTGAACTCGAAACCGTATGATTACCTTTACTTATTGAAAGGCAATCGATTGACAGTGATGAGGTTTGACGGATTTCTTGACTGGGAAGACAGAGGAACATGGCGCGAACTGGAATGATGAGACTGAAAATTCGAAATATCGTCACAGTCCGTGGGGCCGGGATTCAGTTTAAACACCAAATCGCCTTCTAATAAGCAATGGAATGTAGCTGAAGAGTTAGAATAATAAGAGCACGGGCGTTTACTTCGTTTAATCTTGCAGAACGAACCTGCTACACATTCCAGGCCACAATAGGACAAGTGACAGGTGTCTGGATACCCAAGTGCGTCTTCCCAGATATGCCAAGATGATAATAGCTCATTATCGTTGAAATCCCACCAATTGTTCGTGTATTTTGGAGACAATAGCTCATTTTTCTCGAAATCGCACCAATTGTTTGTCGCAGAAATATTCAAACCTCCAAAAGACCAAGTCGAAGCTGACCAGATATAAAATCCTGAACTTTCTCGAGAGTTCGCGATGTTATCGATTGACTTGATGCTCAGGGCTGTGCTCCAGGCAGTTAGACATGACTTTCTGTAGTCTAAACCGTCATCCGAGTAACGAGCCAGAAGTAAAATTACAAACACGGCGGAGCAACAGAAACCGTGACCAGCCCTCATTAGCATA
The DNA here is from genome assembly GCA_949710005.1 of Ricordea florida. Taxonomy (NCBI): domain Eukaryota; kingdom Metazoa; phylum Cnidaria; class Anthozoa; order Corallimorpharia; family Ricordeidae; genus Ricordea; species Ricordea florida. The sequence goes on from OX453275.1 coordinate 16,324,047, forward strand.
TTATTCATTATTCATTAGTTGTACCAAAAATAAGTGTGTTATATTTATCAAATAATGATTACTGTTGTAAAATGCTTTACTGAATTTATGCTTGATGAAATGATAGTGTAATGACCTTTTTGAATGATCTGAAACAGCAAAAGCCACCAAGACTCATTTTTATTGGGCTATGAGGAACAATGATGGAACTGCTGCTGGATTTCAACGATACTTGTTGAACATTGTGGATCATTATGAGGTAAATGATGAGCAATAAACAGAATAACCTCTCTCCTCATTATTTTTACTGACAAGGGTTTTGAATCTTTACCCAATGAAAAGAAAGTACTGTAGTCAAAGCCATCTGGAAAAGAGAACAGGTCCCTAATACGTCAATTTAGTATTAAACATTGTTTAGACACGGTAGCAGGGAATGGGCTATTAAAGCTTTTCTGATTTTCAGATCCCATTAAGTGACAATTGAACTTCACAAAATGTATGTAAGGTAATACATTGCATTTTCTTACTTACCTAATAAATTTTCCTTGCATTTATGTTTTCTTCTAACCATAAGGAAGACACAACTTGTGTCACCATGATTCTAGGTGCAAGCAGGAGGGTTACGTCTGCCCCAAAAAACCTTTGACTGACCCAAAAGCAGTACGAGCATGCATCACATCCATCATCAAGACAACCATCTACCAAAACCCCACCGACTACCTCCTGGTTAGTACAATTGTTAAAAAGTACAAATCCTATATGGTCTTATTGCATGGAGGGGGTCTTAACTTTTGGAGTGCATGACATGTATCGCTTTTATTTCTTAATATCTATGATAACAGATGGCACATGCAGGTGTGTTCTAAAGGGTGGCAGGTCTGTACATACCATGTCCACACTAGATTAATTAGATGTATATATTTATTATCCCTACAGTGTCGTGACACCTTCTACATTGAGTCCTTTCATGTGCTTATTTTAAGCTATGCTCCTAAAAGGATTCATTTTGGTGATGGGACATACACAATGAGAGTGAATCTTGCCATATTAGATTGGGTGAGTGCTTTATATGTGAGCTATGCGAATGTCTGGTGAACCCATTGGGGAAATTGACCCAGAATGTTAATAACCATTAAAAACTATTTAGTATTCTCCTAATAATGATTGTGTTGATTTCTTATGGTGTATTATTTGGAGGATAAGTACTCTTAGTACGTTGTGGTATTGCAGAAAAATAATTTTTGGTTTCATTTCAGAATGAGAATGTTGGTCGAGATGTGTACTCCCTACAGTACTACCAACACTCAAGACATCCAGGGAGAATGGCCCCCACTAGAGTGTTACGACCAAAGACTCTCCATTTCAGAGGGGCCATATGGAATGCACTGTTCGAGAAGAATAAGATATCTGCTGCCCCTCTGCCAATTTGAGCTGGTTTGTTTCACCTGTTTGAGATTTGCCCAGCTGGGCCTGATTAGAATTTGAAAATATGATCTTCGAGTAATTCATGCCAGCATCACCCCTGTGCATTGAATGGAACTACCTTTTTTGTTGAAGTAGATTGATTTCACTGGAATAGGTTATGTGAAATTGATCATTGTAAACTGGACAGCCTTGCTCTTTTTTTCATATTACTGTACTGATTTTTTATTTTTTTTATTTTTCAGTGACCGTGACAGTTGCTTTAATTTGCACTTGTATTGCCAATCAAGTTATGCCTGGTTTAATTGCACTGTGAACAAACAAACGGCTCCTTTAGGAGCCACCACACGTGTAAAAGTCAATGGCCTTCAAACTACATATTTGTACTATATTCTATCCTTTAGAGCTTATGTTAGATGTACAGCCTACATAGTTGTACAGGTTCATCGGGTACATTGTGTGTGGTATTTGAAATATTTTTTTCAAATTAGGGTACATTTACTGTTATCATACTTTTTAGGTTACATGGTATGCAAAATTGAACAGATTGTGCAATGTGCTATACCCTGGGTGCCAGAGGCTTTTTACTTGTGCAGATGTGACTTGCCAGAGGTGGCAGCATGCCATCAGATGGATCGAAATGTTGACATGATGGGAACAAAAGCCTGATAAGCTAAGTGTTGTTGTTGGTTTTTTAGACAAAGCGTATAATATAGCTAAAGTCCTGTCTGATTCTTTGCAATAATAGATACCGTAATCCGTAACTTCCATCACATATTTGACACAGCCGTGAGAATCTCCTCAAAGCTGCAGTGTCTTGTTTAAATTATGCAAGTTTACTTGTAAATGGTACAAGAACATAAAGTTATGGAAGCTTTACATAAACTAATGAGGCAAATTGGAATAAACATTACCCTCCATCTCCACTATTTTGACCTCATTTGTTTCCATAGTGAGCTGCAAGCAAGCAAACCACCACACCACATGCAGGAGAAGCCACAGGCTGCAGGAGGCTCTTGGCATCTGTTATCTACAGCAGGTTTTTTTCTTTTACGATCGTATTTGTCATGTCAATAAAAGAAAAAATGCATTCATTGCTTGTACTATTGGTGTTGTCTTCACTTTTACTTAGCAAGAACCCCCATCCCTTCCTCTTACTCTCCCAGATGGCAACTGACCAAACAATAGACAGCTTGTGAAAATTATATCTTTTTATTAGGTTATAATTTCCTATGACCTGCGATGACCGCAATACGGCACCCCGCCAGGATTTTGCCATCTTTTCCTGACATCTTCCACGATGCAGACTGGCATAACTTCGCGTACATCCTCGATGTAGCAACCTAGTGCTTCCTTTCTTTGCAAGTAAACTGCATCGCGTCATAGGCCTTTCTTCTTAAGGATAGTGAAATACGCCTTGTAATCGCCCTTTCTTTTAACGTGATTAGTTAGTCGTGGTTGGCCGTAGGCTCGAAGTCGGGCTGGAAGATTTTCGCTCAATACAACACAAACCGGAGAATTCACAGGGTGGTCACTGTTTTCAGCGGATACAACTTCAAGCTGATGCTCATGAAAAGTTTGTGGTGTATCTTCCTCAACTTTGTTTTCTTGGGTGTCTAAAAAAACATAATGTATCTCTGACTTTGTTACGGGTAAATGAAAAGGGCAGGTGAGTGTACCAGCAGACTACTGATAAATAATTATGAGTTACGCTCTAGCGGTTATAAAAAGCCAGCAGCGACGTGAAATTGCAAAGCGAAGAAAACAAAAGGAATCACACAATAAACTTAAGTGGTAGTATATTTTATGAGCACATTCAAAGGTGATGAGATCATAGCCTTTTACCTGGAGTAGATATATTTTTCTTCCAGGGCTTTTCGATCTTGACTATCTCTCCGTTATTGACTGTTAACCAACCTCGCTATTCTTCCATTAGTGACTCATCGAGTTGCAGAGTAACCTACATGGAATGGTTTTTTATTATATCTAACATTTAAGAATATCATCTAAAAAAAAAGCAGAACGTGGCACGCATCTCTCAACTTAGCTTATCTTCCTTGTGTTCGAATCTCCCGCCATATTGGATTTGATCTGCACTCATCCAACTTGATTGACAAATGCGAAATGCGCTTCCCAGGGAAGCCGCCTTTTATAGCGCGCCCACGTGCTTAAGAAAATACTATGACAGCAGAAATACAATACAATTGCGAATTACAATCTATTTCAATTTTTCAGTGGATATTGTTCTATCGTAATACTACAAATCTGCAAAGTCTCAGAATTGCAAAGATACTGCAGGCCGAGGTATGATAGAATAACTTTCATTTTAAGGAATATAGGCAATTAGTCAAAGTGCGCATGCGTAGTAACTAAAAGTTCTTTCCTTAAGTCACATGGAAATCTAATTGTTTCAATTAAAATTTTATTCGCGATATAAACGTGAGTCTATATCCTTCTTTTACATATAGATAAAACATTCAAAATGATTCGATAACTTACCCCCCTAGATGACGGTTCTTCTGCCCATACAATCTCTTATATGGTGCTTTGACAAAAATCTGTGAAGCTGAGCTTTCTTGGAACCATCTCTTGGTATGCTATCTTGTCTTCAAAAATGACTACAATCACGACATAAAATGGATTTTAAATTACATTTTAAAAGCTACAAGATGGTAAAAATTCCATGTTCATCACTAATCTGTGTAATATGGACTTATTAGAATAACTTAAGTACTATCTAAAAAGTATGCTATAGAATTAGCCGCTTTAAGCAAATATCTTGGCAGTCAAAATACAATACGATTGCGAATTACAATTAATTTTATTTTTTACGTAGATATTGCACTGTCGTAATACTACAAATTTGCAAAGTTTCAGAATTGCAAAGATTCTGCATACCGAGGTATGGTAGTATAACTATCATTTTAAGGAATATAGGCAAGTGATCGAAGTGCGCATGCGTAGTAACTAAAAGTTCTTTCCTTAAATTGCATGGAAATCTAATCGTTACAATTAAAATTTTATTGGCTATATAAACCTGAGTCTATCTCCTACTTTTACATATAGATAAAACATTCAAAATGATTCGATAAGTTCCCCCCTAGATGACGGTTCGTCTGCCCATACAATCTCTTATATGGTGTTTTGACAAAAATCTGTAAAGGTGAGCTTCCTTGCAACCATCTCTTGGTATGCTATCTTGTCTTCAAAAATGACTACAATCACGACATAAAATGGATTTTAAATTACATTTTAAATGCTACAAGATGGTAAAAATTCCATGTTCATCACTAATCTGTGTAATAGAGACTTATTAAAATAACTTGAGTACTGTCTGAAAAGTATGCTATAGAATTAGCTGCTTTAAGCAAATATCTTGCGCATGCGTATTAACTAAAAGTTCTTTCGTTAAATCTACATCTACATTCTACATCTACATTTAATTTGGTCGGTAAAAATCTGCAGATATCACACCAACCGTTAAAAACTAAAATGAATGTTAAAAATATTAAAAACTATTAACTAACTTAGATTTAAAACTATTTACAGAGGTTGTATTTACAATATCATCAGGAAGGGAGTTCCATTCACAGATTGTTCTTGGAAAAAATGAAAACTTAAAAACATTTTTCTTTGATCTTGGAACTAAAAATTTAAAATCGTGGCTCCCACGGGTTCTTCTTTCATAATTTGGTTTCAGATGGGCTGTTACTAAGAAATCGGTAAGGTTGTGGGAAAGTTTATACATAAAGGAGAGTCTGGCGATTTTTCGTCTCGTGGCTAGGGTTTCCCAATTAAGTTCCTGAAGCATATCTGTCACGCTTGCATAGGGGTTGTAGTTGCCCGCGCAGAATCGCGCTGCCTTTCTCTGAACTCTTTCTAGCTTTTGAATATCCTTCCCGTAGTGGGGATCCCATGCGGCACTTGCATATTCGAGGGTAGGTCGGACTAAAGTCTTGTACGCCGTTTCTCTTACCGATCTTGGACAGTTATGTAAGTTTCGCCGCACAACGCCAAGTACTTGAGATGCTTTACTTGAGACTGTCGATACATGTTGATCCCATTTCAGTTTACTTGTTATTGTAATTCCTAGATAAGTGATATCGTCAACTTGTTCTAGTTCGACTCCGCAGAATGTGTATTTCTTTACAGGTGGAGATCTTTTATTTGAAATACTCAATATCTTGCATTTTGATGGATTAAATTTCATTTGCCACTGATTTTGCCATTGTTCTAGTTTCTGTAGGTCGTCTTGTAGGTGGTCACAATCTGTATCATTTGCAATGACACCATACAGTAGAGCGTCATCTGCGAATAGCTTAACGGAGGACTGAAGATTATCAGGAAGATCGTTAATATATAATAGGAACAACAACGGGCCAAGCACAGTTCCTTGGGGAACTCCAGACGTCACAGGAGAAGATCTTGAAGATTTTCCTTCGCAGACGACGGACTGGGTACGTTGAGTAAGGAAGGATTCAAGCAAGCGGAGTAATTTGCCTTGGATTCCATAATATTGTAATTTTGCTAAGAGTCGTCGGTGGGGAACCTTATCGAAGGCCTTTGCAAAATCCAGTACCACGGCATGCGCGGATTTATCATTGTCAAGTGAGTTGGCCAAGTCATGTATTGTTAAAATGAGTTGGGATTCGGTTGATCTTTTGGCCCTGAATCCGTGTTGGCAGTCTGTAAGGATATCATTCACTTGCAGATTTTTCATCACGTGGCTATGGATTATGTGTTCAAGTATATTGGATGCGATACAAGTTAAGGAAATTGGCCTGTAGTTTGCAGGGTCTGACTTTTTGCCTTTCTTAAGAACTGCGCAAACATTGGCACATCTCCATTTCAATGGAACATTTCCAGTGTTAATAGAGTCTTGATAGATGTCAGTTAAGATAGGTGAAATCTCTTGTGCGTACGCTTTAAGAAACCAAGAAGGAATATTATCCGGGCCGCAAGCTTTATTGGTTTTCAGTGAGGTTAGCTGCCTGGTGACACCAGCGATGGTGATTACAAGAGGGCTTATGCTTGGCTTTGGTTCGTTTCCTACACTTGGGGGGTCTAGGTCAGATTCGTCAGTAAAAACAGAGGAAAATTGTTTGTTCAAAATTTCCGCTCTGATCTCTCTGTCACTGAATATTTTGCCTTCGTACTCGAGGTCAGCTACGCCATGGTCTTCTTTCTTCAGTTGTTTTACATAAGACCAGAAGCGTTTTAGATTTTCTTCGATAGCTTTACCGAGAAAGTCTGACACGTAGCTGTCTCTGGCGGTTTTTAGGCTTTGGTGCATGCGTTTCCTGGCGGTACGAAACTGATGCCAGTGTGATGGATTTCCTGATCTTTTAGCTTTGTTGTATAGCCTCTGTTTGGCTCTCGACTGCCGTCTCAAGGAGCGGTTAAACCAGGGTAGGTTATAGCGTGAGCTGGACATCTTGTGTGGAATATGAGCATCCATAATGTGATGTACGCCAAATTCAAATTCGTTCCACTTTTCATCCACTGTTTTGCTTTCGTTATTCAAATTAACATCACTGGCCAATTTCTTTAACTCTTCCTTAATTCGGTCGGTATCAGCCTTCTTTCTGAAGTAAATCTTGCGTTTGACATTCTTTCTCTTCTTACAGGTTGTGTTCACAGTGAAGAGAACAATGTCGTGGTCGCTTATCCCTGGTACATCTTGGACATTTCTCACTATATTCTTATTATTTGATTGAAATCTAATAGTTACAGTTAAAATTTTTATTCGCTATATAAACCAAAGTCTATATCCTTCTTTTACATATAGATACAACATTCAAAATGATTCGATAACTTCCCTCCCTATATGACGGTTTTTTTGCCAATACAATCTCTTATATGGTGTTCTGACAAAAATCTGTAAAGCTAAGCTTCCTTGCAACCATCTCTTGGTATGCTATCTTGTCTTCAAAAATGACTACAATCACGACATAAAATGGATTTTAAATTACATTTTAAATGCTAAAAGATGGTAAAAAATGCATGTTCATCACTAATCTGTGTTATAGGGACTTATTAGAATAACTTGAGTACTGTCTGAAAAGTATGCTATAGAATTAGCTCCTTTATGCAAATACCTTGACAGCCAAAATGCAATACGATTGCAAATTACAATCAATTTTAATTTTTACGTGGATATTGTCCTTTCGTAATACTAAAAACCTGCAAAGTTTCAGAATTGCAAAGATTCTGCAGGCCGAGGTATGTTAGTATAACTTTCTTTTTAAGGAATAGAGGCAATTGGTCGAAGTGCGCATGCGTATTAACTAAAAGTTCTTTCCTTAAATCATATGGAAATCTAATCGTTACTGTTAAAATTTTATTCGCTTTATAAACCTGAGTCTATATCCTTTTTTTACATATAGATAAAACATTCAAAATGATTCGATAAGTTACCCCCCTAGATGACGGTTCTTCTGCCAATACAATCTCTAATATGGTGTTTTGACAAAAATCTGTAATGCTTAGCTTCCTTGCAACCATCTCTTGGTATGCTATCTTGTCTTCAAAAATTACTACGATCACGACATAAAATGGATTTTAAATTACATTTTAAATGCTACGAGATGGTAAAAATTGATTGTTCATCACTAATCTGTGAAATAGGGACTTATCAGAATAACTTGAGTACTGTCTGAAAAGTATGCTATAGAAATAGCTGCCTTAAGCAAATATCTTGACAGCCAAAATACAACTACGAAATCGAATTACAATCAATTTTATTTTTTACGTAGATATTGCCCTGTCGTAATACTACAAATCTGCAAAGTTTCAGAATTGCAAAGATTCTGCAGGCCGCGGTAGGATAGAATAACTATCGTTTTAAGGAATATAGGCAATTAGTCGAAGTAGGCATGCATATTAAATAGAAGTTCTTTCCTTAAATCACATGGAAATCTAATCGTCAGAATTAAAATTTGATTCGCTGTATAAACCTGAGTGTATATCCTACTTTTACATATAGATAAGACATTCAAAATGATTCGATAACTTACCCCCCTAGATGACGGTGTTTCTGCCCATACAATCTCTTATATGGTGTTTTGACAAAAATCTGTAAGGCTGAGCTTCCTTGCAACCATCTCTTGGTATGCTATCCTCCCTTCAAAAATGAGTACAATCACGACATAAAATGGATTTTAAATTACATTTTAAATGCTACAAGATGGTAAAACTTGCATGTTCATCACTAATCTGTTTAATAGGGACCTATTAGAATAACTTGAGTACTTTCTGAAAAGTATGCTATAGAATTAGCTGCTTTAAGCAAATATTTTGACAGCCAAAATACAATACGATGGCGAATTACTATTAATTTTAATTTTTACGTAGATATTGCCCATTGTAATACTACAAAGTTGCAAGGTTTTTAGAATTGCAAAGATTCTGCAGGCCGAGGTATGATAGTATAACTTTCATTTTAAGGAATATAGGCAATTGGTTTAAGTGCGCATGCGTAGGAACTAAAAGTTCTTTCCTTAAATCACAGGGAAATCTAATCGATACAATTATAATTTTATTCGCGATATAAACCTGAGGCTATATCCTACTTTTACATATAGATAAAACATTCAAAATGATTCGATAACTTAGGCCCCTTGATGACGGTGCTACTACCCATACAATCTCTTATATTGTGTTTTGAGAAAAATCTGTGAAGCTGAGCTTCCTTGCAACCATCTCTTGGTATGCTATCTTGTCTTCAAAAATGACTACAATCACGACATAAAATGGATTTTAAATTACATTTTAAATGCTACAAGATGGTAAAACTTGCATGTTCATCACTAATCTGTGTAATAGGGACCTATTAGAATAACTTGAGTACTTTCTGAAAAGTATGCTATAGAATTAGCTGCTTTAAGCAACTATCTTGGCAACCAAAATACAATACGATTGCGAATTGCACTTAATTTTAATTTCTACGTAGATATTGCCATGTCGTAATACTACAAATTTGCAAAGTTTCACAATTGCAAAGATTCTGCAGGCCGCGGTATGATAGAATAACTATCGTTTTAAGGAATATAGGCAATTAGTCGATGTGGGCTTGCATATTAACTAAAAGTTCTTTCCTTGAATCACATGAAAATATAATTGTTACAATTAAAATTTTATTCGGTATATAAACCTGAGTCTATATCTTACTTTTACATATTGATAAAACATTAAAAATGATTTGATAACTTAGCCCCCTAGATGACGGTGCTTGTGCCCATACAACCTCTTATATGATGTTTTGACAAAAATCTGTAAGGCTGAGCTTCCTTGAACCATCTCGTATTCTATCTTGTCTTCAAAAATGACTTTAATCACGACATAAAATGGATTTTAAATTACATTTTAAATGCTACGAGATGGTAAAAATTGATTGTTCATCACTAATCTGTGAAATAGGGACTTATTAAAATAACTTGAGCACTGTCTGAAAAGTATGCTATAGAATTAGCTGCCTTAAGCAAATATCTTGACAGCCAAAATACAATACGATTGCGAATTACTATTAATTTTAATTTTTACGTAGATATTGCCCATTTGTAATACTACAAATGTTCAAAGTTTTACAATTGCAAAGATTCTGAAACCCGAGGTTTGATAGTAAACCTCTCATTTTAAGGAATATAGGCAATTGGTGGAGGTTCGCATGCATAGTAACTAAAAGGTCTTTCCTTAAATCACATGGAAGTCTAATCGTTACAATTAAAACCTGAGTCTATATCCTTCTTTTAAATATAGATAAAACATTCAAAATGATTCGATAACTTCCCCTCCCCCATTAGATGACGGTTCTTCTGCCCATACAATCTCTTATATGGTGTTTTGAGAAAAATCTGTGAAGCTAAGCTTCCTTGCAACCATCTCTTGGTACGCTATCTTGCCTTCAAAAATGACTACAATCACGACATAAAATGGATTTTAAATTACATTTTAAATGCTACAAGATGGTAAAAATTGCATGTTCATAACTAATTTGTGTAATAGGGACTTATTAGAATAACTTGAGTACTGTCTGAAAAATATGCTATAGAACTAGCTCCATTATGCAAATACCTTGACAGCCAAAATGCAATACGATAGCGAATTACAATCAATTTTAATTTTTACGTGGATATTGTCCTTTCCTAATACTAGAAACCTGCAAAGTTTCAGAATTGCAAAGATTCTGCAGGCCGGGGTATGTTAGTATAACTTTCTTTTTAAGGAATAGAGGCAATTGGTCGAAGTGCGCATTACGTATTAACTAAAAGTTCTTTCCTTAAGTCACATGGAAACCTAATCGTTACAGTTAAAATGTTATTCGCTATATAAACCTGAGTCTATATCCTTCTTTTACATATAGATAAAACATTCAAAATGATTCGATAACTTACCCCCCCTAGATGACGGTTCTTCTGCCCATACAATCTCTTATATGGTGTTTTGACAAAAATCTGTGAAGCTGAGCTTCCTTGCAACCATCTCTTGGTATGCTATCTTGCCTTCAAAAATGACTACAATCACGACATAAAATGGATTTTAAATTACATTTTAAAAGCTACAAGATGGTAAAAATTCCATGTTCATCACTAATCTGTGTAATAGGGACTTATTAGAATAACTTAAGTACTGTCTGAAAAGTATGCTATAGAATTAGCTGCTTTAAGCAAATATCTTGACAGCCAAAATACAATACGATTGCGAATTACAATTAATTTTAATTTTTACGTAGATATTGCCCTGTCGTAATGCTACAAATTTGCAAAGTTTCAGAATTGCAAAGATTCTGCAGGCCCAGGTATGTTAGTATAACTTTCTTTTTAAGGAATAGAGGCAAATGGTCGAAGTGCGCATGCGTAGTAACTAAAAGTTCTTTCCTTAAATCACATGGAAACCCAATCGTTACAATTAAAATTTTATTCGCTATATAAACTTGAGTGTATATCCTACTTTTACATATAGATAAGATATTCAAAAAGATTCGATAACTTACCCCCCTAGATGACGGTTCTTCTGCCAATACAATCTCTAATATGGTGTTTTGAAAAAAATCTGAAAAGCTGAGCTTCCTTGCAACCATCTCTTGGTATGCTATCTTGTCTTCAAAAATTACTACAATAACGACATAAAATGGATTTTAAATTACATTTTAAAAGCTACACGATGGTAAAACTTCCATGTTGATCACTAATCTGTGTAATATGGACTTATTAGAATAACTTGAGTACTATCTGAAAAAAATGCTATAGAATTAGCTGCTTTAAGCAAATATCTTGGCAGTCAAAATACAATACGATTGAGAATTACAATTAATTTTAAATTTTACGTAGATATTGCCCTGTCGTAATACTACAAATTTGCAAATTTTCAGAATTGCAAAGATTCTGCAGGCCGAGGTATGATAGTATAAGTTTCATTTTAAGGAATAGAGGCAATTGGTCGAAGTGCGCATGCGTATTAACTAAAAGTTCTTTCCTTAAATCACATGGAAATCTAATCGTTACAGTTAAAATTTTATTCGCTATATAAACCTGAGTCTATATCCTTCTTTTACATATAGATAAAACATTCAAAATGATTCGATAACCTACCCCCCTAGATGACGGTTCCTCTGCCCATACAATCTCTTATATGGTGTTTTGACAAAAATCTGTGAAGCTGAGCTTCCTTGCAACCATCTCTTGGTATGCTATCTTGTCTTAAAAAATGACTACAATCACGACATAAAATGGATTTTAAATTACAGTTTAAGAGCTACAAGATAGTAAAAATTCCATGTTCATCACTAATCTGTGTAATAGCGGGTCTTCCGCGCGCGAAGCGCGCGTGGAGCAGAGCCCCATACTCATGGAATATGGTCAACCTGTTTTAATTTGGTTGTCACGTGACTGACCGAGCGTACGTACGTACGTACATACGTACGTACGTACGTACGTCTTTACGTACTTCCGTACGTACGTACGCGTCTACAGATTGTACGGGTTGGGTAGGGGAGACTATCAAAAGGAAGGGAGGGGTATCTCAGGCTTGTCTTGGCAAATCCACATCTTTTATATTGGACATTCACAATATGGTCAATGGACAGCTGTCAAAACGGGATAGCCACTGACTAGCATCACATGACCATATTTTGGGATTATGTGTCAACTCATCGAGGTGACGTGATTTATTTGGAAGCTGTTCTGGTAGCCGGCGTATTTTTGGCGGGAAATTGCGTTGACGACTGAAAAAGAAATTTTCAGTTCATTGTCTTTTTGAGGCACAATATTACTACTCTACACTGTTAAAGTTTTACTAAAGGATAAACGAAACAATTTCTATTGCTATGTCAACAAACAATAGCAGAGAAAATATAATTTGCAGAACACAGGGTTCATGTGAAGAGCAACGGGAAAGAGAACAAGAATTAACTGAGGAAGAATGAGCGAAGTAGATCGCCAAAGAAGGCGCGCTCGGGAAAGAGAAAGGAGACAAAATTATAGCGAAGAACGCCGACAAGCAGAAAGAGTCCGGGCTCGAGAAAATAGACAAAATGTTAACGAAGAACGCCGAGAAGCGGTAAGATTCCGTGCTGTGGAAAACAGACAAAATTGTAGCGAAGAATGCCGAGAAGCGGAAAGACTTCGTGCTGTGGAAAACAGACAAAATTTTAGCGAAGAAAGCCGAGAAGCGGAAAGACTCCGTGCTGTGAAAAACAGACAAAATTGTAGCGAAGAAAGCCGAGAAGCGGAAAGACTCCGTGCTGTGGAAAACAGGCAAAATTGTAGCGAAGAAAGCCGAGAAGTAGAAAGACTCCGTGCTATGGACCACAAATTTGCATAAGTTTTGTCTGCATAATATTTGCTCACTGATGCGTGACTCAGCACTCGCACTTTCCACTTTCCCTTAAACGTGACACTTGACTTGGAAAACCGACTTCTAAACAAACCTTCTTCAGAAAAATGATCTTCTGAATGCACTACTTTTGAATGAGAAGCAAACTGATGAAAGATTTCAAATTTTTATGTCCTTTAATCATATAAACATCTCCACTGTCGACGGCTAAGAAATACTCCCGCGGGAATTTTCTCTTGGCGGCAAATTGCAGAATGTAGCGCTTTCACTGGCAGCTTTTCGCGTTGTCGACGTTGTCATTTAGTGTGTCGATTGAGAACTTTGGTTTCAACGCCGCTGTTTTCGTAAAAAATGTTCTTCTAAATTGTAAAATGTCTCAAATGTATGTTAGTCATTCACGTGTTGCGTTTTACCAGATCTACTTATAGTTCACACTTTTACGGTTATTTATTTCTTTTGTTAAGTAACTACAGCTGATTGTAGTAAATAAATGAAGGCAGTAATTTTTTAAACTTACAATGTAATTAAGAAAAGAATAATTAATAATTATTTTTTCATTGTCGTGAAAAATGTTTTTCGGGCTGGTAGATGTTGGTTACAGCTTGCCCGAAGGGCAATGTGTAAAATTAATTTTCTTTGCACCCTGCTTGGATTAAACATTTATTTTACCGAGGTGTTCGTTTTAACACGAAAATGACAAGAGTTGTGTCCTGCATTTCCCAGTAGCGTGTACAAATCTTTTAAATACATTTACGCAAGTAGAATGGTTAATTTCATCAGGAATAGAATACAGTACATTGATAATTTGTGTTTTTTGTAGAATATACTCCATGACTTTGTAGGTAGAAAGACCTTACTAATGGCAGACGAAAGTTTAGACAAAAGTCATAGCAAGTTAACCGACCTCGACACTTAACTATAGTTAAAAACGTTTGTGAATTCCTTCGCAATATTTTAGAATGCTTTTACAGTTTAAAGTGAAATGAAAGTACTAACGGGAGCCCCGCTTTTAGGCTTGGCTAAATCTATATATTATGGACTTATTAAAACTAGAAATACGACTCCCGCAAAACCTCGCGAAGCTAGTGTTTAAAGGAATCATAATGGTTTTTCCTATGAGGGATAAAACCTCAATTTATGTATTTACTTATTATTATTATCATTTTTACTTTTTGTGCTTTCTCATTTCTTGTAAATATTATCATTATTATTATTATTGTATTAATCATAATCATTCTTATTACTGGTATTGATATTATTATTGTTATTTTTTTTATATTTACGCTGTGGCTATATGCCCGGCAGCCGGGCATGGTCTTAAATAGACTAAATGCCCGGCAGCCGAAACATTTTACGGAATTTCCACTGTAAGGTTCTTTTAAACTTCTTGAGAGTATTAGATGTGTTCTTAGAATTGTTGAGCGATTCCAAAAACCATGTTGATTTTCTAGTTGACGAAATATCTGAACTTGGGCATACCGTAAAATCGCTGTGTTGTCGACACTTAGAAAATTTTGGCTCAGCCCGGCATTCAGATTCATTCATTCAATATTTCGTTTCAGCGTAAACCAACCATTAGATTTGAGATCTATAAAACTTTTCAGGATCGCCTAGCACTTCTTAATCGACATATGATAGTTTGGAGGTGACATTTCTGACTGCCGGGCATTTAGCGCATTTGAGACCGTGCCCGGCAGTCGGATCACAAATCCTCTAAGTGTGGAGAAACAAGAGCGATTTCACGGTACGCACAAGCTCGGAAAATTCGTCCACTACAAAACCAAAATAATTTTTACAATCGCTTGGCATATCTTAACAAACATCGAATACTCTCGTTAGGTTTGAATGAGACTTTCTGCCGGAATTTGGTGACTATTTCTGAATGCCGGGCTGAGCCAAAATTTTCTAAGTGTCGACAACTCAGCGATTTTACGGTATGCCCAACAATCCTAAGAACACATCTAATACTCTCAAGAAGTTTAAAAGAACCTTACAGTGGAAATTCCGTACAATTTTTCGGCTGCCGGGCATTTAGTCTATTTAAGACCGTGCCCGGCTGCTGGGCATATAGCCACAGCGTTATATTTAACATAATATAGTGTTATGGGGTGGGGGTGTATGTTCTAATCTGGAAAAAGGTATTTCACTTCTAAACTCAATATTTTCTTACTCGGAGGATGAGTTGAATGCTCCAATTATTTATTGTTTATGCTTTTTTCTTATAACTGCATGAGATTCATTGTAAGAAGAATCTTCTGATTAGATATTTTATTGTCTACTGCAGTCATTATTTCATTCCTAGGTAATCACAATTGAGAGCATTATTAATAGTGCATGTTTCAATTTGTGCACTCTCTTCAGTTGAAATGGTTCCCCCAGTGGTAGATAGAAAAATTCCTCTTCCCTCAAAAAGAGATGCCATATCAACAGAACTGTGAGATACAATGTCATTACATAAAAAAATTGGAGGTAAAACAATTGGATTCTACAAAAACTTTGAACAAATGTTTGGTAATAGTGAGTACCAACTGTATAGTATGTGGTTGTGCTATTTTAGGTCATATCATAAAAACAATACATATAAAAAAGAGTTATCGAAATCTTAATATGTTGAAAAAGATGGCTGCACTAGATATGCCTGTAAAAAATAATTTGAAATCAACATCAATCAGTCACAAGTATATACCACATGAAAGTTTTATTGTGCTGTTACAGAAACAGGCAAAATATCCATACCCAACCACAGAAGATTATATTATTTTGAATATATGAAAATTTCTATTATAAAAACTGCAGAAGAAAGATTTAATATAAGGATGGTATTTCATCGAAAAAGTCATGGCAGCCAGAAGTATTGAACTGTAACCAATGACATATAGTAACGAGAAGCACTATCATTATATTATTATCATTATTATTATCATTACTATTATTATTACTGGTATTGATATTATTATTATTGTTATATTTTTTATGTTAAACATAATATATTTTTATGGGGTGGGATGCATGTCCTAATCTTGGTAAAGGTATTGTTACTCTACTACTACAAGCAATACAAAAATCTTCTTAATGGGCTTTCCATCAGAGGTGGTAGTAATCAAAACAGCTCCAGCTTAGAATCTAGTGCAGTCATTTGTCTACATAGTTTGAAGATTGTGTTGAAAATCATTATTGAAAGCATAGGGCATTTAGGAAACTTGAAACACTTGTTACTACATACAGCACACTTGCAATGAATATATGAGAAAGATCATAAACATTTTGGCATTACAAAATTTATTTTCTTTATCAAGTTTTTCCAATGTAATAGGTTAATTGCATGTTGTGGTTGTTATGAAATATTCATATTTGACATCATAAAAATAAAGTAAACAGCAGAAAGTAACAAAGTTAATATGTTATGTCTAACTTTGCAAATTAAG
Source organism: Ricordea florida (assembly GCA_949710005.1). Taxonomy (NCBI): domain Eukaryota; kingdom Metazoa; phylum Cnidaria; class Anthozoa; order Corallimorpharia; family Ricordeidae; genus Ricordea; species Ricordea florida. The sequence goes on from OX453275.1 coordinate 16,340,705, forward strand.
GCTTGAATTAACATTTCATTTGTGGAAAAAGGGCAGGGGTTCTAGATAGCAATATTATCAGTGGGGGGGGGGGGGTCATTGAACTCTAAGATAAAACTGACCCATTGTGAAAAGGCTATGAAACTTGTCTCTACACAATATTATTGAAACCTTTCAATCAGAGAATACAAACACATATATATAGCAAAGAGAAATGCTACTCAGAATTCAGTAATCACATTTGCTTTATTTTCAAATGATCGCATTGATCACTGATAATATTGCAGAACCAGTACTTTATAGTGACACTGGGTATATATTCAGCTGAAAATGTTAAACATAACTGCTAGATCAAGAAAACTTACAATACTTTCACTGTTGCAATGATATCAGATCACATCGTTATAAATGATTGCTATAACAACTGCAACTCTCTGTGTTGGGAATTACTTCAAAATGGAAACGCTATCGTTTTATTATGAAAAATACCTACTTACATTCTCTTGTAATCTGTTGGTCGTCTTCCGATTCCGTTTTTAGACTAATAGAATTATTTTCCAGAGACATCTCCAATCGTTGAAGTCGTTCTTACTCGGTGTCGTTTTGCTAAATGTAGTACGCCAATATATTTCGTTATGTAATCGTTCACTCATGTCCTGTATTTCTATCAATAACACATTCAAATTCAAAACTAACTTGATTGAATTCCTGGTTCTTTACCCTGCTGTTTCGTTTGCCTTTTTCTGGAGCGAGCAGTTGTTGTCTTGGCTGAGATGTCTGTTGTTATTCTCCCTGCTGTCGTTTCTCTATCCCTGCTTTGAGTCGTGCTTTCCTCGTGTTGATTTTCACGGTATTCGAACTTACTCGGCGACGATCTCGTGCTAATATTTCTTGAATATCTCGGAGATCACCTTGCTGGGATGTACTTCCAGGACAAGTGAAATCGGTTTCCACAAAATTTTCATTACTTTCAAAAAGGCATCACCGAACTCCCAATGGTGGAAATTCAGCAGTTCTCAAGTGCGCTACTATTGCCAGGTAACCTGGCCTGCGAACGGACACCTTTAAAATATAGATATATATAAACATATATATAAATATATATATATATATATACATATATAAAAACTCTCGGCTCGATTTACTCGGGCTTGCGAGCCACGTGGTCTGACCGGAACCGACACGATTAGTAACCTCGCTTCGCGAGGAATAACTTGAGTACTGTCTGAAAAGTATGCTATAGAATTAGCTCCATTATGCAAATACCTTGACAGCCAAAATGCAATACGATTGCGAATTACAATCAATTTTAATTTTTACGTGGATATTGTCCTTTCGTAATACTACAAACCTGCAAACTTTCAGAATTGCAAAGATTCTGCAGGCCTAAGTATGTTAGTATAACTTTCTTTTTAAGGAATAGAGGCAATTGGTCGAAGTGCGCATGCGTATTAACTAAAAGTTCTTTCCTTAAATCACATGGAAATCTAATCGTTACAGTTAAAATTTTATTCGCTATATAAACCTGAGTCTATATCCTTCTTTTACATATAGATAAAACATTCAAAATAATTCGATAACTTCCCCTCCCCCCCCTAGATGACGGTTCTTCTGAATATACAATCTCTTATATGGTGTTTTGACAAAAATCTGAAAAGCTGAGCTTCCTTGCAACCATCTCTTGGTATGCTATCTTGTCTTCAAAAATGACTACAATCACGACATAAAATGGATTTTAAATTACATTTTAAATGCTACAAGATGGTAAAAATTGCATGTTCATCACTAATCTGTGTAATAGGGACTTATTAAAATAACTTGAGTACTGTCTGAAAAGTATGCTATAGAATTAGCTGCTTTAAGCAAATATCTTGGCTTCCAAAATACAATACGATTTCGAATTACAATCAATTTTAATTTTTACGTGGATATTGTCCTTTCGTAATACTTCAAATGTTTAAAGTTTCAAACTTGCAAACGATTCTGCAGGCCGAGGTATGAGAGAAGAACTTTCATTTTAAAGAATATAGGCAATTGGTCAAAGTGCGCATGCGTATTAACGAAAAGTTCTTTCCTTAAATCACATGGAAATCTAATCGTTACAATTAAAACTATAATCGCTATATAAACCTGAGTCTATATCCTTCTTTTACATATAGATAAAACATTCAAAATGATTCCATAACTTTCCCCAGTAGATGACGTTGCCTCTGCCCATACAATCTCTTATATGGTGTTTTGACAAAAATCTGTGAAGCTGAGCTTCCTTGCAACCATATTTTGGTATGCTATCTTTTCTTCAAAGTAACTACAATTACGACATAAAATGGATTTTAAATTACATTTTAAAAGCTACAACATGGTAAAAAATTAGTATGTTCATCACTAATCTGTGTAATAGGGACTTATTAGAATAACTTGAGTACTGTCTGAAAAGTATGCTATAGAATTAGCTGCCTTAAGCAAATATCTTGACAGCCAAAATACAATACGATTGCGAATTACAATTAATTTTAATTTTTACGTAAATATTGTCCTTTCGTAATATTACAAATTTGCAAAGTTTTAGAATTGCAAAGATTCTGCAGAACGAGGTATGATAGAATAACTTTCGTTTTAAGGAATATAGGCAATTGGTCGAAGTGCGCATGCGTAGTAACTAAAAGTTCTCCCCTTAAATCACATGGAAACCTAATCGTTACAATTAAACTTTTATTCGCTATATAAACCTGAGTGTATATCCTACTTTTACATATAGATAAGACATTAAGAAAGATTCGATAACTTACCACCCTAGATGACGGTTCTTCTGCCCATACAATCTCTTATATGGTGTTTTGACAAAAACTTAAAAAACTGAGCTTCCTTGCAACCATCTCTTGGTTTGCTATCTTGTCTTCAAAAATGACTACAATCATGAAATAAAATGAATTTTAAATGACATTTTAAAAGCTACAAGATGGTAAAAATTGCATGTTCATCACTAACCTGTGTAATGAGGACTGATTTGATAAACTTGAGTACTGTGTGAGCAGTATGCTATAGAATTAGCTGCCTTAAGAAAATATGTTGACAGCCAAAATAAAATACGATTGCGAATTACAATCAATTTGATTAATTACGTGAATATTGTCTTGTTGTAATACTACAAATCTGCAAAGTTTCAGAATTGCAAAGATTCTGCAGGCCGAGGTATAATAGATCAACTGTCATTTTAAGGGTTATAGGCAATTGGTGGAAGTGCGCATGCGTAGTAATAAAAAGTTTATTTCCCTTAAATAACTCGGAGATGTAATCGTTGCAATTAAAATTTTATTCGTTACCTAAACCTGACTCTACATCCTACTATTATATATAGATAAAACATTCCAAATGATTTGATAACTTACCCCTATAAATGACGGTCCTTCTGCCCATACAATCTCTTATATGGTGTTTTGACAGAAATCTGTAAGGCTGAGTTTCCTTGAAACCATCTCTTGGTATGCTATCTTGTCTTCAAAAATGACTACAATGACGACATAAAATGGATTTTAAATTACATTTTAAATGCTACGAGATGGTAAAACTTGCATGTTCATCACTAGTCTGTGTAATAGGGACCTATTAGACAAACTTGAGTACTGTCTGAAAAGTATGTTATAGAATTAGCTGCTTTAAGCAAATATCTTGACAGCTAAAATACAATAGGATTGCGAACTACAAACAATTTAATTCTTTACGTGAATATTATCTTGTTGTAATACTACAAATCTGCAAAGTTTCAGAATTGAAAAGATTCTTCAGTCCAAGGTATGATAGATGAACTGTCATTTTAAGGGTTATAGGCAATTTGTGGAAGTGCGCATGCGTAGTAACAAAAAGTTTATTTCCCTTAAATCACTCGGAAATCTAATCGTTGCAAATAAAATTTTATTCGTTATCTATACCTGACTATATATACTACTATTACATATAGATAAAACATTCAAAATGATTTGATAAGTTACCCCCTTAGATGACTGTCCTTCTGCCCATACAATCTCTTATATGGTGTTTTGACAAAAATCTGTAAGGCTGAGTTTCCTTGCAACCATCTCTTGGTATTGTATCCTGTCTTAAAAAATGACGACTTTTAAGACATAAAATGGATTTTAAATGACATTTTAAATTCTACAAGATGGTAAAAATTGCATGTTAATCACTAACCTGTGTAATGAGGACTGATTTGATGAACTTGAGTACTGTGTGAGCAGTATGCTATAGAATTAGCTGCCTTAAGCAAATATGTTGACAGCCAAAATACAATACGATTGCGAATTACAATCAATTTGATTCTTTACGTGAATATTTTCTTGTTGGAATACTTTAAATCTGCAAAGTTTCAAAATTGCAAAGATTCTTAAGTCCGAGGTATGATAGATCAACTGTCATTTTAAGGGTTATAGGCAATTGGTGGAAGTGCGCATGCGTAGTAGCAAAAAGTTTATTTCCCTTAAATCACTCGGAAATCTAATCGTTGCAAATAAAATTTTATTCGTTATCTATACCTGACTCTATATCCTACTATTACATATAGATAAAACATTCAAAATGATTTGATAAGTTACCCCCTTAGATGACTGTCCTTCTGCCTATACAATCTCTTATATGGTGTTTTGACAAAAATCTGTAAGGCTGAGTTTCCTTGCAACCATCTCTTGGTATTGTATCCTGTCTTAAAAAATGACGACATTTAAGACATAAAATGGATTTTAAATGACATTTTAAATGCTACAAGATGGTAAAAATTGGATGTTCATCACTAATCTGTGTAATGAGGACTGATTTGATTAATTTAAGTACTCTGTGAGCAGTATGCTATAGAATTAGCTGCCTTAAGCAAATATCTTGACAGCTAAAATACAATAGGATTGCGAACTAAAAAAAATTTAATTCTTTACGTGAATATTATCTTGTTGTAATACCACAAATCTGCAATGTTTCAGAATTGCAAAGATTCTTCAGTCCAAAGTATGATAGATGAACTGTCATGTTAAGGGTTATAGGCAATTTGTGGAAGTGCGCATGCGTAGTAACAAAAAGTTTATTTCCCTTAAATCACTCGGAAATCTAATCGTTGCAAATAAAATTTTATTTGTTATCTATACCTGACTCTATATCCTACTATTACATATTGATAAAACATTCAAAATAATTTGATAAGTTACACACTTAGATGACGATCCTTCCTCACATACAATCTCTTATATGGTGTTTTGACAAAAATCTGTAAGGCTGAGCTTCCTTGCAACCATCTCTTGGTATTGTATCCTTTCTCAAAAAATGACTACAATCTCGACATAAAATAATTTTTAAATGACATTTTAAATGCTACAAGATGGTAAAAATTGCATGTTAATCACTAACCTGTGTAATGAGGACTGATTTGATGAACTTGAGTACTGTGTGAGCAGTATGCTATAGAATTAGCTGCCTTAAGCAAATATGTTGACAGCCAAAATACAATACGATTGCGAATTACAATAAATTTGATTCTTTTCGTGAATATCTTCTAGTTGTAATACTAGAAATCTGCAAAGTTTCAAAATTGCAAAGATTCTTCAGTCCGAGGTTTGATAGATCAACTGTCATTTTAAGGGTTATAAAAAAATTGGTGGAAGTGCGCATGCGTAGTAACAAAAAGTTTATTTCCCTTAAATCACTCGGAAATCTAATCGTTGCAAATAAAATTTTATTCGTTATCTATACCTGACTCTATATCCTACTATTACATATAGATAAAACATTCAAAATGATTTGATAAGTTACCCCCTTAGATGACTGTCCTTCTGCCCATACAATCTCTTATATGGGGTTTTGACAAAAATCTGTAAGACTGAGTTTCCTTGCAACCATCTCTTGGTATTGTATCCTGTCTTAAAAAATGACTACAATCACGACATAAAATGGATTTTAAATGACATTTTAAACGCTACAAGATGGTAAAAATTGCATGTTAATCACTAACCTGTGTAATGAGGACTGATTTGATGAACTTGAGTACTGTGTGAGCAGTATGCTATAGAATTAGCTGCCTTAAGCAAATATGTTGACAGCCAAAATACAATACGATTGCGAATTACAATCAATTTGATTCTTTACGTGAATATTTTCTTGTTGGAATACTTTAAATCTGCAAAGTTTCAAAATTGCAAAGATTCTTCAGTCCGAGGTATGATAGATCAAATGTCATTTTAAGGGTTATAGGCAATTGGTGGAAGTGCGCATGCGTAGTAACAAAAAAGTTATTTTCCTTAAATCACTCGAAAATCTAATCGTTGCAAATAAAATTTTATTCGTTATCTATACCTGACTCTATATCCTACTATTACATATAGATAAAACATTCAAAATGATTTGATAAGTTACCCCCTTAGATGACTGTCTTTCTGCCCATACAATCTCTTATATGGTGTTTTGACAAAAATCTGTAAGGCTGAGTTTCCTTGCAACCATCTCTTGGTATTGTATCCTGTCTTAAAAAATGACTACAATCACGACATAAAATGGATTTTAAATGACATTTTAAATGCTACAAGATGGTAAAAATTGCATGTTAATCACTAACCTGTGTAATGAGGACTGATTTGATGAACTTGAGTACTGTGTGAGCAGTATGCTATAGAATTAGCTGCCTTAAGCAAATATGTTGACAGCCAAAATACAATACGATTGCGAATTACAATCAATTTGATTCTTTACGTGAATATTTTCTTGTTAGAATACTTTAAATCTGCAAAGTTTTAAAATTGCAAAGATTCTTCAGTCCGAGGTATGATAGATCAACTGTCATTTTAAGGGTTATAGGCAATTGGTGGAAGTGCGCATGCGTAGTAACAAAAAATTTATTTCCCTTAAATCACTCGGAAATCTAATCGTTGCAAATAAAATTTTATTCGTTATCTATACCTGACTCTATATGCTACTATTACATATAGATAAAACATTCAAAAGGATTTGGTAAGTTACCCCCTTAGATGACGGTCTTTCTGCCCATACAATCTCTTATATGGTGTTTTGACAAAAATCTGTAAGGCTGTTTCCTTGCAACCATCTCTTGGTATTGTATCCTGTCTTAAAAAATGACGACATTTAAGACATAAAATGGATTTTAAATGACATTTTAAATGCTACAAGATGGTAAAAATTGCATGTTAATCACTAACCTGTGTAATGAGGACTGATTTGATGAGGTTGAGTACTGTGTGAGCAGTATGCTATAGAATTAGCTGCCTTAAGCAAATATCTTGACAGCCAAAATAGAATAGGATTGCGAACTACAAACAATTTGATTCTTTACGTGAATATCATCTTGTTGTAATACTACAAATCTGCAAAGTTTCAGAATTGCAAAGATTCTTCAGTCCGATGTATGATAGATCAACTGTCATTTTAAGAGTTATAGTCAATTGTGTGGAGTGCGCATGCGTAGTAACAAAAAGTTTATTTCCCTTAAATCACTCTTAGATCTAATCGTTGCAATTAAAATTTTATTCGTTACCTAAACCTGACTCTATATCCTACTATTACATATAGATAAGACATTCCAAATGATTTGATAACTTACCCCGTTAAATGACGGTCCTTCTTCCCATACAATCTCTTGTATGGTGTTTTGACAAAAATCTGTAAGGCTGAGTTTACTTGCAACCATCTCTTGGTATTGTATTTTGTCTTAAGAAATGACGTTATTTAAGACATAAAATGGATTTTGAATGACATTTTAAATGCTACAAGATGGTAGAAATTTGATGCTCATTACTAATCTTTGTAATGAGGACTGATTTGATGAATTTAAGTACTGTGTGAGCAGTATGCTACAGAATTAGCTGCCTTAAGCAAATATCTGGACAGCTTAAATACAATACCGTAGAATTCCGATAATAACGGCCCCCGTTATTTTCGGATTTAGCAGTCCAAAGGGGCCGTTACTTTCGGGTGGCCGTTACTTTCGGGTAGCCGTTACTTTCGGGTGGTTAGAAAACGTTTGTAATTCAGCAGTGGTTTTACACAAAGAGGACACATAACAAACATAAAAAAGGTCATTCAGGTTGCATGCTGGTTATTCATTATCCATGTAAACAAAGTAAACTGTAACAAAAAAGGCCCAAATGTTCGTATACTATACGTAGAAAATATTGTTCGTATATTGTAGGTGACAACTAAGTACTGTGATGAAACATACGGTACAGCTTTTATCTGTTTTTATACCCGTATGTCTGTTTCAAACAGGATTCAGTTACTCGGTACTTTATAAGAGTCAAAAGTTTTTACGCGTTTACTTATGCCGTGTATACGAAAATACACTGTACTAAAACAGGAGATGATTCTACGCAAGAGAGGATGTACGGTACTGATTTAAATATTTTTCGCGTTCCAGTTACGTTACGTTAATTTCATTGTAAGTTGATTCAAATAGAAGCAGTGTAATTTTTTTTTGACGGTATCTCTTGAAATGTTACATTAAATACAAAATACGGTATATATTTTTTTGAGTGGTCATTTTTTAAGGGGCCGCTATTATCGAGGGGGCCGTTACTTTCGATGGGCCGTTACTTTCGGGGTTTAATAGCAAGGTAAAAAATAAACGTTACTTTCGGGTAGCCGTTATTTTCGGGGGGCCCGTTATTATCGGAATTCTACGGTAGGATTGCGAACTACAAACAATTTAACTCTTTTCGTTAATATTATCTTGTTGTAATACTACAAATCTGCAAAGTTTTAGAATTGCAAAGATTTTTCAGTCCGAGGTATGATAGATCAACTGTCATTTTAAGGGTTATAGGCAATTGGTGGAAGTGCGCATGCGTAGTAACAAAAAGTATATTTCCCTTAAATCACTCGGAAATCTAATCGTTGCAAATAAAATTTTATTCGTTATCTATACCTGACTCTATATCCTACTATTACATATAGATAAAACATTCAAAATGATTTGATAAGTTACCCCCTTAGATGACGGTCCTTCTGCCCATACAATCTCTTATATGGTGTTTTGTCAAAAATCTGTAAGGCTCAGTTTCCTTGCAACCATTTCTTGGTATTGTATCTTGTCTTCGAAAATGACTACAATCACGACATAAAGTGGATTTTAAATTATATTTTAAATGCTACCAGATGGTAAAAATTGCAGGTCCATCACTAATCTGTGTAATGAGAACTGATTTGATGAACTTGAGTACTCTCTGAGCAGTATGCTATAGAATTAGCTGCCTTAAGCAAATATCTTAACAGCCAAAATACAATACGATTTCGAATTAAAAACAATTTAATTCTTTACGTAAATATTATCTTGTTGTAATACTACAAATCTGCAAATCTGCAAAGTTTCAGAATTGCAAAGAGTCTGCAGGCCGAAATATGATAGAATAACTGTCATTTTAAGGGTTATAGTCAATTGCTGGAAGTGCGCATGCGTAGTAACAAAAAGTTTATTTCCCTTAAATCACTCTTAGATCTAATCGTTGCAATTAAAATTTTATTCTTTACTTAAACCTGACTCTATATCCTACTATTACATATAGATAAGACATTCCAAATGATTTGATAACTTACCCCCTTAAATGACGGTCCTTCTGCCCATACAATCTCTTATATGGTGTTTTGAAAAAAATCTGTAAGGCTGAGTTTCCTTGCAACCATCTCTTGGTATTGTATTTCGTCTTAAAAAATGACGTTATTTAAGACATAAAATGGATTTTAAATTATATTTTAAATGCTACAAGATGGTAAAAATTGGATGCTCATCACTAATCTTTGTAATGAGGACTGATTTGAACAATTTAAGTACTGTGTGAGCAGTATGCTACAGAATGAGCTGGCTTAAGCAAATTTCTGGACAGCTTAAATACAATAGGATTGCGAACTACAAACAATTTAACTCTTTACGTGAATATTATCTTGTTGTAATACTACAAATCTGCAAAGTTTTAGAATTGCAAAGATTTTTCAGTCCGACGTATGATAGATCAACTGTCATTTTAAGGGTTATAGGCAATTTGTGGAAGTGCGCATGCGTAGTAAAAAAAAGTTTATTTCCCTTAAATCACTCGGAAATCTAATCGCTGCAAATAAAATTTTATTCGTTATCTATACCTGACTATATATACTACTATTACATATAGATAAAACATTCAAAATGATTTGATAAGTTACCCCCTTAGATGACGGTCCTTCTGCACATACAATCTCTTATATGGTGTTTTGACAAAAATGTGTAAGGCTGAGTTTGCTTGCAACCATTTCTTGATATTGTATCTTGTCTTAAAAAATGACTACAATCACGACATAAAATGGATTTTAAATTACATTTTAAATACTACAAGATGGTAAGAATTGCATGTCCATCACTAATCTGTGTAATGAGAACTGATTTGAGGAACTTGAGTACTGTGTGAGCAGTATGCTATAGAATTAGCTGCCTGAAGCAAATATCTTGACAGCCAAAATACAATACGATTGCTCATTACCAACAATTTGATTCTTTACGTAAATATTATCTTGTTGTAATACTACAAATCTGCAAATTTTTAAAATTGCAAATAGTCTGCAGGCCGAAATATGATAGAATAACTGTCATTTTAAGGGTTATAGGCAATTGCTGGAAGTGCGCATGCGTAGTAACAAAAAGTTTATTTCCCTTAAATCACTCGGAAATGTAATCGTTGCAATTAAAATTTTATTCGTTTTCTAAACCTGACTCTATATCCTACTATTACATATAGATAAAACATTCCAAATAATTTAACAACTTACCCCCTTAGATGACGGTCCTTCTGCCCATACAATCTCTTATATGGTGTTTTGACAAAAATCTGTAAGTCTGAGTTTTCTTGCAACCATCTCTTGGTAGTGTATCTTGTCTTCGAAAATGACTACAATCACGACATAAAATGGATTTTAAATTACATTTTAAATGCTACAAGATGGTAAAAATTGCATTTTCATCACTAATCTGTGTAAAGAGGACTGATTTGATGAACTTGAGTACTGTGTGAGCGGTATGCTATAGAGTTAGCTGCCTTAAGCAAATATCTTGACAGCCAAAATACAATAGATTGCGAATTACAAACAATTTGATTCTTTACGTGAATATTATCTTGTTGTAATACTACAAATCTGCAATGTTTCAAAATTGCAAATATTCTTTAGGCCGTTTTTTGATAGATCAACTGTCATTTTAAGGGTTATAAGCAATTGGTGGAAGTGCGCATGCGTAGTAACAAAAAGTTTATTTCCCTTAAATCACTCGGAAATCTAATCGTTGCAATTAAAATTTTATTTGTTATCTAAACCTGACTCTATATCCTACTATTACATATAGATAAAACATTCAAAATGATTTGATAAGTTACCCCCTTAGATGACGGTCCTTCTGCCAATTCTTGGTTTTCACCCACGTGACCTGTAAATTGATCACGTGTTGCGGCGGCCATCTTGGTGCCCCTCAGATGTAAACACAGCTTATTCAAAGAGACGCTTGACTGGAGAAGTAACAATGGTTATGTGCATTATTGTCGGGTGTGGAAGCAAAAGTGATACAGCAAAAGGAATTGGCATGTTTTGTATACCTTCCGTTATTTATAATCAAGGTGAAGAAACGGAAGAACTTACGAGACTGAGGCGCGAGAAGTGGATTTCGGCGATAAGGAGAGACGATGTCAAATGCAAGGAGATCTTGAAGAGTGAAAGAGTTTGTGGCCGCCACTTCGTGTCCGGGAAACCTTCCCAGCCCTGGGACAAACACAATGTCGACTGGATTCCAAGTTTAAACCTTGGGAAAAAAGATACAGGGAGGAGAGCTCCAAGGCGGCGACCGAACGGGCTGAAAGAGCAAAAGCTCGAAGAAAGAGTGCCTTAGAACAGCAGGAACTCGAGGCTGCGAAGAAGATGGCACTTGTCAATGAAAGCGGTCCACGTGTTGTGGATATTGATTTTTCCAGCGCTTCAGCAAGTACCTCGGGAGTTGATGAAGCGATGGAGCTCCCGCATGAAGATACACGAAGCGAAGCGGAACAACAAGAAGAAAGTATGGCAACTGGCGTACATGTAGAAACACAAACAGAAGCATTCGATTATTTATATCGTAATATTGGCGGATGTGAAGCGCCCGACAAGGACGCTGAAACCCAAACAGAGGCATTCGATTATTTATATCGAAAAACTGACTGTTTTGAAGCGCCTAACAAGGACGCTGAAACCCAGACCGAAGAATTTGACTATCTTGTCCCTAAAAGTAGCGGCTATCAAGGGAATTTTTCAAAGTTGATGAGAAGGTGCGTTTTTATACAGGTCTGCCTTCATACGAAGTACTCAATGTGGTATTTGAACATGTGTCTCCTCATGTCACTCGCCGTACTCAATCATTAGACAGATTTCAAGAATTTGTGCTAGTTTTGATTAAACTTAAGCTAAATGTGCCATTTCAGGACTTGGCATACCGATTTAACATATCTGTGACCACAGTCTCTAGAATTATTTCATCTTGGATGATGGTGATGGATGCCAAGTTGTCTACTCTTGTTTTTTGGCCTGAAAGGGAACAGCTATGGAACACAATGCCAATTTGTTTTTAGTATGCTTTCGGAAAGAAAGTCACTGTGGTTATTGATTGTTTTGAGGTGTTTATAGAACGGCCATCAAACTTACTTGCTAGGGCCCAAACATTCTCCTCATATAAGCACTACAACACCATAAAAATACTCATTGGTATTACCCCTCAAGGAAGCATATGTTTTGTATCAGAAGCATGGGGAGGCCGCACTTCTGATAAATATTTGACCGAAAATTGTGGCTTTTTGGAACATTTATTACCTGGGGACATGGTAATGGCGGATAGAGGATTCACCATTGCAGAGAGTGTCGGCTTAAAACAAGCAAAGTTGGTGATTCCAGCATTCACGAAAGGAAAATCCCAGCTCGACCCTGTGGATGTTGAAAAAACAAGAGGAATTGCGAATGTGCGTATCCATGTGGAGCGAGTGATTGGATTGTTACGACGCAAGTACACTATTTTAGAAGGAACACTAGCAACTGACTTTCTTAATTGTGCAAATGGGGATGTTCCAATGATTGACCGTATTCTGAGGGTTTGTGCTGCCCTTGTTAATTTATGCCCCCCTATAATACCATTTGACTAGTGGTTTATTTGATGCTTTTTAATTGTTAAGTTTCTCAGTTTAGTGATGGTTAGTTTATTCAACTCTGGTCTTAAAATTTAAGTGGTACACAGAACCCAAGGTACCATTTTTATTCAATTAAGCACCCAACCTAGAATAAGTGCCCCCCCCCCCTTGATGCAAGTAAAAATTAAAATTCGCCCAACCTCAAACAAGTACCTTGCCCTTCACCCCTCCCAAAAAAATGGAGTGTAGAAGGAAAGTATTGGGAGGGTTCACTAATTGACATTAATGATGCCTGATTAGTGTCAATGAGATTAAATATGACTAAGTAGTACTAAGAGACTTCCCGTGTTTTACATAAACTGTCAGTGGACAGTTAAAATTCTGCTTCGGTACATCTTCACATCCTGTTATTTGTTTGGTTGCAAATTACACTCACTTCTTGCAGAAAATGAGAAATTTTAATAAGCGTCCAGCCTCCTGAAAGCAGCCATCTTGAATAAGCTGGGAAACTCAGTGGAGATGAATTATCAAATTTCCAATCCATAAGCTTTGTATAAACCTTAACTTTCCAGGGACACCATTAACTTTTGGCTTTAAAGCGAAAGCTTTCGGGAAATTTAAGACTTTGTATGGAGAATTTTGGTGGGAATTGCACAGGAACTGCACAGGCACACGTTGTTTTAACACTGTGTAGGTCTTAGGTGATTTATTTGCTAATTATCAAATCTTGTTTCACAAGCAAATACAAACTTAAGCAACGTTTGCTCATTGCTTGTATGAAAACCAAGAATAGAGAGATTCCTGCAGGCGGGATAAGGGGCCTGGCTTTTTGTCAATTTTCAAAGGGCCCCCTTTAATGTATGGTATTATGTAACCTTGTAAATATATTAATCATCATCATTCATCATCATCATAATTATTATTTTTATTCTTATTAGTATTATTAATATTAAATTTTCACCAATGTATGTTATCTGTGAAGCCAAATGTTGTTCTCTCTTGTTAAGATTTTAATGCAAGTACATTGAAATAAATAACTTCAGTTCTTGTTTGACCATGAAAGCATTCCATATTTGAATATATATAGTATAATACTGTCAAAGAATTCATTTGGTGATATGATTCAGTTAAAAATGGCGGATTAGATAAGGATTATAGCCCTTTAAGCCCTGGCACCAACATTAATCAGCTCCCCACTGTTTGTTGTGCATTTCCTATGATCCATTAAAGGAGAATTTGCCTAACAATCAACACCTTTCTTACAATACTTAGGGTGCTTTCCATTAGTCAGAACTGGCTGGTCAGACCAGTAAATTTGAGAACAGAATCCCGTTGTCAGTCCGATTTGTCCTATCATATCAGTCAATGCATTTGTTGTTTACACTGTTTTGGTGGATTTGGGTACAAATAAAAAAAAGGCATATTTTACATTCAAAAGTATAGACTGGCCAGCCAGTTCTGACAATGAAGTGCCCTTAGTTTTCATTTCCTTTAATCCTGTGGTCTTTCCTACTGCCTTATGTTAAGCAGTGATCATAAAATGGAGAATGGAGAAACTGGATCTTGACCTTTAATGGATTAGGGGGCTTTCTTTTAGTAGGGGTGGGTTAGCAAGATTGTGGGGGGATTACATTATTTTGGGCAGTTAAATGGAGGGATTACAGCACATTATGAACAAAAATATATAAACAGAAAGCCTAACTGGGGGATTGTGATATTTTTGTCTACCAAGAGGGGTTGAGTAATTATAGAAGCCACTTCAAGTGATTTTGCCCCCCCCCCCCCCCCCCCCTATGCATTAATAAATGAAAGCCCCCTTGATGGGTTTACAAGTGATGCCAATTACATGAATATGTAACAAAAAGATGTTACATCTTTATAAATCATTCTCAAAAGGCTCTCAGTTATCCTTGTAGCCATTGTCTTGTTATTACACTGTTTTGCTTTTGATATGCGACTGTTGCAACGAATCTAAAAACACGGAAACATGCTTATTGCCCTGTTTCTTAAACATGAAGCTAAATGTTGTCTCATTCCATTGACATCAAAAGTTACTTGCCTAGGGTCTGTTTCCAGAGCAAGGCAAGTGGCAAAAGCTATGGCAAAAACACCACAGTCACTTCCATTGGATTGTTGTTGAACAGGAACAAAATTAAGTCCCACTAAACTACCACCCAACAAGTCATTTGTCTGATCTTCAACCTCTTCACTGATAATGTCATTGAAGAGACTATCATACAAATTTACATAGCCAGGTACACATCCTATGGAGCTGATGCAGACCCAATGATCATTCCCTGTATGCAGAATTTGAATGAACTCAGCAGATACCACATCAAAATTTCTTGCAGGGCCCAGTGTAGGTCGTTGAAGACTTTCAATGGAAGGCTTTGCCTCATGCAAAAGTACTTGAGCCATGTGTATTATGTCACAATTAAGCCATCCAAGGGGATCAAAAATGATCTGATAATCAGACTCTTCTAAATTAGCCAGAGGACTTTGTTTGTTGGTTTTTCCTTTCTTCTCTTTAACAAATGTAACATCATCCTCATTACTGAAAGCACTTGCACTGTCAACTGATTTTGAAGATTCAGGAGACAAGACTGCAGAAGAAGTACATGTGGTAGTAGCTGGAGCAGTTGCATTAGCTTTCTTACATCCAGCACATTTCCAGGTAGTCTTTGCATTGTTTGGCATCCTTTTAAGATTTAAACAATGAAGATGAAAATATTTGCCACTCTTACATGTTGCACCATGACATTCTAACAATTTGTCTGTTGAATTTGGTTTGGATTGACAAGTGCAAATAGTGTCACAATTCAAGGCACCTTGTACTACTGAAGTTGACTGGGCAGATTTCTTTGCTTTCTTTCCACGCTTAAACTGTGGCAGTCTGCTGCAGTGAGGACAGTACCATTTTTTGGAAATTTTCACTGAATCTAGAGCTAAACATGAGCGATGGAATTGGACATAAGGGCAATCGTTATTGCTGCATGAGATAACTTCTTCATCCTGCTGAACTCGACAAAAACAGATGCCATTAACGTCAGCTTTAGGCACTGGTAAAGTGCACCTCCTTGTGTACCAACGACCAAGAATCTCTGGCAGAATGCAGATCCTCCAGAAAGACTCCAGCTTGGGTAAAGCAGTTTCCCAGTGTTTAACATCAGGATAAATACGCTCCTTTACTATGTGTGCCTTCTTTTCACTGTCAATTCCACAAACTACAAAGTCACAGAACTTTCTTTCCTTTAAAGTAAAGAGCTGCTGCTGTACTTGAAAATAGTAATGGTGGCTTCGTACCAGCTGAAAATTGCCATTTACCTTTTCTAGGCATGTGTTCTTTTTTGTAACATACTTGTCAAAGTCACAGTCCTCACCAATGCAGATTGGGCATTTCACCTCTCCACAACCCAAGCCACAGCAATCACAGGAGGTCAGGAAGTCAGGTGTTGCATGAAGAATTGGGTGCTGTTCATTGATAAACAGTCCACACCTTGTCAGCTGGAAATTTACATGACTTTTTTTCATTTCAGCTTCATATGCTTTGATGGCATCATCTTCATGAGTGCAGCCATGCCGTGTTGCCTTAGAACTTACTTTAAACAAGTGAGGATAGCAAATACTCTTTATAAGGGACTGTCGAGGCTGTGCTAGATTACAATGACAAACAGCACCACTCACAGAAGCTCCAATTCTGCCTGCACGGTGTCTAAAAATTCCTGACCCTTTTGCTTGGGACCTTGTGTCAAGTTCTACCTTCTTAATGTCTTCAGTTGAAATGTCTAGCTGCACATTTACACATTTCCTCAAGAGATCTGGGTACTGCAGTTCAAGATTTACAGTTTCAAATAAGTCTGAAACAACAGGTACACTCCTACTTTTAGCTACAAACTGATCAGCATAATCTTTGGTAAGGCTCAATGCCACAGGTTTTACATTACACCGATTAAGTTTTTCGAAGAGGGCTGACATTTCTGCAGTTTCTGCGGTTGAAGAAGGTCTAGCATCAAAATTCAGATGGGTTCTCCTTCCCTGTTCAGTGGCATGCTGTTGCGGTGGCGTAGTGGCATTTGATAATGAGTCGATTTTCTCGTCGAGGCTTTGTTTCAGTTTTTTAGCAGATCTGAAATCAATGTCTCTCACCCTTTTATATTCGACTTCATTTACATATGTCGGCAACAACCACGAACATTTAACTTGGGTGCAAGCTAATTTGCCGTGTATTCGGTTCCACGCTTCGATGTAAAAAAGGACACTAGCAACGTGAGAGCACGATTCAGCGAGGCCTGCTTTACAATTTAGACAGTGCGCTGAAAGAATCGTCCCATCTTCCTCGGCTATGATCCAGATGTTCACCAGTGGGTCATTCATTCGTTGTGAATGACGAACTTTGGCAACAACAACAAATTTTCCGGAAATCACTAGTCCTCGCACCGACGTTACAAATCCGGATACCATGTGATTGTAAGCTTCCAAACTTTTGTAAGCTTTGAACTGCTCTTTTGTGTAGTGACTGGTCTCCAACACTAAAAATGACAGCAAATCAGTGGATTCTATCGGGGGTAAACACTCCGGGTCGAACTGATCACTTGGAATGCTCGCCGGATCCACTTCAACGAGGGTTATCTTCTGGAGATATCGCGACTTTACGTGGCTTTCAAGGCCTTTCACGTACTCAGAAAGCACGGGAATATTAGCAGCAAGACTTTCCAAGTCATCACAAGCTTCTTCTTCGGCTAATTCCATGTCCTAACCGATTTATTGCGCAGAAAACTAAGCAGCTATACAGAATTGGCCTTCTACTTAACATAAATTTCACGCACGAGGGGCACCAACATGGCCGATGCCCAAATATGGAAATTCCAATGACGTCAGATGAAAACCAAGAATACAATCTCTTATATGGTGTTTTGACAAAAATCTGTAAGGCTGCGTTTCCTTGGAACAATCTCTTGGGATTGTATCCTGTCTTCAAAAATGACTACAATCACGACATAAAATGGATTTTAAATGACATTAATATTATTATAATAAAAATTGTTATAATATATATAATATATTATAACATATATATAATTATATAATATATTATAATATAATATTTTATTATAATATATATATTATAATAAAAATTGCATTTTCATCACTAATCTGTGTTATAAGGACTGATTTGATGAACTTGAGTACTGTGTGAGCGGTATGCTATAGAGTTAGCTGCCTTAAGCAAATATCTTGACAGCCAAAATAAAATACGATTGCGAATTACAATCAATTTGATTCTTTACGTGGATATTGTCTTGTTTTAATACTACAAATCTGCAAAGTTTCAGAATTGCGAAGATTCTGCAGGCCGACGTATGATAGAAGAACTTTCATTTTAAGGGTTATAGGCAATTGGTGGAAGTGCGCATGCGTGGTAACAAAAAGTTTATTTCCCTTAAATAACTGAAAATGTAATCGTTGCAATTAAAATTTTATTCGTTTTCTAAACCTGACTCTATATCCTACTATTACATATAGATAAAACTTTCAAAAATTTGAGAACTTACCCCCTTAGATGACGGTCCTTCTGCCCATACAATCTCTTATGTGGTGTTTTGACAAAGATCTGTAAGGCTGAGTTTCCTTTCAACAATCTCTTGGTATTGTATCTTGTCTTGAAAAATGACTACAATCACGACATAAAATGGATTTTAAATTACATTTTAAATGCTACAAGATGGTAAAAATTGCATGTTCATCACTAATCTGTGTAATAAGGACTGATTTGATGAACTTGAGTACTGTGTGAGCAGTATGCTATAGAATTAGCTGCCTTAAGCAAATATCTTGACAGCCAAAATACAATACGATTGCGAATTATAAACAATTTGATTCTTTACGTCGAAAATATGTTGTTGTAATATTGCAAATCTGAAATGTTTTAGAATTGCAAAGATTCTGCAGGCCGAGGTATGATAGAAGCACTTTCATTTTAAGAGTTATAGGCAATTGGTGGAACTGCGCATGCGTAGTAACAAAAAGTTTATTTCCCCCAGAATCACTCGGAAATCTAATCATTGCAACTAAAATTTTATTCGTTAACTAAACCTGACTCTATATCCTCCTATTACATATAGATAAAACATTCCAAATTATTTGGGAACTTACCCCTTTAGATGACGGTCCTTCTGCCCATACAATCTCTTATGTGGGGTTTTGACAAAGATCTGTAAGGCTGAGTTTCCTTTCAACCATCTCTTGGTATTGTATCTTGTCTTTACAAATGGCTATAATCACGACTTAAAATGGATTTTAAATTACATTTTAAATGCTACAAGATGGTAAAAATTGCATGTTCATCACTAATCTGTGTAAAGAAGACTGATTCGATGAGCTTGAGTACTGTCTGAGTAGTATGCTATAGAATTAGCTGCCTTAAGCAAATATCTTGACAGCCAAAATACAATACGATTGCGAATGACAAACAATTTAATTCTTTACGTGGATAATATCTTGTTGTAATATTGCAAATCTGAAATGTTTTAGAATTGCAAAGACTTTGCAAACCAAGGTATTATACAATAACTGTCATTTTAAGGGTTATAGGCATTTGGTGGAAATGCGCATGCGTAGTAACAAAAAGTTTATTTCCCTTAAATCACTAGGAAATCTAATCGTTGCAAGTATAATTTTATTCGTTACCTAAACCTGAATCTATATCCTCCTATTACATATAGATAAAACATTCCAAATGATTTGAGAACTTACCCCCTTAGATGACGGTCCTTCTGCCCATACAATCTCTTATATGGTGTTTTGACAAAGATATGTACGGCTAAGTTTCCTTGCAACCATCTCTTGGTATTGTATCTTGTCTTCAAAAATGACTACAATCACGACATAAAATGGATCTTAAATTACATTTTAAATGCTGCAAGATGGTAAAAATTGAGTCTTCATCACTAATCTGTGTAAAAAAGACTGGTTTGATGAACTTAAGTACTGTGTGAGGAGTATGCTTTAGAATTAGCTGCCTTAAGCAAATATCTTGACAGCCAAAATACAATACGATTGCGAATTATAAACAATTTGATTCTTTACGTGGATAATATCTTGTTGTAATATTACAAATCTGAAAAGTTTTAGAATTGAAAAGATTCTCCAGGCCGAGGTATGATACAATAACTATCATTTGAAGGGTTATTGGCAATTGGTCAAAATGCGCATGCGTAGTAACAAAAAGTTTATTTCCCTTAAATCACTAGGAAAACTAATCGTTGCAACTAAAATTTTATTCGTTACCTAAACGTGACTCTGTATCCTTCTATTACATATAGATAAAACATTACAAATGATTTGAGAACTTACCCCTTTACATGACGGTCCTTCTGCCCATACAATCTCTTATGTGGTGTTTTGACAAAGATCTGTAAAGTTGAGTTTCCTTGCAACCATCTCTTGGTATTGTATCTTGTCTTCAAAAATGACTACAATCACGACATAAAATGGATTTTAAATTACATTTTAAATGCTACCAGATGGTAAAAATTGCATGTTCATCACTAATCTATGTAAAGAAGACTGATTTGATGAACTTGAGTACTGTTTGAGCAGTATGCTATAGAATTAGCTGCATTAAGCAAATATCTTGACAGCCAAAATACAATACGATTGCGAATTATAAACAATTTGATCCTTTACGTGGATAATATCTTGTTGCAATATTGCAAATCTAAAATGTTTTAAAATTGCAAAGACTCTGCAGGCCAAGGTATGATACAATAACTGTCATTTTAAGGGTTATAGGCAATTGGTGGAAATGCGCATGCGTAGTAACAAAAAGTTTATTTCCCTTAAATTACTCGGAAATCTAATCATTGCATTTAAATTTTATTCGTTACCTAAACCTGAGTCTATATCCTCCTATTACATATACATAAAACATTCCAAATGATTTGAGAACTTACCCCCTTAGATGACGGTGCTTCTGCCCATACAATCTCTTTTGTGGTGTTTTGACAAAGATCTGTAAGGCTGAGTTTCCTTGCAACCATCTCTTGGTATTGTATCTTGTCTTCAAAAATGACTACAATCACGACATAAAATGGATTTTAAATTACATTTTAAATGCTACAAGATGGTAAAAATTGTATGTTCATCACTAATCTGTGTAATGAGGACTGATTTGATGAACTTGAGTACTGTGTGAGCAGTTTGCTATAGAATTAGCTGCCTTAAGCAAATATCTTGACATCCAAAATACAATACGATTGCGAATTATCAACAATTTAATTCTTTACGTGGATAATATCTAGCTGTAATATTGCAAATCTGAAATTATTTAGAATTGCAAAGATTTTGCAGGGCGAGGTATGATACAATAACTGTCATCTTAAGGGTTATAGGCAATTGGTTGAAATGCGCATGCGTAGTAACAAAAAGTTTATTTCCCTTAAATCACTAGGAAATCTAATCGTTGCAACTAAAATTTTATTCGTTACTTAAAGGTGACTCTATATCCTACTATTACATATAGATAAAACATTCCAAATGATTTGAGAACTTACCCCCTTAGATGACAGTCCTTCTGCCCATACAATGTCTTGTATGGTGTTTTGACAAAGATCTGTAAGGCTGAGTTTCCTTGCAACCATCTCTTGGTATTGTATCTTGTCTTCAAAAATGACTACAAACACGACATAAAAAGGATTTTAAATTACATTTTAAATGCTACAAGATGGTAAAAATTGCATGTTCATCACTAATCTGTGTAAAGAAGACTGATTTGATGAACTTGAGTACTGTGTGAGCAGTATGCTATAGAATTAGCTGCCTTAAGCAAATATCTTGACAGCCAAAATACAATACGATTGCGAATTACAAACAATTTGATTCTTTACGTGGATAATATCTTGCTTTATTATTACAAATCTGAAATGTTTTAGAATTGCAAAGATTCTGCAGTTCGAGGTATGATAGAATAACGGCCATTTTATGGGTTATTGGCAATTGGTGGAAATGCGCATGCGTAGTAACAAAAAGTTTATTTCCCTTAAATCACTAGGAAATCTAATGGTTGCAACTAAAATTTTATTCGTTACCTAAAGGTGACTCTATATCCTCCTATTACATATAGATAAAACATTTTAAATGATTTGAAAACTTACCCACTTAGATGACGGTCCTTCTACCCATACAATAGGGAGTTTAAACAAATCGCTACGGCTGGCGCTGCTACGGCTTTCGCGGTTGAGGAGGTCTGGGGAGAATACGTTGCCGTAGCCCGCCAAAATTCAACTTTAATCAACGCGAAAGACAAACAGTACGGTGGAGAAGTTTTGAAGCTAATAAGCGTCTTCGAGGAAGTTTTCGTACGTCTAAAAACTCTAAATGACTTCGTTCAAAGACACAAGGGATTTTATTTTACTTTGCTATGACCAAGGGATTCTTAACGACGAAGAACTCATGGTTTTGTACGAACAGTACAAGTCTCCAAGCTTAGACCTACCGTACAGTTCATATCCACTCTTCGATCTAGATGATATGGAAGATGATGAATGCCTTGCAGAATTTCGAGTGAAGAAGAGAGATATACCTGCACTCGCAGAAGCACTTCAAATCCCAGACTGGATTACCTGTGATCAGCGAAGCAAAGCCGAGGGCACAGAAGCCCTTTGTATGCTGCTAAAACGCTTTGGTTACCCTTGCCGGTACAGTGATATGGTACCACGCTTCGCTCGTCCTGTCCCTGTTTTGAGCATGGTAACCAACGAAGTGCTCGATTACATCTATACAGTCCATAGCATCGAATTATCAATTGGAATCCTGCAGTGTTGAACCCACCAGCATTGCAAATCTATGCCCAAGTTATCTCCCAAAGAGGGTCACCATTGCAGAACTGTTTTGGTTTTGTTGATGGAACAGTTAGGCCTATTGCAAGGCCTGATAGTAATCAGAGAATTGTCTATAACGGCCATAAAAGAGTGCATGGTCTAAAGTTTCAATCTCTAGCTCTGCCAAATGGGATTATTGGACACCTGTATGGCCCTGTTGGTAAGTACTTCTGTTCCTGAAGTTTCCGTTACATGTAAAAGGTGGTAGTCAGTGGCAGATCCAGGTGTGCAAGAAAGGGAGGTGTGTCTAAGGAGTATGGGGCCCACCCCTAAGACTGGTCAAAAGTGTTAGTCTAAAGATAAGTATTGTTTTCAGTTGAACATTCTTGTTGTCTGAATAATGCAGGAGATAGGATGCATGGTAGGGGGTGAGGGTAGTCTGTGAAATACTGGAAACTAATGATACTTCACTAAGTACTGACATATATTATCTGCAGATAATAAACATGACATTTTTCAAATTTTCCTAGAAGGAAGAAGGCATGATGCTGGAATGCTTCGGGATTCTCAGCTCCTACAGAGTTTACAGATGTTTGCTTTCGATCTTCATGGGCAGCCAATGTGCATCTATGGGACCCTGCATATCCCTTGAGGATTCATTTGCAGGCACCATTTCGCAATCGAGTGTTAACTCCTCAAATGCAGGCATACAATTCAGCAATGAGTGAAGTCCGATCCTCAGTGGAGTGGTTGTTTGGGGATGTTATTAATTATTTCAAGTTTTTGGACTTCAAAAAAAATCTGAAAATTGGGTTAAGCAGTGTGGGGAAAATGTATGTGCATTCTTAGGAATGCACTCACTTGCCTCTATGGCAACCAAACATCAGAGTTTTTTGAGCTTGACCCACCCAGTTTGCAAGATTACTTTGCCTAAAAAGTGTAAAAATTCAACAATTTTTTGCATTTAAGTTAAGAGTTCCTAGAGTTGAGTCTCAGAAATGGTGAAGTTTTTTCCCCAAATGAGAAATGGAACATGAACTCAACTGTCAAATGTAGATGTATGTTTCACAGCCGAAGTCCTTTTGTATCATAAGTTCCATACATTAACTTACTGTAAGTAGAATTCAAGTAATAACATTTTTACGTTTAATCTTTAAGTAGAACTTTGATGAACTGTCAAATTCTTCCAACCTGTGGCATTTGATATTTATTTCTTGGGGTCTAAGCCTGTTTCTGGTTTGAAATTTTATTTGACAGTTTTATTTTTATTTTCCTTTTCTTTTAGTTTAAGGAAAATAGAAAAACCAAACTGGTTTAAATTTTTTCAACCAAAAACAAATTTAAACCAAAAAATAAACCTGCCTACTTCTAATTCTGAACTGAAATAATTGGGTTGTAAGTATCAAATAATGGCAACCCCAGTTAACACAAAAAAAACCTGCAAAGGGTAATATCAACAATACAAAAAAGGCAGAGATCTTGAACCATATCTTAAGATTTCTTTGGTAGCAATCTTTCAATAGGTGTCATCATGGCTGCTGTCTGTTGTTGTTGCTGCTGCATTATAGCTAAAATCTGACTCTGTCTGGCAGCTTCTTGTTGTTGG
Source organism: Ricordea florida (assembly GCA_949710005.1). Taxonomy (NCBI): domain Eukaryota; kingdom Metazoa; phylum Cnidaria; class Anthozoa; order Corallimorpharia; family Ricordeidae; genus Ricordea; species Ricordea florida. The sequence continues at coordinate 16,365,253 of OX453275.1, forward strand.
TGTTGTTTCTTTAAGGCAAGTTCTTCCGCTCGAAACTCATTTTCCTTCTCTATTTTTTCCTTCAAAAACTCCACTGCATCATTTCCACTCCGCCTTCGTTTGGTCTGCCTCCCTTGATCACCCTCAGCTTCAGATCTTTTTTTTGTCTGTCCAAATCGCTCCATGGCCTCTTTGCGCATTTTCTCTGCAGTTTGTTTGTCTGCCTCAATCTTCTTTAGGGCTCCCTCAGAATCTCTGGATTCTTCAGCCAATTTTTCTCGATCTATTATTTCATCAATTAAAGTTTCAAGTTCAGTTAGATCATCTACTGCGATGCCACTAGCTGATTCTTCCTCTTTCTTTTTTTCCAGGTGCTTCTTCTGAAGCCGTTCCATCCTTTCTCGGACACCTCTTTGTGTGACTTTAAATTTCACCTCTTCACTTTTATTCAAGGCTTCAGCTATTTCAGTCCACTTTTTACCTTTTTCATTACTTCCTTTCTTATACTTGTAAGGTTCTTCTAGAAGTACCTCACGGCATAACAAAATATCATGTACTTCTGTCCACTCCATAGTCCTGGATAGGAAATCACAAAGATTATTCAACATACAGTTCAACTAAATTTGTTGTGGCGCAATGTCATTGCATAAGAGAAAATGTATTTTTTGCTGCTTTTTGTTTCTAACCACCACCAACTTACATATCATCCAGAAGAATTTCTTTGAGAAAGATTCCTGAAGAATATATTTTTGTAAACCCCTTTATATTAAATTTTTTAAGTACAAAAGGTACATGTAAATACACTACAGTTAGATACATCCCAGTAGAGAAATCAAATTGTGACGCCATAGGTAAATTTGACTTTAAACAAATAAAAACGAGTTGTAAATGTCATTTTCATTTTGAAAACAGGGATAAGACGCGCTCGCAAAAAACATGTCAACAAATTTTCCACTAGCATAGTTTCAAATGCAAGCCAAATCAAAAATTGGCCAGTGCAAACAAAATTTAAAATTCCAAACAGATTGTAATTGAATACCTTTCTGTCTGACAAGCTGTTAATAGATTCCCAACGTTTGGGAAAAAACTGTAAGCAATCACCGGCCAGGGAATGAGTGAATTTAATACTTGTTGTAAAATTGTCAATTTGGAGCCTACAAACACCAAATCAAAGTTTCTACCGGTCCCTCAGAACCTTCGTCATTCCTCGGCTTCAGCTATTTGAATTTCAAGTAGTCTTTGAGGTTTGAAAAGGAAATTAAACTTACACTTTGTACTTACGCATTTCTCCTGCCGTTCGCTAAGTTCGCCATGCTTGTGCTCACTCGTTCGACAAACCTGGCAGCAAAAATAAAGGCAGATTCACTCGGTAAGGAGCAGAAAGCTAGATAAATATTCACGAATAAACTATTTTTAAAGATGTTAAATGTATTTCAACGGTTAAAATTGCCCAGGAGACTGTATTAAGGGGAGAAAGAAGCGAGATAACTCCACGTACAACAGAATACGCCGAAACCTTCCCACTGGCGTAGAAGGATTTCACGCTACGGCTGGATGGGAACAACTGACATGCGCAATGACTCGTTTTTGACAATTTTACTTCCGGCAGCCGTAGTAGCGCCAGCAGTAGCGATTTGCTTAAACTCCCTAATCTCTTATATGGTGTTTTGAAAAAGATCTGTAAGGCTGAGTTTCCTTGCAACCATCTCTTGGTATTGTATCTTGTCTTCAAAAATGACTACAATCACGACATAAAATGGATTTTAAATTACATTTTAAATGCTACAAGATGGTAAAAATTGCATGTGAATCAATAATCTGTGTAAAGAGGACTGATTTGATGAACTTGAGTACTGTGTGAGCAGTATGCTATAGAATTAGCTGCCTTAAGCAAATATCTTGACAGCCACAATACAATACGATTGCGAATTATAAACAATTTGATTCTTTACGTCGATAATATCTTGTTGTAATATTGCAAATCTGAAATTATTTAGAATTGCAAAGATTCTGCAGGCCGAGGTATGATACAATAACTGTCATCTTAAGGGTTATAGGCAATTGGTTGAAATGCGCATGCGTAGTAACAAAAAGTTTATTTCCATTAAATCACTGGGAAATCTATTCGTTGCAACTAAAATTTTATTCGTTACTTAAAGGTGACTCTATATCCTACTATTACATATAGATAAAACATTTTAAATGATTTGAGAACTTACCCCCTTAGATGACGGTCCTTCTGCCCATACAATGTCTGATATGGTGTTTTGACAAAGATCTGTAAGGCTGAGTTTCCTTGCAACCATCTCTTGGTATTGTATCTTGTCTTCAAAAATGACTACAATCACGACATAAAAAGGATTTTAAATTACATTTTAAATGCTACAAGATGGTAAAAATTGCATGTTCATTACTAATCTGTGTAAAGAGGACTGATTGATGAACTTGAGTACTGTGTGAGCAGTATGCTATAGAATTAGCTGCCTTAAGCAAATATCTTGACAGCCAAAATACAATACGATTGCGAATTAGAAACAATTTGATTCCTTACGTAGATAATATCTTGTTGTAATATTACAAATCTGAAATGTTTTAGAATTGCAAAGATTCTGCAGGCCGAGGTATGATATATTAACTGTCATTTTAAGGGTTATAGGCAATTAGGGGAAGTGCGCATGCGTAGTAACGAAATGTTTATTTCCGTTAAACCACTCGGAAATCTAATCGTTGAAACTAAAATTTTATTCATTACCTAAAAATGACTCTATATTCTCCTATTACATATAGATAAAACATTCCTAATGATTTGAGAACGTACCCCCTTAGATGACGGTCCTTCTGCCCATACAATGTCTTGTGTTGTGTTTTGACAAAGATCTTTAAGGCTGATATTCCTCGCAACCATCTGCTTGTATTGTATCTTGTCTTGAAAAATGACTACAATCACGACTTAAAATAGATTTTAAATTACATTTTAAATGCTACAAGATGGTAAAATTTGCATGTTCATCACTAATCTGTGTAAAGAGGTCTGTTTTGATGAACTTGAGTACTGTGTGAGCAGTATGGTATAGAATTAGCTGCTTTAAGCAAATATCTTGACAGCTAATATACAATACGATTGCGAATTATAAACAATTTGATTCTTTACGTAGAAAATATCTTGTTGTAATATTACAAATCTGAAAGGTTTTAGAATTGCAAAGATTCTGCAGGCCGAGATATGATACAATAACTGTCATTTTAAGGGTTATAGGCAATTGGGGGAAGTGCGCATGCGTAGTAACAAAAAGTTTATTTCCCTTAAACCACTCTGAAATCTAATCGTTGAAACTAAAATTATTTCGTTACCTAAAAATGACTCTATATTCTCCTATTACATATAGATAAAACATTCCAAATGATTTGAGAACTTACCCCCTTAGATGACGGTCCTTCTGCCCATACAATGTCTTGTGTGGTGTTTTGACAAAGATCTGTAAGGCTGAGTTTCCTTGCAACCATCTCTTGGTATTGTATCTTGTCTTCAATAATGACTACAATCACGACATAAAATGGATTTTAAATTACATTTTAAATGCTACAAGATGGTAAAAATTGCATGTTCATCACTAAACTGTGTAATGAAGACTGATTTGATGAACTTGAGTACTGTGTGAGCAGTATGCTATAGAATTAGCTGCCTTAAGCAAATATCTTGACAGCCAAAATACAATACGATTTCGAATTAGAAACAATTTGATTTTTTACGTCGATAACATCTATTTGTAATATTGCAAATCTAAAATTATTTAAAATTGCAAAGACTCTGCAGGCCGAGGTATGATACAATAACTGTCATTTAAGGGTTATAGGCAATTGGGGGAAGTGCGCATGCGTATTAACAAAATGTTTATTTCCCTTAAACCACTCTGAAATCTAATCGTTGCAACTAAAATTTTATTCGTTACCCTGAAATGACTCTATATCCTCCTATTACATATAGATAAAACATTCCAAATGATTTGAGAACTTACCCCCTTAGATGACGGTCCTTCTGCCCATACAATCTCTTATATGGTGTTTTGACAAAGGTCTGTAAGGCTGAGTTTCCTTGCAACCATCTCTTGGTATTGTCAGGAGCCCATCACCCGAAGCCTCCATGTCCCTTATAAACCCTAGGAGACGACCTTTGCCCGTATCTTTCTATTTTAAGTCGTTCGAATTCCCGCGAATGCATTGTACCGTCCAATCAGAACAAAGTTGTTCTTTTACGTCACATGCAGTCACACACCAGTGATAGCGTCTCACAAAATATTCTCTTGAGACTGTTCTAAAAATAAAAAAGATACGAGCAAAGGTTTTCTTAAGGATATATTGTGTATGGAGGCTCCGGGTGATGGGCTCCTGGTATTGTATCTTGTCTTCAAAAATGACTACAATCACGACATAAAATGGATTTTAAATTACATTTTAAGAGCGACGGTCAGGAAATATCGACCATTGAGTGGCAAGAGTTGAAAAATGAATTTCGCTTATTTTCTGACTATAAAAAGCCACTAAGAATAGAAGAAATCTAATGTATTTCTTTTTCTTCCGGAGCGCCTTAATTCTGAGGAAACTGAGAAAAACAAATTTGACTCGCGGCGATCCCGAAAGGTCCCGCAAGCAAGTGTGAAATTGATATTTTGAACTGACTTTTGGTCTTCAAGGAAAAACGATTCAAAGGATCATAACACCGAATTTTGATAGAGTGAGTGCCATACTTTCACAGAAACTATATGACTTATCTTGATTGTTGTTCGTAAATAGCAAACAACGCGCAGGAAAGTTCTCTATTTTCAAACGTGAAAATCCCGCAAATACCTCCTTAATTCAAAGGTTTTTTTCACTATGTGGTATAATTCAGATTTTCCTTTTAACTATGTCATTAGAGGGAATTAAGGTTGTTCTTGATAATATGTTAGAATCAGCATGGGTTTTCTTTACAGCGCCTCACACTAAGGTTTTGAAATGACCGTAATTCATTTAAATTTCTACAACGGCTGAGTAAACAATTCTTGTTGCGTGACCGTAACGTCAAGCGGAGTTTTTACACAGCTGACCGGAATATACACGAAAGCGTACTGAAAACGATTCTGGTGTGCGCTTTTCGTCCTTTTTTGTTGACGAAAAAGTTAATCGGCCAAAGAGGGGTTATTTTTTCTCATTGTTAAGGTGGAAGTTTTCTTTTTCACTGTAAGGTGTTTTCACTGATAAATATCAGGATGTAATTTGATTAGCTCTCGGCTAACCTGTTTAACTTTTATACTTGTTTTTTTCGCTTCCTTTGGTTTCAGAAGAATCGGAATAGAGAGACAAAAATGATAGATGCTTTTTAAATTGATATTTACTTCAATTGTGAGGATTTATTTTATTTGTTGAAGAAATGACAGAGTTGACAAAAACTCGAAGCAGTTGACTAGCTCTAGCGTATTAGTAAATTGAATTAGTCAATTAAATGCAGAAAAATTTAATTAGCGAAGTTGGAGTGAATTTGCTTTGCCAGTTTTGTGCCATCATGGACGTTAAGTGCTCTTTTAGCTCCTTAGTCGGCGGTTCTTGCTCTTATGACCCCAGAGAAAGGAGCAGATTAACTGAGGTTATTCCATTTCTGAACTGCTAAAGAGACATCGCGGGTCATAAGTCTTCGTTGTCGATAACTGACGTAGAAATCGAAATCAACCTTATTTTGGGAAGAGTATCTACATCCTTTTCTTCGGAGTCAAACCTTTCGGAATTAACGATTTGTCCCCGGCACCGCTCATATCTTGGTATTGGGTGGCGTCGAGGATCGAATCTGTGCCAAGTTCTTCCGCCAATCTCGAAGCAAGACTTTTTTACAGTCTTTTTAGCGATTATTATGTCGTCAATGTATTCCATAAAAGACTATTTTTCTGGCTGCCTTGATCCCCTCCCCGTTCCCCACCCCACAGCTTGCGCTTTGCGCATATGATTTCCATATTCGCCTTCACGCAACAGATGTCAAGACATAAGCTTGAATCAGGAGCCCCTTCTGGTTTGAATCTTTTACCTTTCTGTTTACTTGTCTAGGACGATCGATTTTTTCTTCCTCAAAACACTGTTCTCATTCGCCGTCAAGAAATGCATTGTTAATATTGTGATTCCGTGACTGATCGACTCCCCAATATCACGTTTAGTCACGAAACAATTCGTCACGCGGAGTCTCCGGTCAAAAGAGTTTAGCGTTTCAAAATGGCTAAAATTCACCCGGTTTGGCTTTTCTATCTCACTCTTTAAGTAGAAACGCAACTTTGCAACTATAAAACCTACAAGGATTAAGAAAAATGAGTATCTGGAGATCAAAAATCCACTTTCATGGATTTCGAAACTGGAAGTGTTTACACAATTACCGCCGACCCACCATGAAAATTCCTGAACTTCGATACCGCCTTATAGAGACTTCCTTCAATAACCCAAGCTAACTCCCAGGTATGTTTTAGATGTATGTCTAAATGTGGGATTTAACTAGAATGAAGTCAATTTGGAGTTATACCACATGTGAATTATTGCCGTCGAAAAGCAATAACAAAAAGGAATTCTTGTTATCCATAAAACCTATTCCTCATTTCTGAATTATTTCTGCTCGGTGTGTGTCGCTTTTGCTCTAATAGAATCTTCTGGTAAAAGAAGAACAGTGGTTCTGTTGAAAGAAAGTGTCCAAATTTCTCCCTGCGACTTTGTTTGCAAACGAGAGCAGAGTTGATGTATGCAAATTTCACGTAAAGAATTAGCCAATTTTGTGACTCCGACTACAAAAACCGATGTTCTAATTTTTCTAAAAAATAAAAAGCTTTTGGCGGGAACAATCCACATCAGGTATCTTATCTACCTAAAAGCTATCTATGGAAAAAAAATGAAAGAAAGCGATTTTTCAACTCTTGCCACGAAATTAAGATTTTGGTCGATATTTCCTGACCGTCGCTCTTAAATGCTTCAAGATGGTAAAAATTGCATGTTCATCTCTAATCTGTGTAATGAGGACTGATTTGATGAACTTGAGTACTGTGTAAGCAGTATGCTATAGAATTAGCTGCCTTAAGCAAATATCTTGACAGCCAAAATACAATACGATTGCGAATTACAAACAATTTGATTCTTTACGTGGATAATATCCTGTTGTAATACTACAAATGTGCAATGTTTCAGAATTGCAAAGATTCTGCAGGCCGAGGTACGATACAATAACTGTCATTTTAAGGGTTATATGCCATCGGTGGAAATGCGCATGCGTAGTAACAAAAAGTTTATTTCCCTTAAATTACTATGAAATCTAATCGTTGCAACTAAAATTCTATTCGTTACCTAAAAGTGACTCTATATCCTACTATTACATATAGATAAAACATTCCAAATGATTTGAGAACTTACCCCCTTAGATGACGGTCCTTCTGCCCATACAATCTCTTATATGGTGTTTTGACAAAGATCTGTAAGGCTGAGTTTCCTTGCAACCATCTCTTGGTATTGTATCTTGTCTTCAAAAATGACTACAATCACGACATAAAATGGATTTTAAATTACATTTTAAATGCTACAAGATGGTAAAAATTGCATGTTCATCACTAATCTGTGTAATGAGGACTGATTTGATGAACTTGAGTGCTGTGTGAGCAGTATGCTATAGAATTAGCTGCCTTAAGCAAATATCTTGACAGCCAAAATACAATACGATTGCGAATTACAAACAATTCTGTTCTTTATGTGGATATTATCTTGTTGTAATACTACAAATCTGCAATGTTTCAGAATTGTTAAGATTCTGCAGGCCGAGGTATGATAGAATAACTGTCATTTTAAGGGAGCAGTTGAAAAGGGGGGTTTCTGGTGCAATTTCTGAAAAAGTCATTTCTCACATTCAAGTCTCAAATATTCTTCTTTAATGTACCCTCATTTCACCTCCCTAAATCCTAATTTTTACTTTAGGGATTTTTCACTTTTTCTGAATCTCAGTTTTTGAAAAAGTGAAATCGGCCCCGCGCTGCCATCGAAATGGTTTAAAAGTGTGGATGGTATTCATAATCGAGATGATGGAGAAGTTGCCAGTGAAAGAGCTGAGAGCAATCGCTAAAAACGCTGGAGTGCCGAAATACACCAGATTTAGAAAGGACGAACTCCTCGAAATATTAGCTGATGTTCAGCCAGAGAATTTACCGGTGAGGGTACTAAGAATCATCTCCAAGAAACTTGTTACCCGAGGTTATGCTAAGATGCGTAAAACAGAACTTATTAATGTTGTGAGTTCGACGTCAGGCTCCAGAAATACTGACTCATCAGCATCTGAGGTTAATATCCCAATTTTCAAACCTCCCAAACCTACAACAAAGTCTGTTCGCACCTCACTCAGGAAAGCCGTCGATTCGGCAAAGAATGAAATTAAGAATTTTACAGATTGGCGTGTATCTTACATCCTAGACTCAACCAAGAGGACTGTGAGTAAGAGACTCAAAAACTCCAGAAAAAGGTAAGTAGCATTTTTAAGCCAGTCGAACATTTCATTCCCAAAGAACATGAAACGGCTCTGAAAGGCTTTTTGAAGACATTTATCATAAAGGGGAAGAAGGGTTATGATCCCACATCATTCCTGAAAAAAGTGAAACCAGAATTCTATACACTCATCCGCAAACAGAGGAAACCACTCAAGGTAAAGTGCATCTTCTCATGTCGTTTCATAAGGAGGAATAAAAAGACCAATCGTATTACCGAGGTGAGTGACGGACACTTTCATTCACTGGTGGAGACAATAACAGCCGCAACAAACACCTTTAGTATATTCGATGAAATCGCAGCTCGCCTAATTGAAATGGTTCATAAATATGAGAACGAGCGCTCTGAATGGGTATTTGACCATGTGATGGACTTTCGTATCCACATAAACCCCTTTCAACCGTTTTCTGGAACTTCATATATTCCACTACCACCGAAATTGGCTGCCAAGAAGGCAATCATAAATGTTAAGAACGAGGAAGACCAGGAGTGCTTCAAATGGGCAGTAACGTCTGCTGTGTTTCCCAAGGGAAAGGACGCTGGAAGACTGAATAAAGAGATGAGAGAGAACTCTGAGAAATTTGACTGGTCAGGAATAGAGTTCCCAGTGGCATCACTTGGTACAAACCAGATCGATAAGTTCGAAAGGCAGAACCCCTATGGGATCAATGTCCTTGGCTATGAGAACAACGAGCCAACCCTAATCAGGCGTAATAATAAATTGAACGTACCAAAGATAAACTTACTTCTCATATCAAACGACGACACAAATCACTACTGCTGGATTAAGAACATGTCAAGACTGATTAGGTATAATAAGCACAAGGAGCCTCGTTTTTATTGTGACAATTGCCTCAACTCATTCTATTCAGAGAAGTCATTGGAAACACACATGGAATACTGCCTAAACAACGAAGCAGTGAAGATGGAAATGCCCATGAACGAGGACGGGAGCTCAAAGTACATCACTTTCAAAAATTACAACAGGAAGATGCAAGTCCCCTTTGTGGTCTATGCGGACTTTGAATGCTTCACCGAGAAGATGGATACTTGTTCACCGGACGAGAGGGAGAGCTTTACGACTCAGTACCAGAAGCATAAGCCATCAGGGTTCTGTTATCTTATTAAATGTTTTGACGACGAGGCATTTGAACCCAAACTTGTGATGCGTACAGCTAACTCATCGGAGGAACATATCCCCAAGATGTTCCAGGAAAGCTTAGAGGCAGACATTAAGGAGATTTATAACCAATTCAAGTTCAAGAAGAGTCTTATAATGAGGATAAGTGATAATAGAAAATATAATAATGCGACTCATTGCCACATTTGCGAGGGTGAGTTAGGGGGAGACAAGGTGCTTGACCACTGTCATATTACGGGCAGGTACAGAGGAGCGGCTCATAAGAAATGCAATCTAGAACTCCAGGTCCCCAAGTTTTTCCCCGTTATATTTCACAACTTATCTGGGTACGACAGCCACTTATTCATAAAGAAGCTTGGGACATCGGAGGGTAAGATAGATTGCATACCTCTTAATGATGAGAAGTACATCTCATTCACAAAGGGGATTGTAGTCGATACCTTTAAGAACAAGGAGGGGAAGACGATTGAGATTAAACGCTACATTAGATTCGTAGACAGCTCTAGATTCATGTCAAGTGGTCTCGCCAGTTTGGTGGATAATCTACCACGAGCATCCTTGGAAAATCTGGAGAGGTCATATGAAGGAGAAAAGCTCGACTTATTGGCTAGAAAGGGGGTGTTCCCGTATGATTGGTTCGACGGCTTTGATAAGCTACAAGTGGCTCATCTCCCGCCCAAGGAGGAATTCTACTCGAGGCTTTATGATGCTGATATATCGGAGGAGGATTATCAACATGCTGAAGCCGTGTGGGAAACCTTTGGGATGGAAACCTTTAAGGATTATCACGACCTATACCTTAAAACGGACGTACTCCTATTAGCTGATGTTTTTGAAAACTTCAGATCTGTTTGTATGAACAATTATGGGCTGGACCCTGCATGGTACTTTACTGCACCTGGATTAGCATGGGATGCCACATTGAAAATAACCAAGGTGGAATTGGAACTCTTGAGAGATCCTGACATGCTGATTATGATTGAGAAGGGCATCCGAGGTGGGATCTCAACAATTTCCACCAGGCATGGAAAAGCCAATAATCCGTACATGAAGGAGCACGATCCATCCTTGCCTACAAAATACATCACATATTTGGATGCAAACGGACTGTATGGCCACGCAATGACCAAAGCCCTACCAACTCATGGTTTTGAATGGATGAATGACCAAGACTTATTAAACTGGAGGGACCATCCATGCATATTGGAAGTGGACTTGGAAGATCCCCACCAATTGCACGACTTGCACAATGATTATCCCTTAGCCCCAGAGAGACTTGACGCCAATAGGGTCGACAAGTTAATCCCAAACCTCAGGGACAAAACAAAGTACATACTTCACCACGAAGCACTAAAACAATACCTTTCTCTCGGACTAAACTTGACCAAAGTACACAGAGGGATCACATTCGAAGAGTCAGCGTGGCTGAAGCCTTACATCGACTTGAACACCAGTCTTAGAGCCAAAGCGGAGAATGACTTTGAGAAGGATTTCTTCAAATTCTTGAACAACTCCGTATTCGGGAAGACCATGGAGAACATCAGGAAGAGAGTGGACATTCAGTTGGTCCCGAATGAGACGCAAGCACGCAAATTGATCGTGAAGCCGAACCTCCACCACAGGAACATCTTTTGCGAGAACCTAACCGCGTTTCACATGAAGAAAACGAAACTTGTCTTTGATAAACCCATTTACTTGGGCTTATCCATTCTGGACTTGAGCAAGACGACAATGTACGATTTTCACTACAACTACATAAAGCCCAAGTATGGAGAGAAAGCCAAGTTGTTATTCACAGACACGGACTCTCTTGCATATGAGATACAAACCGAGGACTTTTACAAGGACATCAGCCCAGATGTGAGAGACAAGTTTGATACAAGCAACTATCCTAAAGATCATTCATCTGGGATTGAGGTGGGAGTGAACAAGAAAGTTGGAGGCATGTTCAAGGATGAAGCTGGTGATGAACAAATCACGGAATTTGTCGATCTCCGAGCCAAACTCTACGCCTTCAAAACGGATAACCAAAGTGAAGTGAAGAAGTGTAAGGGTGTGAATAAGGCAGTTGTGAGTAATAGTATAAGTTTTGAGGATTACAAGACTTGCCTTTTCAATGGCCAACCACAGAGGAGGAAGATGAACACCATTAGAAGCCATAAGCACGATATGTATACGGAAACCATCAATAAAATTGCATTATCACGCGAGGACGATAAACGGGTGATAATGGAGGATGGGGTACATACTTTCGCGCATGGTCACTTCAGAACGCTATCTTCGGGGAAAACTTAAAGATTTATTAATACATATATCTAACTAGACAAAGCTGGTATGGATTATTACGACTCAGAGGAACCTTATTGCAGCCTTGTCGAATCTTTTCAGTCTTTGTTCACGAAAGCCGATGTGGAATATGAACAAGGTTGTCAGCATGATAGTGTGTATAAGAATGACTCAGGGATTATTTTTTGTAGTCTCTGTAAAACTGAACTCGAATCGATGAACTACTCTCAACAAGAATGGGCGTATAACAGGTCATCTGTTAGGTGTGATATGCGAAGATCCCAATCACCAAAGGAAGTTCGTACTGTATTCGAGAAACATAAATTGAATGTGCCTCCTATGATGATGGATATCATAGAAGCCAAGTATCAAAAGATTCTTCAGTCTGAGCGTGATGAAGTTCTTCGCTGGCAGATTCGTGATTCTGTGGTGGCTTCATGCTTGTTTTATACATACCAAGAATTTGGCGAATATCGTACGGTTGACTACATTAGAGGTCTGTTTAGACTCAGGCAAAAAACCATGTCAAATGGTTTAACTATGTACTTGAAAACATTCCCAGAGGCGCGAACCAACTACACTACACCAGAGAAATTTATTCCCTGGATAATGAGACTTACTGGGGTTGATGAATCTCATCACAGACGTATTTTGTCCATTGCTAAGTACTTTGACGCGACATCAAAGATTCTTAAACGTAGTAATCCCCATACAATTGCAGTGGGTATTGTATTCTTTTACTTATGTCTGAACCAGGAGTATAAAAACCAAATAAGTATGACAAAGTGTGTCTTTGCCAATAAAGCTAAAATTTCGAATCTTGCATTAAACAATACAATTCGTGAAATGGTGGACATCTCAATGTTACTTCAGAACTCTATCAGGTGGTAATTCAGTATCCTCAGGTACAAACTGAAGTTCCTCGCGAACGAATCCTCGTCTTGGTCCTCCATCCAAATAGTACAAAACTGGTTGACCCGGGGAAACCACAGTTCTGGATATATCATAAACTTCAAGGCTCCATATAGGGTCCGTAGCCCTTCGTTTATCTCCACCTTCATCCTCACCAGGAGCATATAAATACCTGACTTCAACGTCTGGAGGCAACCTTTTCTCGTCCAATCCCACAGGCCGCTTATACTCTGGAGGCTTAATATCAATTGCCTCCATTTTCAAAGTTTCCTCAGGCTCTTTACCAGTGATACGGGTCGGCTCGCTATTCAGAGCCTTCATGATAGCGGGCAATCTTTTCACCCAAACTCTGGATCGGCCACCACTCACCATTTCCTGAGCGTATTGATGACTGAATAATTTCTCACCAATAATCCGATTGGCTCTCTCAACAAAAGCCTGAGCTCGATGATTACCAGCTTCACTCCGCTGGATAGTTACCTCATGCTTGTTCATCAAAATTGTCACATCACCCTTGAATTCTGTACCCGGATCCACCATTAATGTCCGAGGCCACTTCAATTTACGGGCATAAATCCTCTCGAAGGCACTGGCAACTTCACCACTGTCCTTCGAAGTCAATGCTTCAGCATCCTTGTACCTGGAAGCAATATCAATCACGACTAGCGCATAGCGATATGTTTTTCTTCTCACTGTATCGTGAGGAAGAAACATCAAGTCCGGCTGATGAATTTGATTGGGCTTATCCACATCCCAATGTGGTCTGGGTATATACTTAGGGGGCGGGAGATATATTTCCACAAAGCTTGCTTCTCCAACCACTCTTTGGCGACATTTTCACTGACGTTAGCTGCGCTGGCCAATTTAGGTATGGCTGAGTATCCTTTCCAATATCCACCGGTCGAGTAATACAACTGATTTAAAATATCCGAATCGCTCATTTATAAACGAGATTGTGAGTATTTAAGATGACTGCTATACCAGAAACGCTAAACCCTGAACGTATTCCTCGAGAATCAAAGGGTTTGAAAGAGCATGCAATATTGAATCGGATCTCATTGACTCCAGCATCCGCGAATCCAGGTCAGATCCTGTATGTCGACATCCCCAAATTAGCGGATAATGATGTGATAGTGCCCGGCAGCGTTTACCTCATATTTGATCTGAACGTTTCGGGCCATAAGGACAATACTTTAGTCAACAATGTGGGGAGGAGCCTCGTTTCAAGGCTCAGAGTTGTCTTTGGCGGGGAGACCATTCAGGATACTCAAAGGTTCGACCTGTTTCAAACTTACCATGATTTGTACTTGCCAAAGGAGGAGCGCGCGGATACGATGATAGAGGGCATCTCATCCGATAACATGCGGAAACTCAGAACGAATGCTGGGGATAAGGACACTTCAGATGCAAAGGCTGTCAGGATGGCGGCGATTCATAACACTCAATATGCGATCCCCCTTGACCATCCAATTCTCCGAGATCATGGAGTCTTCTACCCAAGAGCGCTGAAAAATACACTAAGGTTTGAAATCACGCTTGCCTCAGTTTCTGATGTTGTAGTGTACTCAAACGCTGAAGACCCCCCAAACTATACCCTCACCAACATTCATATGGAGTATTCGTCCATCATGAGTGATTATTTGGCGAATAGGGCATTGGCCTCATACAAGATTGGTAGAGGGTTCATGTATGAGAACATAATCCTGGAAAAGACCTTCACAATCTTCAGGCCCAATGATGAAGCCATAAATGAGCATATACATGTCTCCAGGAGATCCATGATGGGGATATTATGCCTCTTCATAGACGATTATGTACCGGGGACAAGGGACTCAGAGATGATCGTGAACCCAGACACTACCTCAATTAGAATAAACATCGATGGGAAGCCAAATTGTCTCTATTCCAACGGGATGGTCCCCAGAGACTTGTGCAAATCCATAAACACGCGTTTTGGGGCGAATGACTCAGTTGAAGAGGTGGATTTCTATACGGACAAATTCGCGTTGTGGATTGACTTGAGGACCCATCCCGACAATCACATTCATGGCAGTGGATTGGCCCTGAATGAAACCAGCGATGGGGTTAAACTTCATATTAAGCGCCGAAAGTCTGGCAGTGGTACACTAAGTTGTTACATGTTCGTCGTCGCGGACGCAGTAATGGGGATTATGAATGCCGATCTAAAAGAAATAGTGTATTGAGTAAGGGATGAATGAATTAAGAGACAAGATCCCGTTTAATTGTATCATTACCGGGCCCACAGATTGTGGAAAGACCCAATACCTGGTGGAACAGCTTCGAGGGCACTTTAGGGGCGCATTTGAGTATATTGTCTTGATCTGCCCGACTTTCTGGGTACTCTCACCAGATGCGAGCGATCAGGATGAAATTAACGATTTGTTAACGGATTGCTCCTCGTTCTTATTGGGTGAGAATACACTCATAATTTTGGACGATTGTGCTGTATCGAAAGACTTGAATAAGCGGTCAAACAAATTCATTGTTCTGGCCTTTTCTGGGAGGCATAACGGGATATCCGTGTGGGTTCTCACCCAGCAGCTCACGTTGATCGCGAAACCGTTCCGAGAGAACGTCGCTTGTGTGGTATCGTTTTATAATCCGTCCCAAATCGCGATGAAAATGTTATTTGAGGACTATGGTGGGACTCTGGAGGCCGACGCGCGAAAACGGCTTGAAAAGGCACTCAAAAAGGAAAAGTATGCCAGACTGTGCTTTTGCCTGCGACACCCGTTCCAAAGTTATTTAGAGATACCCGCGATTGGGGTATAATCATGTCAACTCCTAAAGATATATTGAACAGCGAAGTATCAGTGGATACTACCCCACCAAACAATGAGGTGGAGTCAAAGAGAGAGTCACTTTCAATCTTGGCGTGCTTAGGGTCAACGAAAGAATACACTGGTACGGATATGGACTTCAAAGATACACTCAAACTATCGGAGAAGGATGTGGAGAAGTACTACAAGAGGTACCAAGTCGTGTCTGGTAAGAAGATCGCTGATGGGTTGGTGGACTCGTCCTTTCAGTTGATAGCCCAGATTGTGAGCAAGTTCGTACACATAGATGACCAGGACGCTCTTGTAAGTGACTGGAAGAATGATCAGTTGATACTAAAGGAGATCTCAGAGCTATCTGGCTTACTTGTACTAAGGGGTGGAAGACTCACAGCGCTACTATCAGCACTTATCCACGTTGCAAAGCACTTCAAATTAAGTGAGCCTAGTGAGCCTGTCCAGATAGTCCCAACACAGCAGCAGTAAATATTAAGACTACTTTTGAGTATCCTAATAGAACACCTATTAGGATACTAAAATTTTGGGATGAGAAAAAATTGATTTAAAGATACGACTGACTTTACGTACAAGCATACCAAAGCAAAGAGAGAAACACATGGCAAACTCATCGAGAACATTTCTTTTACCCATTGATGAAACCGATTTTTACTGGAGTTCTATAGTCGTTGGGGACCCAGTTAAGAATAAGAAGCATGGTTATTCTTTTTCAAGAGTCTCTGTGGAGACCGAAGATTGCCTAAAGCCAGTGTGTTTTGAACTGGAAAAGCAAGAAATATGGGGCGTATCACCTACTTACCCCTTCCACATAAAAAACAACAAGAATAAGAGAGCTGAAGACATTGATGGGCTCCAGATAAATTACCCAATGACATCATTACGAACTATGGACAACCCCACTTCTGGGGAACTAGAAACCATGAACAGGTTTGACGAAATCCACAAAATCATGGCCAATAGTCTTAAGAAATTTCATGACAATGAGGGTACTCGCGCCAAACTGCCTAATTACAGTAAATACGACATAGGTGAACTCAAAAGAAATCCAATAGATTTAATTAAACCAATATGTTGCCACACCGATGGCTCAAAACCAATGTGTGCTTACTTAAAATTTAATACTGAAGGTACTGGTTCCCAACTTAAGTGTCACACTTTTTTGTGGGGCGTGCTAAAGGAAAAGGCCCAATAGACTACTTTTGGAAAGAAGGGAATAAAAAAGTATGTGCCCGAGTTGTAATACGATGGGAAGGCATATACTTTGGTACAAATCTAGGACATGGATATGGTGCCTCTGTGCGCTTTATTGTCCAAGATATTCGCCTTAGTAAAGCTATTACACCTATGCTAGCCAAAGAGCCTCCACAAGCCGAAGTGCCTCTACTTGGCCCCGTTGAGTACGATGAATCTGATGATGAGGAACAAGCTGAATTCAACAACGATAAATCTGAATCAAATGTTAGAAGAAGCAACATTGAAAATACCAATACCGGCTCCTCGTAAGAAGAAAACATAGAGTATTTAGGTAACTTTATCCATTTCCTAGTATACTACTTACTAGAAGATTTAAAGATTAGACTCAGGTTATCTACAAAATGTCTGAGGAAACCACTGAGCAAATCACAAAGGAGCCCTTTAACAAAGTCAAAATTAAGGACCCTAATAGAGTGAAAGCTGGAAAGAAGTTATCAGCTGACAATAAGAAGGCTAGGGAAGCTTTGAAGCGAGAGGAGGAGAGAGAGGCTAAGGCCCGCCAAGAGGAGAAGGATGAGGGCGCTTCTATGGATGTTAATGCCTGGATCCCTAGTTTATCCTTCAGAATGTGTTAACACTCGGGTCAATTGGATTCGCCGCCTATGCCTTATTCACGAGTTATAAGAATAAGATAGCTGACTTGCGTGTACCGGCTCCCACCTTCAATCCCCCTCCCGTCAAAAACATCGATGAGAGCATGAGGGCGGCTGAACAAGAAATTAATTTAAAAGATGGGTGGATGTAATCCATAAAATGGCTGAGAACAAACTCGTAAAGACTGTTACTGATTCTGCAGCCGCCGCTGTGGGTTATGTGGGCAAAAAGGCTCTGAAAGAATCGTTCATTGGCGATCCATCGTCCAGTATTATGAACTATGGTAAATGGGTCGCTGTTTTGGCGGCAAGCATGTATCTCAAAACTTACTTAGAGAACCAGAAGATACTACCCAGTAACTGATGGCGAGTATAGCGATCATGCTTGGTGAAGCATTACTCAATGCAACAGCCTTCATTGGTGGGAATTATATAGCAAAGGCCCTCAGTGGGTCATCATCCACTGACCTCCAACTCGAAAGAGAGAGGCATGACAAAGCAATGGAGAAATATCAGAAAGATTATGCTGAGTACCAGGAAAAGAGGCTGGCTTATATTGACTTTATGAATAAGAGGAAGGGTTGACGCTAACCAGGCTTCTGAGAATATATCAAAGACGGATGAAGCGCTGAAATTGTACAGACAAGCCAATCCTCCCAGGTTCTCTGACTATTACCGACCGAATGGAGACCAAAGAATGGGTGAGATGGCCTATGTCTCCGGCGGGATGTTAGCCATGGGATATATCGCGAGCAAGTGGCTGTGATCAAAACTTACTTAGAGGATCGGAAGACACTACCAAACAACTGATGGAAAGTACAGCGATAATACTCGCAGGGCTAATCCTCAACACAACGGCCTTAATTGGTGAGATTTATATAATAAAGGCCCTCATTGAGTCTTCATCCGATCCCCAACTGAATGATTACCAAGTAATGAGGAAGATAGTATATTTATACGGGGGGATCTTAGCCCTTGATATCATGAGAAGCCGGCTGTGATAAACTAATTTAGAAACTTCCATATTGGACTTCAAATATGGAAGTTGATCCTCAGCTCGATCCGACTAGATGAAATGAACCAGGGGCCACTGGTGGTGGTGACGATGGGGATGCTACGCTTTATCTTAGCCCAATAGACACAAAGACATCCACCACTCGTGTTGACCCTGATATGGAAGAGGAAACATCATTCATCGAGGATACCGATGAAAACAGGCAATTGATACGACGAGAGGGTGACCGAGATTTTGCTTTGGATGAAATTAAACGCAGGTTCCCCAAAGCCGATACTTCCAAATTCATGGCCGATACGGATGAATATGGTAAAGTGTTCTTGAAATTAATCAGGGGAAACAAACCCAAAAAACATTACTTGTTCAGAGGTAGTGAAGTGAACGATAAGTTCCCCAAAACCATAAGGGATAGTCTAGGGCCAAGCGCGGAAGAGATTGTGGAGGCCAACGATGGCCAGATAACGGAGAAAAAGGGAGCCCTCACCAAACTGAAGGAGAGGCTAAGATTCCATCGAGACAAGCCACTGAAAACCCCAGAGGAAGAAAGGTAAATAGAGGATCTCGAAAGAGAAATGGGTGAACAGGAGAGAGAGATAGGTAACCTGGAGGAGGAGAATGAGCAAATACAGGAACGAATGTCATTGCGAGAGCGGGTAAAAGCCATCTTCAAGAAATACGGATTCACAGCATTTGCAGTTGTGAGTGCCATTAGTGTGGTCATTAGCGTTATCGTGTCTAATTTTTCCAAAGGGCTCTCGAAATTGGGGAAAGGCGTTGGGGATGGGCTGAAGACCATCGGTAAGAAACTGGGTGAGATATTGCCTGGAATGGTGGGAGCGATCGTGAGCTTTCTGTTCAAGACTGCCGGAGAGGTCGTTTCATTCCTGGGGAAGAACGCCTGGCTATTGATCGTCGCGGTTGTCGTGTACTTCATAGAAAATTTAAAGAAGAAGCATCGTTGAATATAAATGTGGAGCTATTGCGTCAAAGAGAGAAAGGAGACTGAATGCGTGCCTGGCAGTGAAACATACACCAAAACCTGCAAGGGCACGTATATGATGAAGTGCAAATGTGCCAGCTGTGGGATAACCAAGGCTCGATTCCTCTCAGAGGCTGAGTATAAAAATTTAAAGAGGCCCAAGGAATAATCCAAAAATGTTGAGCGTTACAATGTACGAGTCTGAGACGAGGGTGTATTTGGATCCTCCTCTGGACAAGATTCGGGAGATACAACTCATGGATTGTAAGATACCCAAGGATCATAATCGACCATTCATAATAATCGAGCCCGGTACATATTCATTGCGCAGTATCCATGCAATCTTTCTCAATGATACTGAGAATGCCAAGCTCTCAATCATTGAGACTGATACTGCTGATTATCTGTATTCCAATAAGAACTATAAGATTAAGCTTTCGAGAGGGCTACAACTTGGGCTAGGGGTGCCTGAAATCATAAAATCTGGTAAATTATACCCCATAAGTGTCCAGATCAAAGAGCCTCTGAGACTTACTTGCAGTCTAGTGGATAATCGGTCATCCTATATGAACAATGGGGACTCTGTGAAGATTTCCCCCTCATACCTCCTTGCCAACATACCCTCACAGGATTACGCAGCCATACCAGCTCAAAGATTGAAAACTCCCATAAATCACTTCACTCTAAGCATTCTGGATAGTGAAGGTAAAAAATTGGATCTGAAGGGGTCTCCCATCACCGTCAGTTTGAGATTCAGATAACATCTTAAAAGGACGTGAAAATCGTAACTAAACATGGATGAGTATAACAGAATCTATCCCAACTTGCCTCCAACGGCGCCTCCTACTGATGGTGCCACTTTCAGACTACAGCAATGTTGTGAGGTTTTGAATAAGCTAAAAACCGAATTAAAGCATTATGAGATGGTCCTGAAAAAATACAATCGCTCAAAAGGCACGCTCATAAACGCAAGCTCTACCTGTGGTATCCTTTCTTGTATTCTGGCGGCTGGAGGTTTGGGAAGCTCTCTGAGTGGAGTTGGAATCATAGCGGCCATACCCTTAGGAGTGGCAAGTGGAATACTTGTCTTCACTTCCATAGCGTGTGAACAAGTCTCCAAAAGTCTGTCCAAGAAAGTGGTCAAGCACCAAAGTACCGTTACCCTGGCCAAAGCCAAAATAAATACAATAGAGGACCTCATATCGAGGGCGCTTCGTGATAATAAGATCTCTGACCAGGAGTTCTCCTTAATAATCGAAGAGCTCAAGAAATTTGAAAAGCTCAAGGCTGAGATACGACTCAAGGCTCAAAAAAGTCCGATGAAGGGGGACGATCCTGTCGTTGTGAAACAGAGGGTCCGAGAAGAGATCCTCAAAGAACTAAAAGGAGGGTCATAACCATAACGTACGATAAGGTCTATTATTGAGTTAAACCCGACAATTCTTCTCTCCAAACCCTGGATAGAAGATGAAACTGTGGGGTGCTATAGATTTGAGTGGTAAGACTGTAAGCTCATTCCCAAAGAGCCTAACTCTGACCGATCGTTTGTATCCAATACCAGCCATTGATTTTGACGATTCCACCACTGATACCACAACGATGCTAACCTCACTGGACATATACGTGTCCAATACCAAGAAGTTCACTGCTAAGATGCGGAACGTGTTCACATCTCAAGTTGTGACTTTCAAGTCTGGTGCACAGAGTCGAAAGTGGTTGAACGCGCCCGATATGAATTATTGGCCACAACAACTGAACTTTGCAGTGTGGTGCGCGACCTCTGGATGTGGAATCAGTCCCTTCGAGAGTCTGAATTATCCCAAAGTGGTGAACAGCTTCGTTAAGTTTCACGTCTACTTTACCATAAGGCGGATATTGTATGAATTGAGTGTGCCGCTGCCTGATGAACAGCCATTTGCCATAGCGAACAATCCTTACAGTAAGGTTGCTTACCAAAGATTGTGCGCTGAATTTGGGATCGTGAATGATTCTGATTTCAGATGGAAAGGCGGGCGAAACGGTGGTCATGGTGATATCTTCCTGGATTATGGAGCTAGGTATCATGGACGTGGTGGAGGATTCCAAAATGTTCATGTGATACGGAATTACGATGAAAAGGCAAACCAGTGGCCGGCGCAGGTGGTAAATTCTCGGATGATGGGGGTAAGAAGAATAAGGGGGATCTCATCTCTTTCATTCGGAATGATGATTTCGCTGGATATAAATATGCTTGGTTCATACCAACGAGTGGTCATGGATTAACCAAGGCTGGACTGGGTAGACTGAATCGATCTGCTGAGGCTTTCGTTTACTGTGTGTTGGGGTCCCAAGTTAATACTCGAAACTCGATTGTAGGCACTGGCGGCGGGGCAATTGAGACGCAACAAAAATTCTTATCTTTGTTTGAAAGTAGTGTGATCGAGAATGACATATCAAGCTCGGTTCAGAGGTATCAGCTTGCTACTCAAGAAGCGAAGTTAAGATTGGATCTGGCTATTGCGCCTGGAGTTTGGCTGATGCCTAGTAATATGATTATAAATACGGAGAGTGTGGTTGGGTACAATAATAACCTGATGAAGGCTACGGGTGACATGAAGTTTGGTGTTAATACTGATGTGAACCTGGAGACCAAGGCTGTGGGGATAACTCATAATTTGGGGTCCTCAGAAGTTAAGTTGCCACTAGGCTGTACAAGTGCAGAAGCCGCCAAAGATAGATGCTGAAGCTGTGATCGAAGAGTCTTCCCAGGTTAATACTAGTACCCAGCATGAAAATACTCTGATCGCGTTGACCATTGCGGCTGCTGGGGTAGGTTGGGCTCTGCTTCGGTTCTAAATGACATCGATATCTTCGTTTACCGTTAAGACATATTTGTGATCCTCCACAATCCTTACATTGAAATTTTATTTTACCATGAATACATATACCGTTGCCCCCACAATCTTTGCAATAATATTTTCGTTTACCGTGAGGACATTTATTTGATTTTTTGACAACTATTTCAGGCGTCGACTCTTTCACTGGAAACTTCTCCATCATCTCGATTATGAATACCATCCACACTTTTAAACCACGGGTAAGCGCGGGGCCGATTTCACTTTTTCAAAAAATGCGATTCAAAAAAAGTGAAAAATCCCTAAAGTAAAAATTAGGATTTAGGGAGGTGTAATGAGGCTACATTAAAGTAGAATATTTGGGACTTGAATGTGAGAAATAACTTTTTCAGAAATTGCGCAAGAAACCCCCCTTTGCAACTGCTAAGGGTGATAGGCAATTGGTTGAAGTGCGCATGCGTAGTAACAAAAAGTTTATTTCCCTTAAATCACTCGGAAATCTAATCGTTGCAACTAAAATTTTATTCGTTACATAAACCTGACTCTATATCCTACTATTGCATATAGATAAAACATTCCAAATGATTTGAGAACTTACCCCCTTAGATGACGGTCCTTCTGCCCATACAATCTCTTATATGGAGTTTTGACAAAGATCTGTAAGGCTGAGTTTCCTTGCAACCATCTCTTGGTATTGTATCTTGTCTTCAAAAATGACTAAAATCACGACATAAAATGGATTTTAAATTACATTTTAAATGCTACAAGATGGTAAAAATTGCATGTTCATCACTAATCTGTCTAATAAGGACTGATTTGATGAACTTGAGTACTGTGTGAGCAGTATGCTATAGAATAAGCTGCCTTAAGCAAATATCTTGACAGCCAAAATACAATACAATTGCGAATTACAAACAATTTGATTCTTTACGTGGATATTATCCTTTTGTAATACTACAAATCTGATTTGTTTCAAAATTGCAAAGATTCCGCAGGTCGAGGTATGATAGAATAACCCTCATTTTAAGGGTGATAGGCAATTGGTGGGAATGCCCATGCGTATTAACAAAAAGTTTATTTTCCTTAAGTCACTCGGAAATCTAATCGTTGCAATTAAAAGTTTATTCGTTACCTAAACCTGACTTTATATCCTCCTATTACATATCGATAAAACATTCCAAATGATTTGAGAACTTACCACCTTAGATGACGGTCTCTCTGCCCATACAATCTCTTATATGGTGTTTTGACAAAGATCTGTAAGGCTGAGTTTTCTTGCAACCATCTCTTGGTATTGTATCTTGTCTTCAAAAATGACTAATATCACGACATAAAATGGATTTTAAATTACATTTTAAATGCTACAAGATGGTAAAAATTGCATGTTCATCACTAATCTGTGTAATGAGGACTGATTTAATGAACTTGAGTACTGTATGATCAGTATGCTATACAAAATAGCTGCCTTATGCAAATATCTTGACAGCCAAAATATAATACGATTGCGAATTACAAAAAAATTAATTCTTTTCGTGGATAATATCTTGTTGTAACATTACAAATCTGATATCTTTCAGAATTGCAAAGATTCTGCAGGCCGAGGTATGATAGAATAACTCTCATCTTAAGGGTGATAGGCAGTTGATGGAAGTGCGCATGCGTAGTAACAAAAAGTTTATTTCTCTTAAATCACTCGGAAATCTAATCGTTGCAACTAACATTTTATTCGTTACCTAAACCTGACTCTATATCCCACTAATACATATAGATACAACATTCCAAATGATTTGAGAACTTACCCCCTTAGATGACAATGCTTCTGCCCATACAATCTCTTGTATGGAGTTTTAACAAGGATCTGTAAGGCTGAGTTTCCTTAGAACCATCTCTTGGTATTGTATCTTGTCTTCAAAAATTACTAAAATCACGACATAAAATGGATTTTAAATGACACTTTGAATGCTACAACATGGTAAAAATTGCATTTTCATCACTGATCTGTGTAATGAGGACTGATTTGATGAACTTGAGTACTGTGTGAGCGGTATCCTATAGAATTAGCTGCCTTAAGCAAATATCTTGACAGCCAAAACACAATACGATTGCGAATTACAAACAAATTGATTCTTTACGTTGATAATATCTTGTTGTAATATTACAAATCTGAAATGTTTTAGAATTAAAAAGATTCTGCAGGCCGAGGTATGCTAGAATAACTTTCATTTTAAGGGTTATAGGCCATTGCGGGAAATGCGCATGCGTAGTAACAAAAAGTTTATTTCCCTTAAACCACTCGGAAATCTAATCATTGCAATTAAAAGTTTATTCGTTACCTAAACCTTACTCTATATCCTCCTATTTTATATAGATAAAACATTACAAATGATTTAAGAACTTACCCCCTTAGATGACGGTCCTTCTGCCCATACAATCTCTTATATGGTGTTTTGACAAAAATCTGTAAGGCTGAGTTTCCTTGCAACCATCTCTTGGTATTGTATCTTGTTTTCAAAAATGACTACAATTACGACATAAAATGGATTTTAAATTACATTTTAAATGCTACAAGATGGTAAAAATTGCATGTTAATCACTAATCTGTGTAATGGGGACTGATTTTATGAACTTGAGTACTGTGTGAGCAGTATGCTATAGAATTAGCTGCCTGAAGCAAATATCTTGACAACCAAAATATAATACGATTTCGAATTACAAAAAAATTGATTCTTTTCGTGGATACTATCCTGTTGTAATACTACAAACCGGCAATGTTTCAGAATTGCAAAGATTCTGCAGGCCGAGGTAGGATAGAATAACTGTCATTTTAAGGGTTATACGCAATTGGTGGAAGTGCGCATGCGTAGTAACAAAAAGTTTATTTCCCTTAAATCACTCGAAAATCTAATGGTTGCAACTAAAAATATTCGTTACCTAAACCTGACTCTATATCCTTCTAATACATATAGATAAAAATTTCCAAAATATTTTAAGAACTTACCCCCTTAGATGACGGTCCTTCTGCCCATACAATCGCCTATATGGTGTTTTGACAAAAATCTGTAAGGCTGAGTTTCCTTGCAACCATCTCTTGGTATTGTATCTTGTCTTCAAAAATGACTACAAGCACGACATAAAATGTATTTTAAATTACATTTTAAATGCTACAAGATGGTAAAAATTGCATGTTTATCACTAATCTGTGTAATTAGGACTGATTTGATGAACTTGAGTACTGTGTGAGTAGTATGCTATAGAATTAGCTGCCTTAAGCAAATATCGTGATAGCCAAAATACAATACGATTGCGAATTACAAACAATTTGATTCTTTACGTGGATATTATCCTGTTGTAATACTACAAACCTGCAATGTTTCAGAATTGCAAAGATTCTGCAGGCCGAGGTATGATAGAATAACTGTCATTTTAAAGGTTATAGGCAATTCGTGGAAGTGCGCATGCGTAGTAACAAACAGATGATTTCCCTTAAATCACTCGGAAATGTACTGGTTGCAACTAAAATTATATTCGTTACCTAAACCTGACTCTATATCCTTCTAATACATATAGATAAAACATTCCAAATTATTTAAGAACTTACCCCCTTAGATAACGGTCCTTCTGCCCATACAATCTCCTATATGGTGTTTTAAAAAAGATCTTTGCGGCTGAGTTTCCTTGCAACCATCTCTTGGTATTGTATCTTGTCTTAAAAAATGACTACAATCACGACATAAAATGGATTTTAAATTACATTTTAAATGCTACAAGATGGTAAAAATTGCATGTTCATCACTAATCTGTGTAATGAGGACTAATTTGATGAACTTAAGTACTGTGTTAGCAGTATCCTATAGAATTAGTTGGCTTAAGCAAATATCTTGACAGCCAAAATACAATACGATTGCGAATTACAAACAAACTGATTCTTTACGTTGATAATATCTTGTTGTAATATTACAAATCTGAAATGTCTTAGAAATAAAAAGATTCTGCAGGCCGAGGTATAATAGAATAACTTTCATTTTAAGGGTTATAAGCCATTGCTGGAAATGCGCATGCGTAGTAACAAAAAGTTTATTTCCCTTAAACCACTCGGAAATCTAATCATTGCAATTAAAAGTTTATTCGTTACCTAAACGTTACTCTATATCCTCCTATTTTATATAGATAAAACATTACAAATGATTTAAGAACTTACCCCCTTAGATGACGGTCCTTCTGCCCATACAATCTCTTATATGGTGTTTTGAAAAAAATCTGTAAGGATGAGTTTTCTTGCAACCATGTCTTGGTATTGTATCTTGTTTTCAAAAATGACTACAATTACGACATAAAATGGATTTTAAATTACATTTTAAATGCTACAAGATGGTAAAAATTGCATGTTCATCACTAATCTGTGTAATGAGGACTGATTTGATGAACTTGAGTACTGTGTGAGCAGTATGCTAAAGAATTAGCTGCCTGAAGCAAATATCTTGACAACCAAAATATAATACGATATCGAATTACAAAGAAATTGATTGTTTTCGTGGATACTATCCTGTTGTAATACTACAAACCGGCAATGTTTCAGAATTGCAAAGATTCTGCAGGCCGAGGTAGGATAGAATAACTGTCATTTTGAGGGTTATACGCAATTGGTGGAAGTGCGCATGCGTAGTAACAAAAAGTTTATTTCTCTTAAATCACTCGAAAATCTAATGGTTGCAACTAAAATTATATTCGTTACCTAAACCTGACTCTATATCCTTCTAATACATATAGATAAAACTTTCCAAAATATTTTGAGAACTTACCCCCTTAGATGACGGTCCTTCTGCCCATACAATCTTCTATATGGTGTTTTGACAAAAATCTGTAAGGCTGAGTTTCCTTGCAACCATCTCTTGGTATTGTATCTTGTCTTCAAAAATGACTACAATCACGACATAAAATGGATTTTAAATTACATTTTAAATGCTACAAGATGGTAAAAATTACATGTTTATCAGTAATCTGTGTAATGAGGACTGATTTGATGAACTTGAGTACTGTGTGAGCAGTATCCTATAGAATCAGATGCCTTAAGGAAATATCTTGACAGTCAAAATACAATACGATTGCGAATTACAAACAATTTGATTCTTTACATGGATATTATCCTGTTGTAATACTACAAATCTGCAATGTTTCAGAATATCAAAGATTTTGCAGGTCGAGGTATGGTAGAATAACTGTCATTTTAAGGGTTATAGGCAATTGGTGGAAGTGCGCATGCGAAGTAACAAAAAGTTTATTTCCCTTAAACCACTCGGAAATCTAATCGTTGCAATTAAAAGTTTATTCGTTACCTAAACCTGACTCTATATCCTCTTATTACATATAGATAAAACATTCCAAATGATTTGAGAGCTTACCCCCTTAGATGACGGTCCTTCTGCCCATACAATCGATCTCCTATATGGTGTTTTGACAAAGATCTTTGCGGCTGAGTTTCCTTGCAACCATTTCTTGGTATTGTATCTTGTCTTCAAAAATTACTACAATCAGGACATAAAATGGATTTTAAATTACATTTTAAATGCAACAAGATGGTAAAAATTGCATGTTCATTACTAATCTGTATAATGAGAACTGATTTCATGAACTTAGGTACTGTGTTAGCAGTATCCTATAGAATTAGCTGCCTTAAGCAAATATCTTGACAGCCAAAATACAATACGATTGCGAATTACAAACAATTGAATTCTTTACGTTGACATTATCCAGTTGTAATACTACAAACCTGCAATGTTTCAGAATTGCAAAGATTCTGCAGGCCGAGGTATGATAGAATAACTGTCATTTTAAAGGTTATAGGCAATTGGTGGAAGTGCGCATGCGTAGTAACAAAAAGTTTATTTCCCTTAAATCACTCGGAAATCTAATCGTTGCAACTAAAATTTTATTCGTTACCTAAATCTGACTCTATATCCTCCAAATACATTTAGATAAAACATTCCAAATGATTTAAGAACTTACCCCCTTAGATGACGGTCCTTCTGCCCATACAATCTCCTATATGGTGTTTTGACAAACTACGGCTGAGTTTCCTTGCAACCATCTCTTGGTATTTTATCTTGTCTTCAAAAATGACTACAATCACGACATAAAATGGATTTTAAATTACATTTTAAATGCTACAAGATGGTAAAAATTGCATGTTTATCACTAATCTGTGTAATTAGGACTGATTTGATGAACTGAAGTACCGTGTGAGCAGTATCCTATAGAATTAGCTGCCTTAAGCAAATATCTTGACAGCCAAAATACATTACGGTTGAATGTTACAAACAATTTGATTCTTTACGTGGATATTATCCTATTGTAATACTAATATTCTGCAATGTTTCAGAATTGCAAAGATTATGCAGGCCGAAGTATGGTAGAATAACTGTCATTTTAAGGGTTATAGGCAATTGGTGGATGTGCGCATGCGTAGTAACAAAAAGTTTATTTCCCTTATATCACTCGGAAATCTAATCGTTGCAATTAAAAGTTTATTCGTTACCTAAACCTGACTCTATATCCTGCTATTACATATATATAAAACATTCCAAATGATTTGAGAACTTACCCCCTTAGATGACGGTCCTTCTGCCCATACAATCTCTTATATGGTGTTTTGAAAAAGATGTGTAAGGCTGAGTTTCCTTGCAACCACCTCTTGGTATTGTATTTTGTCCTCAAAAATGACTACAATAAGGACATAAAATGGATTTTAAATTACATTTTAAATGCTACAAGATGGTAAAAATTGCATGGTTATCTTTAATCTGTGTAGTTAGGACTTATTTAATGAACTTGAGTACTGTGTGAGCAGTATGCTATAGAATTAGCTGCCTTAATCAATTATCTTGACAGCCAAAATACAATACGATTGCATATTACAAACAATTTGATTCTTTACGTGGATATTATCCTTTTGTAATACTACAAATCTGCAATGTTTCAGAATTGCAAAGATTCTTCAGGCCGAGGTATGATAGAAGAACTGTTATTTTAAGGGTTATAGGCAATTGGTGGAAGTGCGCATGCGTAGTAACAAAAAGTTTATTTTCCTTAAATCACTTGGAAATCTAATCGTTGCAAGTAAAATTTTACTCGCTACCTAAACCTGACTCTATATCCTCCAAATACATATAGATAACACATTCCAAATGATTTGAGAACTTACCCCCTTAAATGACGGTTCTTCTGCAGATACAATCTCCTATTTGGTGTTTTGAGAAAGATCTCTAGTGCTAAGTTTCCTTGCAACCATCTCTTGGTATTGTATCTTGTCTTCAAAAATGACTACAATCACGACATAAAATGGATTTTAAATTACACTTTAAATGCTACAAGATAGTAAAAATTGCATGTTCATAACTAATCTGTGTAATTATGACTAATTTGATGAACTAGAGTCCTGCGTGAGCAGTATGCTATAGAATTTGCTGCCAAAAGCAAATATCTTGACAGCCAAAATACAATACGAATGCATGTTACAAACAATTTGATTCTTTACGTTGATACTATCCTATTGTAATACTACAAATCTGCATTGTTTCAGGATTGCAAAGATTCTGCAGGCCGAGGTATGATAGAATAACTGTCATTTTAAGGGTTATAGGCAATTGGTGGAAGTGCGCATGCGTAGTAACAAAAAGTTTATTTCCCTTAAATCACTCGGAAATCTAATCGTTGCAACTAAAATTTTACTCGCTACCTAAACCAGACTCTATATCCTCCAAATACATATAGATAAAACATTCCAAATGATTTGAGAACTTACCCCCTTAGATGACGGTCCTTCTGCACATACAATCTCCTATATGGTGTTTTGAGAAAGATCTCTAGTGCTAAGTTTCCTTTCAACTATCTCTTGATATTGTATCTTGTCTTCAAAAATGACTACAATCACGACATAAAATGGATTTTAAATTACACTTTAAATGCTTCAAGATGGTAAAAATTGCATGTTCATCACTAATCTGTGTAATAAGGACTGATTTGATGAACTTAAGTGCTGTGTGAGCAGTATGCTATAGAATTTGCTACCTTAAGCAAATATCTTGACAGCCAAAATACATTACGATTGCATGTTACAAACAATTTGATTCTTTACGTTGATATTATGCTGTTGTAATACTACAAATCTGCAATGTTTCAGGATTGCAAAGATTCTGCAGGCCGAGGTATGATAGAATAACTGTCATTATAAGGGTTATAGGCAATTGGTGGAAGTGCGGATGCGTAGTAACAAAAAGTTTATTTCCCTTAAATCACTCGGAAATCTAATCGTTGCAACTAAAATTTTATTCGTTACCTAAATCGGACTCTATACCCTCCAAATACATTTAGATAAAACACTCCAAATGATTTGAGAACTAACCCCCTTAGATGACGGTCCTTCTGCCCATACAATCTCTAATGTGGTGTTTTGACAAACTACGGCTGAGTTTCCTTGCAACCGTCTTTTGGTATTGTACCTTGTCTTCAAAAATGACTACAATCACGACACAAAATGGATTTTAAATTACATTTTAAATGCTACAAGATGGTAAAAATTGCATGTTAATCACTAATCTGTGTAATGAGGACTGATTTGATGAACTGAAGTACCGTGTGAGCAGTATCCTATAGAATTAGCTGCCTTAAGCAAATATCTTGACAGCCAAAATACATTACGGTTGAATGTTACAAACAATTTGATTCTTTACGTGGATATTATCCTATTGTAATACTAATATTCTGCAATGTTTCAGAATTGCAAAGATTATGCAGGCCGAAGTATGGTAGAATAACTGTCATTTTAAGGGTTATAGGCAATTGGTCGAAGTGCGCATGCGTAGTAAAAAAAAGTTTATTTCCCTTAAGTAACTCGGAAATCTAATCGTTGCAATTAAAAGTTTATTCGTTACCTAAACCTGACTCTATATCCTGCTATTACATATATATAAAACATTCCAAATGATTTGAGAACTTACCCCCTTAGATGACGGTCCTTCTGCCCATACAATCTCTTATATGGTGTTTTGAAAAAGATGTGTAAGGCTGAGTTTCCTTGCAACCACCTCTTGGTATTGTATTTTGTCCTCAAAAATGACTACAATAAGGACATAAAATGGATTTTAAATTACATTTTAAATGCTACAAGATGGTAAAAATTGCATGGTTATCTTTAATCTGTGTAGTTAGGACTTATTTAATGAACTTGAGTACTGTGTGAGCAGTATGCTATAGAATTAGCTGCCTTAATCAATTATCTTGACAGCCAAAATACAATACGATTGCATATTACAAACAATTTGATTCTTTACGTGGATATTATCCTTTTGTAATACTACAAATCTGCAATGTTTCAGAATTGCAAAGATTCTTCAGGCCGAGGTATGATAGAAGAACTGTTATTTTAAGGGTTATAGGCAATTGGTGGAAGTGCGCATGCGTAGTAACAAAAAGTTTATTTTCCTTAAATCACTTGGAAATCTAATCGTTGCAACTAAAATTTTATTCGTTACCTAAACCTGACTCTATATCTTACTAGTACATATAGATAAGACATTCCAAATGATTTAATAACTTAAACCCTTAAATGACGGTCCTGCTGCCGATACAATCTCTTATATGGTGTTTTGACAAAAATCTGTGAGGCTGAGTTTCCTTGCAACCAGCTCTTGGTATTGTATCTTGTCTTACAAAATGACTACAATAACGACATAAAATGGATTTTAAATGACATTTTAAATGCTACAAGATGGTAAAAATTGCATGTCCATCACTAATCTGTGTAATGAGGACTGATTTGTTGAATTTGAGCACTCTCTGAGCAGTATGCTGTAGAATTAGCTGCCTTAAGCAAATATATTGACAGCCAAAATACAATACGATTGCGAATTACAAACAATTTGATTCTTTACGTGGATATTATCCTGTTGTAATACTACAAATCTGCAATGTTTCAAAATTGCAAAGATTCTGCCGGCCGAGGCATGATAGAATAACTGTCATTTTAAAGGTTGTAGGCAATTGGTGGAAATGCGCATGCGTAGTAACAAAAAGTTTATTTTCCTTAAATCACTCAGAAATCTAATCGTTGCAACTAAAATCTACTCGTTACCTAAACCTGACGCTATATCCTACTATTACATATAGATAAAACATTCCAAATGATTTGATAACTTACCCTCTTAAATGACGGTCCTTCTGCCAATGCAATCTCTTATATGGTGTTTTGACAAAAATCTATGAGGCTGAGTTTTCTTGCAACCATCTCTTGGTATTGTATCTTGTCTTCAAAAATGACTACAATCACGACATAAAATGGATTTTAAATGACATTTTAAATGCTACAAGATGGTAAAAATTGCATGTCCATCACTAATCTGTGTAATGAGAACTCATTTGTTGAATTTGAGTACTCTTTGAGCAGTATGCATTAGAATTAGCTGCCTTACGCAAATATCTTGACAGCCAAAATACAATACGATTGCAAATTACAAACAATTTGCTTCTTTACGTGGATATTATCCTGTTGTAATACTACAAATCTGCAATGTTTCAGAATTGCAAAGATTCTGCAGGCCGACGTATGATAGAATAACTGTCATTTTTAAGGTTATACGCAATTGGTGGAAATGCGCATGCTTTGTAACAAAATGTTTATTTCCCTTAAATCACTCGGAATTCTAATCGTTGGAATTAAAATTTTTTTCGTTATTTAAACCTGACGCTATATCCTACTATTACATATAGATAAAACATTCCAAATGATTTGATAACTTACCCTCTTAAATGACGGTCCTTCTGCCCATGCAATCTCTTATATGGTGTTTTGACAAAAATCTATGAGGCTGAGTTTTCTTGCAACCATCTCTTGGTATTGTATCTTGTCTTCAAAAATGACTACAATCACGACATAAAATAAATTTTAAATTACATTTTAAATGCTACAAGATGGTTAAAATTGCATGTCCATCACTAATCTGTGTAATGAGGACTGATTTGTTGAACTTGAGTACTCTCTGAGCAGTATGCTATAGAATTAGCTGTTTGAAGCAAATATCTAGAGAGCCAAAATACAATACGATTGCGAATTACAAACAAATTGATTCTTTACGTGGATATTATCCTGTTGTAATACTACAAATCTGCAATGTTTCAGAACTGCAAAGATCCTGCAGGCCAAGGTATGATAGAATAACTGTCATTTTAAGGGTTATAGGCAATTGGTGGAAATGCGCATGCGTAGTAACAAAAAGTTTATTTCCCTTAAATCACTCGGAAATCTAATCGTTGCAACTAACATTTTATTCGTTACCTAAACCTGACTCTATATCCTACTATAACATATAGATAAAACATTCCAAATATTTTGATAACTTACCCCCTTAAATGACGGTCCTTCTGCCCAAACAATCTCTTATATGGTGTTTTGACAAAGATCTGTAAGGCTGAGTTCAAATGCAACCAACTCTTGGTACTGTATCTTGTCTTCAAAAATGACTACAATCACGACATAAAATGGATTTTAAATGACATTCTAAATGCTACAAGATGGTAAAAATTGCATGTCCATCACTAATCTGTGTAATTGGAA
Source organism: Ricordea florida (assembly GCA_949710005.1). Taxonomy (NCBI): domain Eukaryota; kingdom Metazoa; phylum Cnidaria; class Anthozoa; order Corallimorpharia; family Ricordeidae; genus Ricordea; species Ricordea florida. The sequence goes on from OX453275.1 coordinate 16,399,193, forward strand.
CTGATGTTTTGAACTTGAGTACTCTCTGAGCAGTATGCTATGAAATTAGCTGCCCTAAGTAAATATCTTGACAGCCGAAATACAATACGATTGCGAATTACAAAAAGTTTGATTCTTTACGTGGATATTATCCTGTTGTAATACTACAAATCTGCAATGTTTCAGAATTGCAAAGATTCTGCAGGCCGAGGTATGATAGAATAACTGTCATTTTAAGGGTTATAGCCAATTGGTGGAAATGCGCATGCGTAGTAACAAAAAGTTTATTTCCCTTAAATCACTCGGAAATCTAATCGTTGCAACTAAAATTTTATTCGTTACCTAAACCTGACTCTATATCCTACTATTACATATAGATAAAACATTCCAAATGATTTGATAACTTACCCCCTTAAATGACGGTCCTTCTGCCCAGACAATCTCTTATATGGTGTTTTGACAAAAATCTGTAAGGCTGAGTTTCCTTGCAACCAACTCTTGGTATTGTATCTTGTCTTCAAAAATGACTACATTCACGACATAAAATGGATTTTAAATGACATTTTAAATGCTACAAGATGGTAAAAATTGCATGTCCATCACTAATCTGTGTAATTAGAACTGATTTGTTGAACTTGAGTACTCTCGGAACAGTATGCTATAGAATTAGCTGCCTTAAGCAAATATCTTGACAGCCGAAATACAATACGATTGCGAATTACAAACAGTTTGATTCTTTACGTGAATATTATCCTGTTGTAATACTACAAATATGCAATGTTTCAGGATTGCCAAGATTCTGCAGGCCGAGGTATGATAAAATAACTGTCATTTTAAGGGTTTTAGGCAAATGGTGGAAATGCGCATGCGTAGTATTAAAAAGTTTATTTCCCTTAAATCACTCGGAAATCTAATCGTTGCAACTAAAACTTTATTCGTTACCTAAACCTGACTATATATCCTACTATTACATATAGATAAAACATTCCAAATGATTTGATAACTTACCCCCTTCAATAACGTTCCTTCTGTCCATACAATCTCTTATATGGTGTTTTGACAAAAATCTGTTAGGCTGAGTTTACTTGCAACCAACTCTTGGTATTGTATCTTGTCTTCAAAAATGACTACAATCACGACATAAAATGGATTTTAAATGACATTTTAAATGCTACAAGATAGTAAAAATTGCATGTTCATAACTAATCTGTGTAATTATGACTAATTTGATGAACTAGAGTCCTGCGTGAGCAGTATGCTATAGAATTTGCTGCCAAAAGCAAATATCTTGACAGCCAAAATACAATACGAATGCATGTTACAAACAATTTGATTCTTTACGTTGATACTATCCTATTGTAATACTACAAATCTGCATTGTTTCAGGATTGCAAAGATTCTGCAGGCCGAGGTATGATAGAATAACTGTCATTTTAAGGGTTATAGGCAATTGGTGGAAGTGCGCATGCGTAGTAACAAAAAGTTTATTTCCCTTAAATCACTCGGAAATCTAATCGTTGCAACTAAAATTTTACTCGCTACCTAAACCAGACTCTATATCCTCCAAATACATATAGATAAAACATTCCAAATGATTTGAGAACTTACCCCCTTAGATGACGGTCCTTCTGCACATACAATCTCCTATATGGTGTTTTGAGAAAGATCTCTAGTGCTAAGTTTCCTTTCAACTATCTCTTGATATTGTATCTTGTCTTCAAAAATGACTACAATCACGACATAAAATGGATTTTAAATTACACTTTAAATGCTTCAAGATGGTAAAAATTGCATGTTCATCACTAATCTGTGTAATAAGGACTGATTTGATGAACTTAAGTGCTGTGTGAGCAGTATGCTATAGAATTTGCTACCTTAAGCAAATATCTTGACAGCCAAAATACATTACGATTGCATGTTACAAACAATTTGATTCTTTACGTTGATATTATGCTGTTGTAATACTACAAATCTGCAATGTTTCAGGATTGCAAAGATTCTGCAGGCCGAGGTATGATAGAATAACTGTCATTATAAGGGTTATAGGCAATTGGTGGAAGTGCGGATGCGTAGTAACAAAAAGTTTATTTCCCTTAAATCACTCGGAAATCTAATCGTTGCAACTAAAATTTTATTCGTTACCTAAATCGGACTCTATACCCTCCAAATACATTTAGATAAAACACTCCAAATGATTTGAGAACTAACCCCCTTAGATGACGGTCCTTCTGCCCATACAATCTCTAATGTGGTGTTTTGACAAACTACGGCTGAGTTTCCTTGCAACCGTCTTTTGGTATTGTACCTTGTCTTCAAAAATGACTACAATCACGACACAAAATGGATTTTAAATTACATTTTAAATGCTACAAGATGGTAAAAATTGCATGTTAATCACTAATCTGTGTAATGAGGACTGATTTGATGAACTGAAGTACCGTGTGAGCAGTATCCTATAGAATTAGCTGCCTTAAGCAAATATCTTGACAGCCAAAATACATTACGGTTGAATGTTACAAACAATTTGATTCTTTACGTGGATATTATCCTATTGTAATACTAATATTCTGCAATGTTTCAGAATTGCAAAGATTATGCAGGCCGAAGTATGGTAGAATAACTGTCATTTTAAGGGTTATAGGCAATTGGTCGAAGTGCGCATGCGTAGTAAAAAAAAGTTTATTTCCCTTAAGTAACTCGGAAATCTAATCGTTGCAATTAAAAGTTTATTCGTTACCTAAACCTGACTCTATATCCTGCTATTACATATATATAAAACATTCCAAATGATTTGAGAACTTACCCCCTTAGATGACGGTCCTTCTGCCCATACAATCTCTTATATGGTGTTTTGAAAAAGATGTGTAAGGCTGAGTTTCCTTGCAACACCTCTTGGTATTGTATTTTGTCCTCAAAAATGACTACAATAAGGACATAAAATGGATTTTAAATTACATTTTAAATGCTACAAGATGGTAAAAATTGCATGGTTATCTTTAATCTGTGTAGTTAGGACTTATTTAATGAACTTGAGTACTGTGTGAGCAGTATGCTATAGAATTAGCTGCCTTAATCAATTATCTTGACAGCCAAAATACAATACGATTGCATATTACAAACAATTTGATTCTTTACGTGGATATTATCCTTTTGTAATACTACAAATCTGCAATGTTTCAGAATTGCAAAGATTCTTCAGGCCGAGGTATGATAGAAGAACTGTTATTTTAAGGGTTATAGGCAATTGGTGGAAGTGCGCATGCGTAGTAACAAAAAGTTTATTTTCCTTAAATCACTTGGAAATCTAATCGTTGCAACTAAAATTTTATTCGTTACCTAAACCTGACTCTATATCTTACTAGTACATATAGATAAGACATTCCAAATGATTTAATAACTTAAACCCTTAAATGACGGTCCTGCTGCCGATACAATCTCTTATATGGTGTTTTGACAAAAATCTGTGAGGCTGAGTTTCCTTGCAACCAGCTCTTGGTATTGTATCTTGTCTTTAAAAATGACTACAATCACGACATAAAATGGATTTTAAATGACATTTTAAATGCTACAAGATGGTAAAAATTGCATGTCCATCACTAATCTGTGTAATGAGGACTGATTTGTTGAATTTGAGCACTCTCTGAGCAGTATGCTGTAGAATTAGCTGCCTTAAGCAAATATATTGACAGCCAAAATACAATACGATTGCGAATTACAAACAATTTGATTCTTTACGTGGATATTATCCTGTTGTAATACTACAAATCTGCAATGTTTCAAAATTGCAAAGATTCTGCCGGCCGAGGCATGATAGAATAACTGTCATTTTAAAGGTTGTAGGCAATTGGTGGAAATGCGCATGCGTAGTAACAAAAAGTTTATTTTCCTTAAATCACTCAGAAATCTAATCGTTGCAACTAAAATCTATTCGTTACCTAAACCTGAGGCTATATCCTACTATTACATATAGATAAAACATTCCAAATGATTTGATAACTTACCCTCTTAAATGACGGTCCTTCTGCCAATGCAATCTCTTATATGGTGTTTTGACAAAAATCTATGAGGCTGAGTTTTCTTGCAACCATCTCTTGGTATTGTATCTTGTCTTCAAAAATGACTACAATCACGACATAAAATGGATTTTAAATGACATTTTAAATGCTACAAGATGGTAAAAATTGCATGTCCATCACTAATCTGTGTAATGAGAACTCATTTGTTGAATTTGAGTACTCTTTGAGCAGTATGCATTAGAATTAGCTGCCTTACGCAAATATCTTGACAGCCAAAATACAATACGATTGCAAATTACAAACAATTTGCTTCTTTACGTGGATATTATCCTGTTGTAATACTACAAATCTGCAATGTTTCAGAATTGCAAAGATTCTGCAGGCCGACGTATGATAGAATAACTGTCATTTTTAAGGTTATACGCAATTGGTGGAAATGCGCATGCTTTGTAACAAAATGTTTATTTCCCTTAAATCACTCGGAATTCTAATCGTTGGAATTAAAATTTTTTTCGTTATTTAAACCTGACGCTATATCCTACTATTACATATAGATAAAACATTCCAAATGATTTGATAACTTACCCTCTTAAATGACGGTCCTTCTGCCCATGCAATCTCTTATATGGTGTTTTGACAAAAATCTATGAGGCTGAGTTTTCTTGCAACCATCTCTTGGTATTGTATCTTGTCTTCAAAAATGACTACAATCACGACATAAAATAAATTTTAAATTACATTTTAAATGCTACAAGATGGTTAAAATTGCATGTCCATCACTAATCTGTGTAATGAGGACTGATTTGTTGAACTTGAGTACTCTCTGAGCAGTATGCTATAGAATTAGCTGTTTGAAGCAAATATCTAGAGAGCCAAAATACAATACGATTGCGAATTACAAACAAATTGATTCTTTACGTGGATATTATCCTGTTGTAATACTACAAATCTGCAATGTTTCAGAACTGCAAAGATCCTGCAGGCCAAGGTATGATAGAATAACTGTCATTTTAAGGGTTATAGGCAATTGGTGGAAATGCGCATGCGTAGTAACAAAAAGTTTATTTCCCTTAAATCACTCGGAAATCTAATCGTTGCAACTAACATTTTATTCGTTACCTAAACCTGACTCTATATCCTACTATAACATATAGATAAAACATTCCAAATATTTTGATAACTTACCCCCTTAAATGACGGTCCTTCTGCCCAAACAATCTCTTATATGGTGTTTTGACAAAGATCTGTAAGGCTGAGTTCAAATGCAACCAACTCTTGGTACTGTATCTTGTCTTCAAAAATGACTACAATCACGACATAAAATGGATTTTAAATGACATTCTAAATGCTACAAGATGGTAAAAATTGCATGTCCATCACTAATCTGTGTAATTGGAACTGATGTTTTGAACTTGAGTACTCTCTGAGCAGTATGCTATGAAATTAGCTGCCCTAAGTAAATATCTTGACAGCCGAAATACAATACGATTGCGAATTACAAAAAGTTTGATTCTTTACGTGGATATTATCCTGTTGTAATACTACAAATCTGCAATGTTTCAGAATTGCAAAGATTCTGCAGGCCGAGGTATGATAGAATAACTGTCATTTTAAGGGTTATAGCCAATTGGTGGAAATGCGCATGCGTAGTAACAAAAAGTTTATTTCCCTTAAATCACTCGGAAATCTAATCGTTGCAACTAAAATTTTATTCGTTACCTAAACCTGACTCTATATCCTACTATTACATATAGATAAAACATTCCAAATGATTTGATAACTTACCCCCTTAAATGACGGTCCTTCTGCCCATACAATCTCTTATATTGTGTTTTGACAAAAATCTGTAAGGCTGAGTTTCCTTGCAACCAACTCTTGGTATTGTATCTTGTCTTCAAAAATGACTACATTCACGACATAAAATGGATTTTAAATGACATTTTAAATGCTACAAGATGGTAAAAATTGCATGTCCATCACTAATCTGTGTAATTAGAACTGATTTGTTGAACTTGAGTACTCTCGGAACAGTATGCTATAGAATTAGCTGCCTTAAGCAAATATCTTGACAGCCGAAATACAATACGATTGCGAATTACAAACAGTTTGATTCTTTACGTGAATATTATCCTGTTGTAATACTACAAATATGCAATGTTTCAGGATTGCCAAGATTCTGCAGGCCGAGGTATGATAAAATAACTGTCATTTTAAGGGTTTTAGGCAAATGGTGGAAATGCGCATGCGTAGTATTAAAAAGTTTATTTCCCTTAAATCACTCGGAAATCTAATCGTTGCAACTAAAACTTTATTCGTTACCTAAACCTGACTATATATCCTACTATTACATATAGATAAAACATTCCAAATGATTTGATAACTTACCCCCTTCAATAACGTTCCTTCTGTCCATACAATCTCTTATATGGTGTTTTGACAAAAATCTGTTAGGCTGAGTTTACTTGCAACCAACTCTTGGTATTGTATCTTGTCTTCAAAAATGACTACAATCACGACATAAAATGGATTTTAAATGACATTTTAAATGCTACAAGATGGTAAAAATTGCATGTCCATCACTAATCTGTGTAATTAGTACTGATTTTTTGAATTTGAGTAGTCTCTGAGCAGTATGCTATAGAATTAGCTGCGTTAAGCAAATATCTTGACAGCCAAAATACAATACGATTGCGAATTACAAACAATTTGCTTCTTTACGTGGATATTATCCTGTTGTAATACTACAAATCTGCAATGTTTCAGAATTGCAAAGATTCTGCAGGGCGAGGTATGATAGAATAACTGTCATTTTAAGGGTTATAGGCAACTGGTGGAAATGCCAATGCGTAGAACAAAAACTTTTTTTCCCTTAAATAACTCTGAAATCTAATCGTTGCAACTAAAATTTTATTCGTTACCTAAACCTGACACTATATCCTACTATTACATATAGATAAAAACATCCAAATGATTTGATAACTTACCCCCTTAAATGACGTTCCTTCTGCCCATACAATCTCTTATATGGTATTTTGACAAAGATCTGTAAGGCTGAGCTTCCTCTCAACCATCTCTTGGTATTGTATCTTGTCTTCAAAAATGACTACATTCACGACATAAAATGGATTTTAAATGACATTTTAAATGCTACAAGATGGTAAAAATTGCATGTCCATCACTAATCTGTGTAATTAGAACTGATTTGTTGAACTTAAGTACTCTCTGAACAGTATGCTATAGAATTAGCTGCCTTAAGCAAATATCTTGACAGCCAAAATACAATACGATTGCGAATTACAAACAATTTGATTCTTTACGTGGATATTAACCTGTTGTAATACTACAAATCTGATTTGTTTCAGAATTGAAAAGATTTTGCAGGCCGAGTTATGATAGAATAACTGTCATTTTAAGGGTTATAAGCAATTGGTGGAAATGCGCATGCGTAGTAACAAAAAGTTTATTTCCCGTAAATCACTCGGAAATCTAATCGTTGCAACTAAAGTTTTATTTGTTACCTAAACCTGACTTTATATCCTACTATTACATATAAATAAAACATTCCAAATGATTTGATAACTTACCCCCTTAAATGACGGTTCTTCTGCCCATACAATCTCTTATATGGTGTTTTGACAAAAATCTGTAAGGCTGAGTTTCCTTGCAACCAACTCTTGGTATTGTATCTTGTCTTCAAAAATGACCACAATCACGACATAAAATGGATTTTAAATGACATTTTAAATGCTACAAGATGGTAAAAATTGCATGTCCATCACTAATCTGTGTAATGAGGACCGATTTGTTGAACTTGAGTACTCTCTGAACAGTATGCTATAGAATTAGCTGCCTTAAGCAAATATCTTGACAGCCATAATACAATACGAGTGCGAATTACAAACAATTTGATTCTTTACGTGGATATTATCCTATTGTAATGCTACAAATCTGCAATGTTTCAGAATTGCAAAGATTCTGCAGGCCGAGGTATGATAGAATAACTGTCATTTTAAGGGTTTTAGGCAATTGGTGGAAATGCGCATGCGTAGTAACAAAAAGTTTATTTCCCTTAAATCACTCGGAAATCTCCTCGTTGCAACTAAAATTTTATTCGTTACCTAAACCTGACTCTATATCCTACTATTACATATAGATAAAACATTTCAAATGATTTGATAACCTACCCCCTTAAATGACGTTCCTTCTGCCCATACAATCTCTTATATGGTGTTTTGATAAAAATCTGTAAGGCTGAGTTTCCATGCAACCATCTCTTGGTATTGTATCTTGTCTTCAAAAATGACTACAATCACGACATAAAATGGATTTTAAATGACATTTTAAATGCTACAAGATGGTAAAAATTGCATGTCCATCACTAATCTGTGTAATGAGGACTGATTTGTTGAATTTGAGTACTCTCTGAGCAGTACGCTATAGAATTAGATGCCTTAAGCAAATATCTTGACAGCCAAAATACAATACGATTGCGAATTACAAACAATTTGATTCTATACGTGGATATTATCCTGTTGTAATACTACAAATCTGCAATGTTTCAGAATTGCAAAGATTCTGCAGGCCGAGGTATGATAGAATAACTGTTATTTTAAGGGTTATAGGCAATTTATGGAAATGCGCATGCGTAGTAACAAAAAGTTTATTTCCCTTAAATCACTCGGAAATCTAATCGTTGCAACTAAAATTTTATTCGTTACCTAAACCTGACTCTATATCCTACTATTACATATAGATAAAACATTCCAAATGATTTGATAACTTACCCCCTTAAATGACGGTGCTACTGCCCATACAATCTCTTATATGGTGTTTTGACAAAAATCTGTTAGGGTGAGTTTCCTGTCAACCATCTCTTGGTATTGTATCTTGTCTTCAATAATGACTACAATCACGACATAAAATGGATTTTAAATGACATTTTTAATGCTACAAGATGGTAAAAATTGCAAGTCCATCACTAATCTGTGTAATGAAGACTGATTTGTTGAATTTGAGTACTCTCTGAGCAGTATGCTATAGAATTAGCTGCCTTAAGAAAATGTCTTGACAGCCAAAATACAATACGATTTCGAATTACAAACAATTTGATTCTTTACGTGGATATTATCCTGTTGTAATACTACAAATCTGCAATGTTTCAGAATTGCAAAGATTTTGCAGGCCGAGGTATGATAGAATAACTGTCATTTTAAGGGTTATAGGCAATTGGTGGAAATGCGCATGCGTAGTAACAAAAAGCTTATTTCCCTTAAATCACTTGGAAATCTAATCGTTGCAACTAAAATTTTATTCGTTACCTAAACCTGACTCTATATCCTACTATTACATATAGATCACAAATTCCAAATGATTTGATAACTTACCTCCTTAAATGACGGTCCTTCTGCCCATACAATCTCTTATATGGTGTTTTCAAAGATCTGTAAGGCTGAGTTTTCTCTCAACCATCTCTTGGTATTGTATCTTGTCTTAAAAAATGACTACATTCACGACATAAAATGGATTTTAAATGACATTTTAAATGCTACATAATGGTAAAAATTGCAAGTCCATCACTAATCTGTGTAATGAGGACTGATTTGTTGAACTTGAGTACTCTCTGAGCAGTATGCTATAGAATTAGCTGCCTTAAGCAAATATGTTGACAGCAAAATACAATGCGATTGCGAATTACAAACAATTTGATTCTTTACGTGGATATTATCCTGTTGTAATACTACAAATCTGCAATGTTTCAGGATTGCTAAGATTCTCCAGGCCGAGGTATGATAGAATAACTGTCGGTTTAAGGGTTATAGGCAATTGGTGGAAATGCGCATGCGTAGTAACAAAACGTTTATTTCCCTTAAATCACTCGGAAATCTAGTCGTTGCAACTAAAATTTTATTCGTAACCTAAACCTGACTCTATATCCTACTATTACATATAGATCAAACATTCCAAATGATTGGATTACCTACCCCCTTAAATGACGGTCTTTCTGCCCATACAATCTGTTATATGGTGTTTTTTACAAAAATCTGTAAGGCTGAGTTTCCATGCAACTAACTCTTGGTGTTGTATCTTGTCTTCAAAAATGACTACATTCACGACATAAAATGGATTTTAAATGACATTTTAAATGCTACAGGATGGGAAAAATTGCATGTCCATCACTAATCTGTGTAATGAGGACTGATTTGTTGAACTTGAGTACTCTCTGAGCAGTATGCTATAGAATTAGCTGCCTTAAGCAAATATCTTGACAGCCAAAATACAATACGATTTCGAATTACAAACAATTTGATTCTTTACGTGGATATTATCCTGTTGCAATACTACAAATCTGCAATGGTTCAGAATTGCAAAGATTCTGCAGGCCAAGGTATGATAGAATAACTGTAATTTTAAGGGTTATAGGCAATTGGTGCAAATGCGCATGCGTAGTAACAAAAAGTTTATTTCCCTTAAATCACCCAGAAATCTAATCGTTGCAACTAAAATTTTATTCGTTACCCAAACCTGACTCTATATCCTACTATTATATATAGATAAAACATTCCAAATGATTTGATAACTTACCGTCTTAAATGACGGTAGTACTGCCCATACAATCTCTTATATGGTGTTTTGACAAAAATGTGTTAGGGTGAGTTTCCTTTTAACCATCTCTTGGTATTGTATCTTGTCTTAAATATGACTACATTCACGACATAAAATGGATTTTAAATGACATTTTAAATGCTACAAGATGGTAAAAATTGCATGTCCATCACTAATCTGTGTAATGAGGACTGATTTGTTGAATTTGAGTTTTCTCTGAGCAGTATGCTATAGAATTAGCTGCCTTAAGCAAATATGTTGACAGCAAAATACAATGCGATTGCGAATTACAAACAATTTGATTCTTTACGTGGATATTATCCTGTTGTAATACTACAAATCTGCAATGTTTCAGAATTGCAAAGAATCTGCAGGCCGAGGTATGATAGAATAACTGTCTTTTTAAGAGTTATAGGCAATTGGTGGACATGCGCATTCGTAGTAACAAAAAAGTTTATTTCCCTTAAATCACTCGGAAATCTAATCGTTGCAACTAAAATTTTATTCGTTACCTAAACCTGACTCTATATCCTACTATTACATATAGATAAAACATTTCAAATGATTTGATAACTTACCCCCTTAAATGACGTTCCTTCTGCCCATACAATATCTTATATGGTGTTTTGATAAAAATCTGTAAGGCTGAGTTTCCATGCAATTATCTCTTGGTATTGTATCTTGTATACAAAAATGACTACAATCACGACATAAAATGGATTTTAAATGACATTTTAAATGCTACAAGATGGTAAAAATTGCATGTCCATCACTAATCTGTGTAATGAGGACTGATTTGTTGAATTTGAGTACTCTCTGAGCAGTACGCTATAGATTTAGCTGCCTTAAGCAAATATCTTGACAGCCATAATACAATACGATTGCGAATTACAAACAATTTGATTCTATACGTGTATATTATCCTGTTGTAATACTACAAATCTGCAATGTTTCAGAATTGCAAAGATTCTGCAGGCCGAGGTATGATAGAATAACTGTTATTTTAAGGGTTATAGGCAATTTATGGAAATGCGCATGCGTAGTAACAAAAAGTTTATTTCCCTTAAATCACTCGGAAATCTAATCGTTGCAACAAAAATTTTATTCGTTACCTAAACCTGACTCTATATCCTAATATTACATATAGATAAAACATTCCAAATGATTTGATAACTTACCCCCTTAAATGACGGTGCTACTGCCCATACAATCTCTTATATGGTGTTTTGACAAAAATCTGTTAGGGTGAGTTTCCTCTCAACCATCTCTTGGTATTGTATCTTGTCTTCAAAAATGACTACAATCACGACATAAAATGGATTTTAAATGACATTTTAAATGCTACAAGATGGTAAATATTGCAAGTCCATCACTAATCTGTGTAATGAGGACTGATTTGTTGAATTTGAGTACTCTCTGAGCAGTATGCTATAGAATTAGCTGCCTTAAGAAAATGTCTTGACAGCCAAAATACAATACGATTTCGAATTACAAACAATTTGATTCTTTACGTGGATATTATCCTGTTGTAATACTACAAATCTGCAATGTTTCAGAATTGCAAAGATTCTGCAGGCCGAGGTATGATAGAATAACTGTCTTTTTAAGGGTTATAGGCAATTGGTGGAAATGCGCATGCGTAGTAAGAAAAAGTTTATTTCCCTTAAATCACTTGGAAATCTAATCGTTGCAACTAAAATTTTATTCGTTACCTAAACCTGACTCTATATCCTACTATTACATATAGATCACACATTCCAAATGATTTGATAACTTACCTCCTTAAATGACGGTCCTTCTGCCCATACAATCTCTTATATGGTGTTTTCACAAAGATCTGTAAGGCTGAGTTTTCTCTCAACCATCTCTTGGTATTGTATCTTGTCTTAAAAAATGACTACATTCACGACATAAAATGGATTTTAAATGACATTTTAAATGCTACAAGATGGTAAAAATTGCATGTCCATCACTAATCTGTGTAATGAGGACTGATTTGTTGAACTTGAGTACTCTCTGAGCAGTATGCTATGGAATTAGCTGCCTTAAGCAAATATCTTGACAGCCAAGATACAATACGATTTCGAATTACAAACAATTTGATTCTTTACGTGGATATTATCCTGTTGCATTACTACAAATCTCCAATGGTTCAGAATTGCAAAGATTCTGCAGGCCAAGGTATGATAGAATAACTGTAATTTTAAGGGTTATAGGCAATTGGTGGAAATGCGCATGCGTAGTAACAAAAAGTTTATTTCCCTTAAATCACTCGGAAATCTAATCGTTGCAACTAAAATTTTATTCGTTACCCAAACCTGACTCTATATCCTACTATTACATATAGATAAAACATTCCAAATGATTTGATAACCTACCGTCTTAAATGACGGTAGTACTGCCCATACAATCTCTTATATGGTGTTTTGAGAAAAATGTGTTAGGGTGAGTTTCCTCTTAACCATCTCTTGGTATTGTATCTTGTCTTAAAAAATGACTACATTCACGACATAAAATGGATTTTAAATGACATTTTAAATGCTACAAGATGGTAAAAATTGCATGTCCATCACTAATCTGTGTAATGAGGACTGATTTGTTGAATTTGAGTTTTCTCTGAGCAGTATGCTATAGAATTAGCTGCCTTAAGCAAATATGTTGACAGCAAAATACAATGCGATTGCGAATTACAAACAATTTGATTCTTTATGTGGATATTATCCTGTTGTAATACTACAAATCTGCAATGTTTCAGGATTGCAAAGATTCTCCAGGCCGAGGTATGATAGAATAACTGTCATTTTAAGGGTTATAGGCAATTGGTGGAAATGCGCATGCGTAGTAACAAAAAGTTTCTTTCCCTTAAATCACTCGGAAATCTAGTCGTTGCAACTAAAATTTTATTCGTTACCTAAACCTGACTCTATATCCTACTATTACATATAGATCAAACATTCCAAATGATTTGATAACCTACCCCCTTAAATGACGGTCTTTCTGCCCATACAATCTGTTATATGGTGTTTTGACAAAAATCTGTAAGGCTGAGTTTCCATGCAACTAACTCTTGGTGTTGGATCTTGTCTTCAAAAATGACTACATTCACGACTTAAAATGGATTTTAAATTACATTTTAAATGCTACAAGATGGTAAAAATTGCATGTCCATCACTAATCTGTGTAATGAGGACTGATTTGTTGAATTTGAAAACTCTCTGAGCAGTATACTATAGAATTAGCTGCCTTAAGCAAATATCTTGACAGCCAAAATAGAATACGATTGCGAATTACAAACAATTTGATTTTTTACGTGGATATTATCCTGTTGTAATACTACAAATCTGCAATGTTTCAGAATTGCAAAGAATCTGCAGGCCGAGGTATGATAGAATGACTGTCATTTTAAGGGTTATAGGCAATTGGTGGAAATGCGCATGCGTAGTAACAAAAAGTTTATTTCCCTTAAATCACTCGGAAATCTAATCGTTGCAACTAAAATTTTATTCGTTACCTAAACCTGACTCTATATCCTAATATTACATATAGATAAAACATTCCAAATGATTTGATAACTTACCCCCTTAAATGACGGTGCTACTGCCCATACAATCTCTTATATGGTGTTTTGACAAAAATCTGTTAGGGTGAGTTTCCTCTCAACCATCTCTTGGTATTGTATCTTGTCTTCAAAAATGACTACAATCACGACATAAAATGGATTTTAAATGACATTTTAAATGCTACAAGATGGTAAATATTGCAAGTCCATCACTAATCTGTGTAATGAGGACTGATTTGTTGAATTTGAGTACTCTCTGAGCAGTATGCTATAGAATTAGCTGCCTTAAGAAAATGTCTTGACAGCCAAAATACAATACGATTTCGAATTACAAACAATTTGATTCTTTACGTGGATATTATCCTGTTGTAATACTACAAATCTGCAATGTTTCAGAATTGCAAAGATTCTGCAGGCCGAGGTATGATAGAATAACTGTCTTTTTAAGGGTTATAGGCAATTGGTGGAAATGCGCATGCGTAGTAAGAAAAAGTTTATTTCCCTTAAATCACTTGGAAATCTAATCGTTGCAACTAAAATTTTATTCGTTACCTAAACCTGACTCTATATCCTACTATTACATATAGATCACACATTCCAAATGATTTGATAACTTACCTCCTTAAATGACGGTCCTTCTGCCCATACAATCTCTTATATGGTGTTTTCACAAAGATCTGTAAGGCTGAGTTTTCTCTAAACCATCTCTTGGTATTGTATCTTGTCTTAAAAAATGACTACATTCACGACATAAAATGGATTTTAAATGACATTTTAAAGGCTACAAGATGGTAAAAATTGCATGTCCATCACTAATCTGTGTAATGAGGACTGATTTGTTGAACTTGAGTACTCTCTGAGCAGTATGCTATGGAATTAGCTGCCTTAAGCAAATATCTTGACAGCCAAGATACAATACGATTTCGAATTACAAACAATTTGATTCTTTACGTGGATATTATCCTGTTGCATTACTACAAATCTCCAATGGTTCAGAATTGCAAAGATTCTGCAGGCCAAGGTATGATAGAATAACTGTAATTTTAAGGGTTATAGGCAATTGGTGGAAATGCGCATGCGTAGTAACAAAAAGTTTATTTCCCTTAAATCACTCGGAAATCTAATCGTTGCAACTAAAATTTTATTCGTTACCCAAACCTGACTCTATATCCTACTATTACATATAGATAAAACATTCCAAATGATTTGATAACCTACCGTCTTAAATGACGGTAGTACTGCCCATACAATCTCTTATATGGTGTTTTGAGAAAAATGTGTTAGGGTGAGTTTCCTCTTAACCATCTCTTGGTATTGTATCTTGTCTTAAAAAATGACTACATTCACGACATAAAATGGATTTTAAATGACATTTTAAATGCTACAAGATGGTAAAAATTGCATGTCCATCACTAATCTGTGTAATGAGGACTGATTTGTTGAATTTGAGTTTTCTCTGAGCAGTATGCTATAGAATTAGCTGCCTTAAGCAAATATGTTGACAGCAAAATACAATGCGATTGCGAATTACAAACAATTTGATTCTTTATGTGGATATTATCCTGTTGTAATACTACAAATCTGCAATGTTTCAGGATTGCAAAGATTCTCCAGGCCGAGGTATGATAGAATAACTGTCATTTTAAGGGTTATAGGCAATTGGTGGAAATGCGCATGCGTAGTAACAAAAAGTTTATTTCCCTTAAATCACTCGGAAATCTAATCGTTGCAACTAAAATTTTATTCGTTACCTAAACCTGACTCTATATCCTACTATTACATATAGATCACACATTCCAAATGATTTGATAACTTACCCCCTTAAATGACGGTCCTTCTGCCCATACAATCTCTTATATGGTGTTTTCACAAAGATCTGTAAGGCTGAGTTTTCTCTCAACCAACTCTTGGTATTGTATCTTGTCTTAAAAAAATGACTACATTCACGACATAAAATGGATTTTAAATGACATTTTAAATGCTACAAGATGGTAAAAATTGCATGTCCATCACTAATCTGTGTAATGAGGACTGATTTGTTGAATTTGAGTACTCTCTGAGCAGTATGCTATAGAATTAGCTGCCTTAGCTGCCTCCCTGACCCGACGCCAGCACTTGAACGTAAACTTAACAGCAAAATACTTACACTTAAAAAGACTGACTCTATTGATACTCAACGCTACTACCGACTGAGGTGCTCAGTACCACAAGCACCGAGACTTTATGGACTACCTAAATTGCACAAACCTGGTATACCGATGAGACCTATAGTGTCATTCTGTGGATCCCCTACGTATTTACTGTCCAAGTACTTGACGACCATACTGCAACCCCTAACTAACAAATCAAGATCTAAACTGCAATCTACGGAGAACTTTATTGACGCTATTAAGACAGCACAGATACCTGACGACTACAACCTTTTGTCTTTTGATGTGAAGTCACTGTTCACCAGTATTCCACTTCAACTAGCATTACAGTGTACCGAGACAGCTATACATCAATCTACAGTTAAACTTCCGCTACCGACAGAAGACATCATGGACTTACTGAACCTTTGCCTTACGTCGACGTACTTTCAGTACAACGGTAAACACTACAAACAGTTACATGGAACAGCCATGGGGTCGCCTGTTTCTGTTGTTGTCGCGGAAATTGTGATGCAACACGTGGAGGAACGCGCCCTTGCAACTTACCGACAGACGATACCGCTTTGGTTTCGCTACGTTGACCACACCTTTACCGCCGTTCACAAAGACGAAATTGACGGTTTTCACGACCACCTTAACGAACAGAACGCCGACATCCAGTTTACTAAGGAGATCGAAGAAAATGGAAAACTTCCTTTTCTAGACTGTTTGGTAAGCCGCGACAACAACGAACTGCGAACGAGAGTATACAGAAAACCGACACATACCGACAGATTACTTGACCAATCATCCTACAACCCGACTTCACAAAAAGCCACGACTATAAAGACTTTGACGAGACGAGCGCAACTAGTTTGTGACACAGCGGACAGCTTACGTGACGAAAACAGTTACCTAGAACGTGTCTTTCACAAAAACAATTACAACGCTGACTTTGTTAGACGAAACATTTACCGACCTACTGAAACTGACGCAACGAACAGGAACCCAACACCGGTTACTACAGTGACTATACCTTACATTAAGGGCACTTCTGAAATCATCTCACGGATCCTACAGCCCTACAGCATCCGTGTAGCCCACAAACCTACAATCACCTTACGACATTTACTGACTAAGGTAAAGGACAAGGTCGAACCTAACAACAGACAGGGAGCAGTTTACAAGATCAAATGCTTCGACTGCCAGGCTTCTTACATTGGTGAGACTGGCAGAAACCTTAACACGAGACTGACTGAACACAGACGAGCCACGAGAAATGGTGATACCAACAATCATATTGCTGTACATCATCAACTGACAAACCACAACATTGACTGGGACTCTGCCCATTGCTTAACCTACAGTACAAACTATTTTCAACGACTGACTCTGGAAAGCTGGTACACCAACTTGGAACGAACACCTCTTAACAGATGTCAACAACTACCGGCGCCTTACAAACGACTTATCCATGACGAAAACAAAACCGACAAACGGACTTCTAACAAACCGACATAATTTGACTAACTATAGACGGACCAAACACCGACCTATTTGACAAACAATAGACGGATCGAAACCGACCAATGACTGGTAACAAACTTTACACGAGTCTTTCAGCCAAAACCATCATGGCTAAACTGACCAATCACGTTTAACAGACCAGACTTATAACATCATCGTCTGACAAACATTATTCACTTGACTCTGAAGATGACTTCCGGTCAGGTTGTCGAAACGTCAGTCACCAACAACAGTTCTTTTCAAAACTACCCTCACCCAGACAACCAAACTAGACGAACTACTGATACTCCTGGGTTCAAACCTTTTACTATCTTAAGCAAATATCTTGACAGCCAAAATACAATACGATTGCGAATTACAAACAATTTAATTCTTTACGTGGATATTATCCTGTTGTAATACTACAAATCTGCAATGTTTCAGAATTGCAAAGATTCTCCAGGCCGAGGTATGATAGAATAACTGTCATTTTAAGGGTTATAGGCAATTGGTGGAAATGCGCATGGGTAGTAACCAAAAAGTTTATTTCCCTTAAATCACTCGGAAATCTAATCGTTGCAACTAAAATTTTATTCGTTACTTAAACCTGACTCTATATCCTACTATTACATATAGATAAAACATTCCAAATGATTTGATAACCTACCCCCTTAAATGACGGTCCTTCTGCCCATACAATCTCTTATATGGTGTTTTGACAAAAATCTGTAAGGCTGAGTTTCCATGCAACTAACTCTTGGTATTGTATCTTGTCTTAAAAAATGCCTAATATCACGAGTTAAAATGGATTTTAAATTACATTTTAAATGCTACAAGATGGTAAGAATTGCATGTCCATCACTAATCTGTGTAATGAGGACTGGTTTGTTGAATTTGAAAACTCTCTGAGCAGTATACTGTAGAATAAGCTGCCTTAAGCAAATATCTTGACAGCCAAAATACAATACGATTGCGAATTACAAACAATTTGATTCTTTACGTGGATATTATCCTGTTGTAATACTACAAATCTGCAATGTTTCAGAATTGCAAAGAATCTGCAGGCCGAGGTATGATAGAATGACTGTCATTTTAAGGGTTATAGGCAATTGGTGGAAATGCGCATGCGTAGTAACAAAAAGTTTATTTCCCTTAAATCACTCGGAAATCTAGTCGTTGCAACTAAAATTTTATTCGTTACCTAAACCTGACTCTATATCCTACTATTACATATAGATCAAACATTCCAAATGGTTTGATAACTTACCTCCTTAAATGACGGTCCTTCTGCCCATACAATCTCTTATATGGTGTTTTGACAAAGATCTGTAAGGCTGAGTTGCCTTGCAACCATCTCTTGGTATTGTATCTTGTCTTCAAAAAAGACTACAATCACGACATAAAATGGATTTTAAATGACATTTTAAATGCTACAAGATGGTAAAAATTGCATGTCCATCACTAATCTGTGTAATGAGGACTGATTTGTTGAATTTGAGTACTCTCTGAGCAGTATGCTATAGAATTAGCTGCCTTACGCAAATATCTTGACAGCCAAAATACAATACGATTGCGAATTACAAACAATTTGATTCTTTACGTGGATATTATCCTGTTGTAATACTACAAATCTGCAATGTTTCAGAATTGCAAAGATTCTGCAGGCCGAAGTATGATAGAATAACTGTCATTTTAAGGGTTATAGGCAATTGGTGGAAATGCGCATGTGTAGTAACAAAAAGTTTATTTCTCTTAAATCACTCGGAAATCTAATCGTTGCAACTAAAATTTTATTCGTTACCTAAACCTGATTCTATATCCTACTATTACATATAGATCACACATTCCAAATGATTTAATAACCTACCCCCTTAAATGACGGTCCTTCTGCCCATACAATCTCTTATATGGTGTTTTGACAAAAATCTGTAAGGCTAAGTTTCCATGCAACTAACTCTTGGTATTGTATCTTGTCTTCAAAAATGACTACAATCACGACATAAAATGGATTTTAAATGACATTTTAAATGCTACAAGATGGTAAAAATTGCATGTCCATCACTAATCTTTGTAATGAGGACTGATTTGTTGAATTTGAAAACTCTCTGAGCAGTATACTATAGAATTAGCTGCCTTAAGCAAATATCTTGACAGCCAAAATAGAATACGATTGCGAATTACAAACAATTTGATTCTTTACGTGGATATTATCCTGTTGTAATACTACAAATCTGCAATGTTTCAGAATTGCAAAGATTCTGCAGGCCGACGTATGATAGAATAACTGTCATTTTAAGGGTTATAGGCAATTGGTGGAAATGCGCATGCGTAGTAACAAAAAGTTTATTTCCCTTAAATCACTCGGAAATCGAATCATTGCAACTAAAACACGCCGGGGCCAGACCACCCCCTCAATTTTTTATTAGAGGCGCGTGGTGAGTAACGGGTAAAATCAAAGATGGCGGCTAATTTAAAGTTCGGTGAAGTCCTTCAAAAGCCAATTCAGGGTTGCAAACGCGATCTGTTGACCAGCACTGAATCTGGCGATGATATAGGACGGGTTAACAAGTTTTTCAATGAGCTTGAAGGTGCCTTGGCCGTGTTAGATGAGAAATACATTCATCGCGGTTGAAGATTCTCGACCGTTCAAAGATTAATGCCATTGCGAGGAATGGTTGCAAGATCCCTTATGAAGATGCATGACAAAATCGTTCGTCGGTTACGCACAAGGCCTAGACTTGCCAATCCATGGCGTGGGGAATTTAAAATGGATATGCCGCAGGAGTTGTTTGATTGCATTTCTCAAGACATCATGCAACGCACGAGCTTTGGCCAACGATACCAGGAAACAAATAATCTAATTGTCTATGAGATAACAGATCTTCGAAAGGCAAAGTATTTATTTGGGAGGATGGATTTGGATGGCTCTGAAGTCGACCCTGCTGTCACTTTAAAAAGGTGTGTGGCACCCTCAGAAAATAGCCTTGAGAGGTGTGAAATTTGGTTTCAAATGACAAGCCCATGGAGTTGAAATTGAACAAGGTAAAAGAATTGTTTGAAGTAAAGTTTCATTATGGGTACTGGAATCAAAGTGGTGTCCCACAGCACTGAACAAACTTGACTTGGCATGTAACTTTTTTTTTATTTTTTTCCTGAGACTGATATAAGGCCTGGGTCAAACGCCCAACTGCACATGAGCCAAACTTCACGGCTAAATTTGAATTCGGCTGAATTACCCCTGAATTTTGTACGGTATTTGTAAATTAGCCTTTTTATATCACTGTATTTCTGTAAGCCATGGGAATTGTAAGGCGGCTAGTTCTGTTTTGTAAAGCGCTATAGACATAGCGCTATATAAGTAAATAAATATTAGTATTATTATTAATTTTTGACGTTTGATTCTACGGGCAAACTTACCGGTACTTATAAGTTATTATGAGTCACATGTGAAGTACTGTATTTGACTCAGGCCTGAACAAAGAGACACTGCACCAAAATGGAAGAAAAATATGTCACTTTACTTCCACTAAAACAGCGGTCAAATTGATGACACTTGTTACAGCTTTAATAGTACTCTAAGCATAAAATAAGGTCATAAACGGTTTAATTAGCAATTGTGATCGCAAAAGGTATTTTACATCATGCTTGAAAGCTATTTGAATGATGTACTTAAGCTTTATGTGAAAAGTAAGTTTTTCTTGTTGGTCTAAAAAAAATCACCTGTGGCACCTGAGCGCTGCTGGAGCACAGCCCTGCCAAATACCTTTCTACAAGGATGGATTTTTTGGTGTCCATTTTGATTGCAACACTATCTGGTGTTGCCAGGCAACCATAGTATATGGCATCTTACAGAATATTATATTACTCTTGGCATCCCAAACCGTGATCATGAACACTACACGTAGAAAAATAATCTTATCCCCTTGCCAGTGACTCAATAACATTGCAAGAATAAAAATATTGTTCTAGTGTTGATCGTTTTTGGACTCAATGGGATGTTTGAACAACTTTTATTTATGTACATATTGTTGCAGTGGCCTAGCAATTATGTCTTTATTTTATTTCCCACAGCAGTGAGCTTAACAAAACTTTAAGGTCATTGGAAATTCCTGGGGGAGGGGGGACTAAAAGAGCTAAGATGTTAGAGGCAATATATGAAAATAAACTGGAATTTCCTGGGGGAGGGGGGAGGGCAAAACCAGAAACCTTCTGTGGGGGGAGTATGATTATTTTCTGGAAGCGCATACACGTAAATATCAACAAGAACACATTTAACAGAGTAATAAAAAGATACATTAGTGCTGAGAAATACCACTGCTGTTCGAATATGCATAATAAAAGGGTACGCATTTGTTTATTGTTACCGTAAATCCTCGAATAATAGTCGTCACTCGATTAATCGCCACCCTCGAATAATCGCCCCTTTCTGAGGCGAAAAAAATAAATAATCGTCCCCAGCTATTATTTGATTTACGGCATCCCTCACAAGGATTAACATCTCCAGCTTTTTTCGGCCTCTTTAAGAGAGCAGTTCCTTTAAAGCACTGCATATTTGGCCCTCTACAATGCTTTTCTTTATTAGCTTCATGATACTGCTTGTGCAGATATGGCATCCTTCATCACCAACACTTGACTTTTCCATTCCACAGTAGCAGTAGAGATAGGGAAATGCCGATACTAGGACAAATCATAATTTAAATATATATATAAATATTAAATCATAATTTAAATATATATATATATATATTAAATCATAATTTAAATATATATATTAAATCATAATTTAAAAATAATGAAATTATTAAAAAGATTTATTCAAAGTTATTCACCATAAAATTTATCCAAAGATTTTATCAAGATATTTTTAAAATGAAAATGAATTATTTAATTGAGATTTAAAAAAAAGTAATGAAATATAAAATGGAAAATTTACAAGGATTATATTTAACACAATTAAAAAAAATTTCTAAAGAGTTGAAAATTAAAGGTTATTATTTAATGAATAAAGAAGATTTAATCAAAGAGATTAAAAAATTTAAAGATGAGGAGAGTATTAAGATAATCTCAAAAGTTGCTATTAATGATAAATATATTTGTATTCATGGAAATTGTAAAAATTACTGTAAAGAATGTGGTGGATCTTATATATGTAAACATAATAAAAATAAGTATCAGTGTAAAGAGTGTAAAGGACCTTATATTTGTAAACATAATAAAAGTAAGTATCGTTGTAAAGAATGTGGAGGTTCACAAATATGTGAACATAATAAACAAAAACAACAATGTAAAGAATGTGGAGGATCGCAAATATGTGAACATAATAAACAAAAAGCTTCATGTAAGGATTGTCGAAAAATAAAATTAAAATTATGATTTAAAGATATAAATATAAAATAAAAATGAAAGGACAAAAAAAATATAATAGGAAAATATATAATAAGAAAATAGGTTTTACTTTAGAATATTTTAATGATAAAAAAATAGCAAACATGGATTTTATGAGATCAATAAAAAAAGATTGTTTATACACACTATCAAAAGCACTTTCTATTAAATATGAGGATATTGATAAAGAACTAGTGGATTTTCAAATTAAGTATACTCAAGATAATGGGGTTAAATATTATTTTCCTTTTTCTTTTACCTCAAAATGTGATATGAGTGGTATATTCCCAGCTGATGAATTTTCTAATGATTTTTTAAATGACCGTGAGGAAGCGACAAAATTTAGAAATGCTTTAATTAATAATAAAAAAATTTTTATTGATTCTTTTTGGGTATGTATATATACAAACACAGATAAAGTATTACATAAAAATAAATTCTACAAAGACTTGCATAATGATTTAATAGTTAAAGCATGGCATCCGAGCAGATATTTAGATTGGTGTGTTGATATAGATGATTTAAAGTTTTTGAAAGAGTTATGGGGTGAAGATTAATTAAAACTAATTATGTTATATAACCTAAATAATGGTTACATAACAAAATAAGTAATTTATCTAAATCTTAAACTTAAAGTTATGGGAGAACCCATCAGATCAAGTTTTTTCCATTCAGTGCCTAAGATAGTTAAATCAAAGTGGTTTATAACGCTATCATATTTTCGAACTGGAATTGTCGGATAATCCTTTGAGGGTATGTTTGCAAGTAGGTTTGATGGTGTGAGTTTCACAAGTTCTCCATATTTGGTGTTATTCATATATGACGCCTTATTATCCACTATACTACACATAAGTCTCAACGGCTCCCTAATCTGTATATTTATAGGGTATAATTTACCAGGATTTATAACTTCAGGTATACCTAAACCAACTTGTAACCCTCTCGTAAGTTTTATTTTGAAGTTCTTATTGGAATAAAGATAGTCAACAGCGTCTGTCTCAATGATTGTTATCTTTAACCTATCAGTATCATTAAGAAAGATCGATTGAATATCACGCAAAGAATATGTACCGGGTTGTATTATTATTAGAGGCTGATTCTCAACATTAAACAATATCTGTTGATCCTTGAAATTAATCAATCTTTTAGTTTGTATATTACAATCTAGTAGCTGTATCTCTCGAAGATTTTTCAGTGGAGGATCGAAATAAATCCTAGTTTCAGACTCATACATGGTAATGCTTAACATTTTTGTTTGATTACAACATATTCATCTTTAAATTTACATTGACGTAATCACATTCCTGAGCGACGTTAGAAACCGACCTTTTAAAAGTAAACATAAAATCTACTTTTCGATTTCAAATCCACTTTACATTTTTCTTGTTGCTATGTCGTAAAAGTATGCAATCTATTGTTCTACACGTGAACACTAATCCAAAAACAATGATAATCACGTGAAATGGTCATGAACTACCGAAATAGATACCACGCTAACCCTCCACTGATAATTATAAATGTTAATATACGCACTTCATGCTCGCTTTGTGCATTGGTTTCATGTTGCGTAGTCACGTCCGACTTCGTCGGGGAGGTCTCCGACCGATCCTGACCTTCGACCAGCTTTTCATTTTGCGATGGAGAGATTTTTGGTTTTGGATTTGTCTCAACTATTAAATGAGGTAACTTTAACTTTGAAGATCCCATGTTATGGTTTATTCCAACCGGTTTTGTTTCCATGTTTAGTGAATTATTCACACCAAATTTCATATCACCAGTTGCTTTCATAAGTTTGTTATTATATCCAACCACGCTCTCTGTATTTATAATCATATTACTTGGCATCAACCACAAACCAGGAGCAATAGCTAAATCAAGCCGTAATTTCGCTTCTTGTACAGCTAATTGATATCTTTGGATAGAGCTAGAAATGTCATTCTCGATCACACTACTTTCAAATAAGGATAAGAATTCTTGTTGTGTCTCAATCGCTCCGCCACCATTACCATAAATCGAGTTTCTAGTGTTGACTTGTGCTCCCAATATACAGTAAACAAAAGCTTCCGCAGATCGATTCAATCTACCAAGCCCAGCTTTAGTGAGTCCATGCCCACTTGTTGGGATAAACCAAGCATATTTGAAATCAGCAAAGTCATCATTACGGATAAATGATATTAGATTTCCCTTTTCTTTCTTACCACCTTCGTCAGCGAATTTACCGCCTTCACCGGGCCATTGGTCTGCTTCGTGATCGTAATTTCTTACTACATGTACATTTTGATATCCTCCACCTCTTCCATGGAATCCAGAACCATAATCAAGAAATATATCTCCTAAACCTCCGTTTCTACCACCTTTCCATCTAAAATCAGCCGAAGGCTGGGACCCGCTTAGAGCCCGTAGGGCTCCCGGCTCCGCCGGTCGCGGAAAATCAGAATTATTACTAACCTCAAATTCAGCACACAATCGTTGATATGCAACTTTATTATATGGATTATTATTTATCACAAAAGGTTGTTCATCTGGTAAAGGTAGTTTCAATTCATACAATATTCGTCTTATTGTGAAATACACATGAAACTTTATAAAGCTATTCACTACTTTAGGATAATTTAGACTTTCAAAAGGACTAATCCCACAACCAGATGTTGCGCACCAAACTGCAAAGTTAAGTTGTTGTGGCCAATAGTTCATATCAGGCCCGTTCAACCATTTTCTACTCTGCTTTCCAAATTTGAATGTTACAACTTGTGATGTAAATATGTTTCTCATTTTTGCTGTGAATTTCTTCGTATTTGAAACGTATATATCCAATAAAGTTAGCATTTTTGTTACATCGGTTGTAAAATCATCAAAGTTAATAGCTGGTATAGGATAAGATTGATTTGTTATGTTTAAATTCTTTGGGAAAGATGAAACTACTTCGGGGAAACCTAACCCTAAATCCTTCCATAAAAGTTTTTTCAAATTAGGAGAAAGATCATCAGTCCAGGTTTTTCCAGTAGGATCATCATTTGACATTATTGTTGTTCCATTAACTTTCCACTTAATATATCCTCCAAATGAATCATTAATAAATGTAAATTTATCAAGATTAGCGTTTGGATATCGGGTTTTAAAATCTGTAAGCAACATCTTATTCTTTATTTTTCTTCGATTAGTCCATGTCTTTATATTTAGAATAAGATGTAAAGTTAATACTGCTCCTTTCTTATCCCCGCAAAACAATTACACCCCACATCAGTTTTCTCATATGAAATTTTTAATGTGCGGGACCGGTTAACTCTTTTAATAGATCTGCACGAACTTCTCTTCTTATCTGAGACATGTTTAAGTTTTTTTCTGTATCTCTCCTAAATTTTTGTCTGATTTCTAGTTTTAGTTTTTGAAACTTTTCCAACTCTGCTAAAATTATAGAAAATTCTTGATCGGATATAACATTATCTTTCAATGCCTTTGAAACCAAGTCGTTAATAGTGTTTAATTTTGACTTTGCTATAGAAGCAGTCTGTTCATGTTTGCTAACTTTATTTGAAAGTCGTTTAGAAGCTGCACCGAATCCAACAGATAATCCACCACAAATTCCACCGACAACACCCAAGGGAACACCAATAATAGCCCCAAAACCGGTAAGAGAAGTTCCAAGCCCGCTTGCAGAAAGAATAACTGAAAGCACGCCACTACAAACACTGATTTTTGTAAATATTCCTCTTGCTCTATTATATTTTTTCCTTACATCTTCATAATGTTTAATTTCTCTCTCGAGATTTTGTAATACTTCACTTGATTTTTGTAGTCTGAAATTGACTGGATCTGAATTATTAGGTAATCCAGGATAAATTCTATTGTATTCTTCCATATTGTATTTTACTGAACGGCATGATATCTTTAAATTTGTTACTTTCTCTTCTTTTTTATACTTTCCACAAAATATAGAACCACAGCCATTATCAATAACCAAGCATTCTTACCTAAAAATCCAATAACTTCACCTGCTGTTTTGAATAGAAAGCTCACGATAGCTCCAACCAATCCTGGTAATATTTCGCCCAGTTTTTTACCAAGAGCTTTCAATCCATTTCCAACACCTTTTCCTAATTTTGATATACCTTTTGAAAGATTAGAAACTATAACCCCAATGATTACACCAACAGCACTCACAACAGAAAATACTGTAAACCCATACTTTTTGAATATATACTTTATACGCTCTCTTAATGGTAAGTTTTTAAGTATTTTTTCTTTTCTGCCCTGAATATCAGATCTTTGTTCTTCGATAGAAATTGTTTTATTTCTTAATTGTTCATTTAATGAAACAATCTCAGATTCTAATCGTTCATTACTTTGTTTTAACTTTGATGAATTTAATTTATCCTTCTTATATTTATCTATTTCTTCTTTGTATAATTTTACTTCACTCAAAAGCTTATCACTTTGTATTTTTAATTCTATATTCTGAGTAACAGTTTCATCAAAAAGAATTTTATTTTCTGATTTTTCTGCCTGTTGTCTCTCAATGAATTGACGTAGTTCTTTTTCTTTTTCTTCATATCTAATAATCTCCTGCGGATGTACATTTATTTCCACCATCAATCCATTCGCAATTTTTTCTAATTCTATATTTTTTTCTTTTTCTTCATTTAATTGTGATATGGTATTATTATATCTTTCAAGCATTGTTACATAATCAACACCCAGAGCTTTTCTCATTGTTTTTGGTAAATCTTCAAGCATAAGAACTTTATCTTTAGTAAGCACAACATGTGGTACAGAACGCGGGTTATTACTAAATTGTGCTAATATACTACCATCTTTTCCATATGTTACATTAATTGTCCCATCATTAGGATTGTAAGTTGGTAAATAACGTTTGAGCTCTTGACCTGCTTCTCGCCTTCTGTCATATTCCTCATCTCTTTCTCTTAAAACATCGCCTAGATTCTTTCGTTCAGCCGGAATATCCCATACACCCCGATTCATTACTTCATCATCTGTTCCTACCTTTGGTTGGCTATATTCATCATAACCAGCATAATCTTTATCAATAGAGGTGGATGTTCTAGTTGGTGTCAAATAAATTGTATCATTATTACCTCCATCATCATCATCTTTTGGATCATTTAGTTCAGTTGGATCTAAATCTTCTGCTTCTGCCATGATTTTTTACTCAACAGTAAGAAATCTTTAAATCGAACACAGTGAAGTATCTATAAAAATTTACTAGCCATATAACCCAATGCCATCATACCACCGCCTACATATACCATTTCACCCATCTTTTGATTGTCACTAGGCCTATAATAATCTGAAAATTTAGGTTCTTCGAGCGATCGGCGATTTGTGCCTCCCCACTGCGTGGAAGCTCTCCCCGACTCTGTCGGTTGTATTTGACTATATAATGCAAATTGATCATTTGTTTTTGAAATATTTTTTGTTGCTTGATATTTTTCATCTTTTTTCTTAATTTTCCAATCCATTAGTTTTTGTCTTTTTTCCTGATATTCTTCATAATCTTTTTGATATTTTTCCATTGCTTTATCGTGTCTTATTTTTTCTGTATCAGTTTTATTTCCTGATAAATATTTTGCGAGATATGACCCACCAACAAATGCTGTTGAGTTTAATACTGCTCCTCCAACCATCATTGCTATTGAAACAAATGCCATTATTATTCTTTAATTTGGTAAAATCTTTTGATCCTCTAAATATGTTTTTAGATACATACTACCTGACAATACAGCTACCCATTTTGCATAATTTGTAATACTTGAGGATGGGTCGTTCATAAATGATTCTTTCATAGCCTTTTTAGCTACATATCCAACACCAGCCGCTAATCCGATAAGTACTGCAGAATCAGTAACAGTTTTCACAAGTTTGTTTTCGGTTGCCATGATTTATAAGATACTTTGGCAACCCTTTAAATCTTATAACATTCCTATTTTCGGCGGGACAGACCCCACAGATTTAGGTTGTGATTGTAAATCAGGCATTCGAGTTTCTTCAGTTTGTCTCCTCACTTCATTCGGTCGTGTTCCTCCAGTTTGTTGGTATCCGCTTTGCGGGGAGGTCTCCGCCCGATATCTCATATACAAATCAATTGCGGTAAAACCTATCCCTATAACAGATAAAACAGTAGTAAAAGATAATTCTGGAAGCCATGCTTTAGATTCACCTGTTTCTTCTTCATTATTATTTTCTGCTTGTTCCTTTTTACGTTTAATTTGCTCCTCAGCTCGCAGGGTCTCTCTAGCTAACGCTTCTTTTGCTTTTTTATTATATTCAGCCAATTTCTTACCAGCTGCAACCTTTTTAGGATCTTTCACCCTCTTTTTAGGTTCTTTATCTTTAACAACCGGATCTGATGTAATTTGTTCCGCAAAGCGGGGAGGGGCTTCACCCCGATCAACACCTCCGGTTCTTTCTTCTACTTCTTCAGACATTATTATTTTATTTCTCAAAGTAAAGAATCTTTAAATCAGTTGTGTTCAGTAAACAGTATCATACCCCTCAGCATTTTGCTCAGTAGACTGCTCAGTTTTGTTGGAATCATCTATATTTTTACTTGAAACTTGTTGAATTTTGTTTAATTTTACATGTTTAACAACCTGGAATAGCCCGCTAGCAAGTGCTGCCAATCTTCCTGCTTTCAATGCTAATAGCCCTACAATGTTTGTTAGTTCACGATTAACCAAATCATCATTCTTCAAGTCATCACAAAGAGCTTCTATATCATCTACAGGAACCATGTAAGAAATAACTTTAGAAATTAATTGAAGAGATGAATCTACTAACCCACCATTAATTTTCTTACCTAATACTGCCTGATATCGATTATAATATTTTTCAATGTCTTTTACTGATAATTTTTTTATATCCCCCAAACTCATATCAACTCCCAAATATTCCTTTGTGGTTCCAAGAGCTGCGAGAATGGCTAGTGATTCTTGTTTGATTTCAAGTTCATTATCTTTTACCTCTGTCTTTCCTACAGTCTTTTCTTCTATATCGGCGGAGCCGGGCTCGCCTTCCAGGCGGATATAATCTTCAATTTCTGCCATCTTGCAATTTTCTTACCTAAGGTCAGGTCTTTAAACTCGTTAGAGCTCTGAAGGAATCTCCAAATAGCAATTAAATGGGTGACGTAAAGATAAACAAAGTCTAGAATATTTTTCAGTTTTCAGAAGTTGTACAAACTTTTTACTAGTTTCAGGGACTAAATCTCCCCCATAATCTTCGAAAAACATCTTCATACCTTTTTGCGATGGGTTATGGAAAGTAACAACACAGGCTACATTTTCACGGAATGGTTTTGCTATAGATGTTAATTGTTGAGTGAGAACCCAAACTGATAATCCATGATGTCTTCCGGAGAATGCCAAATCTATAAACTTGTTTGATCGCTTCTTCAAATCATTAGAAACAGCACAATCATCTAAAATTATTAATGTATTTGTTCCAGAGAATAAAGTTTGACAATCATTTAACAATTCATTAATCTCATCAATGTTACTAGCATCTGGTGATAATACATAGAAATGTTTATCTCCTCGAGCAAAATTATGATAGGTTTTATTTTTAGCATAAGTTGGGCATATTAAAACAATAAATTCAAACAATTTTCGGAAGGAGCCTCGTAGTTGATCTATTATGTACTTTGTCTTTCCACAATTTGTTGGTCCGGTTATGATACAATGGAATGGTATTTTTTCTCGTAGTTCTTCCATGATTTTGTATCATAACATGAGGTTTTTTTAAATTTAGTACTTAATTGATCTCAAACCTGAATTCATTATTTCCATCATTGCGTCAGCTACAACAAACATATGACATGTTATTGTTCCTGAACCACTTTGTTTCCTTTTAATTTCTAGTTTTACACCATCTTGTGTATTGTTTAATGCTAGACCTCCTCCATGAATACTATTATCAGGGTGAGTTCTCATATCAACCCAAAGAGCAAACTTATCAGCATAAAAATCCTTTTCCTTTACTGAGCGAAGCGAGGAACCACCATCTCTTCCGAAACGTTTCTTTACCGACTCCCACAGATCTGATGGTATCATCCCCTTAGAGTATAATCGATTTGGAACACCATCAACATCTATATTAATCGAGGTTATACCTGGATTGTAAAAATTCTCAGAGTTACGTGCTCCTGCTGTGTTTGGTAATGTAAACAAACATAATATCCCTGTCATTGATCTTCTTGGTAAATTAATATGCTGATTAATAACACCATCACCACCTATGGAAAATGTAAAAGTTTTGTGTAGAGTGACATTTTCATAAAAGAATCCTTTACCAACTTGATAAGCCGCTTGTGCCTCACGAGCCAAGTATTCACTTGAAATGGAAGAATATTCTAACTCAAGGTTTTTGATTGAATAAGAAGGAGTCTTAGTAGTGTCAGAATAAACAACAATATCATTAACTGGGGCAAGTGTAATCTCAAAGATTAGATGATTGTCTAGTGCCTTTGGATAAAAAACTCCATGATCGTTTAAAATAGGATGATTTAGTGACATTCTATACTTTGTATTATGTACTGCCGCAAGAGCTACTTCTTTTACATCTTGTGTTTTTTTATCACCAGCTTTTGTTCTAAGTTTTCTCATATTTTCAGAAGAAATACCTTGTTTTAATCTATCTTCGCGTTCTTCATCTGTTAAGAATAAGTCGTGATATGTTTGAAATAGATCATATCTTTGAGTATCCTGTAATGTTTCACCTCCAAAAAGAACTTTTAGCCTAGATATAAGATTACTTCCCACATTATTCACAACTGTATTATTAGCATGTCCATCTACATCTAAATCAAATAATAGAGATACACTTCCTGGTACAATCACTAAATTCTCAGAAAGTTTTGGAATATTTATATATAATGTTTCTCCAGGGCTAGCAGATGATGGATTGAGAGTAATTCGGTTCATTGTTGATTCCGCTTTCAAACCAAATGGCTCTCTAGGAATTCTATTTGGATTAATTTTTTCAGACGTCATTGTAATTTATAAGATACTTTGGCTAATCTTTAAATCGGCTTCCGCGACCGGCGGAGCCGGGAGCCCTACAGGCTCTAAGCGGAGCTACGCTGAAACCCTTTGCTCTATTGTTCTCTAATTTATTAATATGTTTTAATAACTTTTCTCTCGCACTGGGGATTAAAATCAAAACATTAAAAATATCATCGCCATCTTCCATATCTAGAATTTTTTTAATGATAATTTTTTTCATAATGTTTATTTGATATTCACTAAAATTTATTTTTTCTTCCCCCATTGTAATTTATAAGATTCTTTTGTTAATCTTTAAATGAATAACGAAAATATACTTTCAAAAATATATTATTCAACTGAAGGATATTGGAAAGGCTATTCTGCAATTCCTAAATTAGCTGGGAAAGCAAAAGTTAGCGAAGATGCTGCAAAACAATGGCTGAAAAAACAAGCAATATGGCAAATATATCTTCCTGCTCCAAAATATATACCTAGACCACACTGGACTGTGGATATACCCAATCAAATTAATCAGGCTGATTTATTATTTTTACCACATGATAGAGTTGGAAGAAAAACATATAAATATGCATTAGTTGTCGTTGATGTTGCTTCAAGATATAAAGATGCGGAAGCATTAACTTCAAAAGAAAGTCAAGAAATTTCAAATGCTTTTGAAAAAATATATTCTAGAAAATTAAAATACCCTAAAACATTAATGGTTGATCCTGGAAAAGAATTTATGGGTGAAGTTACAAAACTTATGAATTATCATAATGTTAAAATACAAAGAGGTGAAGCTGGAAATCATAGAGCACAAGCATTTGTTGAAAGTGCAAATAAAATATTAGGTGAGCGATTATTTAGTCATCAATATGCACAAGAAATGTTGCAGGATGAAAGATCTAGAGTGTGGGTAAAACGATTACCAGCTATTATAAAAACTTTAAACAGCACGCCAACTAGAATAACTGGAAAAGAACCTGATAAAGCCATTAAAATGAAAGAGGTTGAACTTGAAACTAAAAGATATAAGAGAGTTGTTGGTCTCGATGAAGTTAGATTAACACCAGATGTAAAAGTGAGATATTTATTATCTCCTGGAGAACTTGAGGGTGGTGAACGAAGAAGAGCTACTGATCCTATTTGGAGTATTAAAGTTTATGATATTTCTAAAAGTGTGATTTCACCTAATCAACCAGTTTTGTATTATTTATTAGATGGACCAAGACGAGGTTTTGTAAGAGAAGAATTACAGGTTATACCTCATGATACTGAGTTACCTCCTAATTCTGTTTTAGTGCGATAATGTCCAATAGCTAAAGTATGTATTCTATCTTCACAAATTATTCTCTTATCATCATCAGCAGATAATGCAATTTTATTAACAGTTACACTAAAAAGATCAAGTCCTTTGTTTCTAATTAAATTCTGTGTTCTCATTTGAGTTTTTCCAGTATTTAAACAAATCTTATAATCATTATGTTTTATATCTTTTTTTACAACTGATTTCTTAATTCCTTTATCCCTTTTTATTTCTATATCTTTAATCGTTAATATAGAGTATGACTTTGCGCGTAGACCAACAAATTCAATTGGTATATCATCAGCAAACTCATCTTTAAACATTCCAATTACTTTCTTATTAATACCCGTCTCAATTCCTGAAGGATGATCTTTTGGATAATTACTAGTATCAAACCATTCTTTAACATCAGGACTTATATCTTTATAGAAATCTTTTGTTTTTATGTTACAAAAAATACTATCCGTGTCAGTCATAAGTAATTCTACATTTTCTTTCCATTTTACTTTCATATAATTATAATAAAAATTATACATTATCCTTTTAGCTTCATCAAGAATACATGCACCTAAGTAAACGGGTTTATTAAATACTAATTCAGTTTTCTTCATATGAATAGCGACAAGATTTTCAGAAAAGATGGTGCGATATAGATAGTTGGGTTTTGATATTAATTTTTTTGCCGCTTTCCAATTTGTAACTAATCTCACATCAACATGTTTTCTAATATTCTCACATGTCTTACCAAAGTAAGAGTTATTCATTAACTTATATAACTCTTTTTCAAAGTCATTATTTGCTTTAGTTCTGAGTTTAGTATTCAAATCAATATATGGTTTTAACCATGCAGACTCCTCAAATGTAATACCTCTATGAAACTTTGTTATTTTTAATCCTAAACTTTCATAAAGTTTCAAGGTTCTATGATGAATTACATACTTTTCCTTATTGTTTAAGTTTGGGATTAATTTTTCCACCTTGTTAACTTTCATTCTCTCTGGAGCTAAAGGATAATCATTATGTAAATCATGAAGATGTTTGGGATATTCTAAATTAACCTCATATATACCCGGTGTTTCTCTCCAATTTATAAGATTAATCTTATCTTCTTTAAACATTTTAAAACCACCAATTGGTAGTGGTTCGCTCATTCCTCCTCCATATAAGTTATTTGCGTCAAGATCCACAATATAACTTGTTTCTTTGTTAGGATCATATTTCTCTCCCATATATGGGTTATTAGCTTTTGCATATCTATTTGATATTTGAGACACACCTCCTCTAATCATTTTCTCAAACATAAGTAACATATCAGGGTCAGATAACAACTCTAATCTAACATTTGTAATCTTTAATGCGGCATCTTTAGCTAGTCCAGGAGCAGTAAGATATTGAGCTGGATCCAAACCATAAATCTTAATACAATTATCTCTAAAATTCTCAAACACGTCTATCAAAAGTAAAGTGTCCGATTTATTATATAGATCGTGATATTCTCTCATTGATTTCATATTAAAAGTTTTCCAAACATTTTGTGCGTGTTGGTAATCTTCTTCATCTATATCTTCATCATTTAGTTTTGAATAAAACGCTTCTATTGGTGGGAGTTGAGTTTCATCAAGTTTACTAATGTCAGTAATATGTCTATATGGATATACACCTTTCCTCAACATTAAATATGTTTTATCACCAAATTCCTTTTTTGTTTCTATTAATTTATCATCTTTTGGGGAAAGGCATCTTTTTCCAACTTGTATACAATTCTCACATTTTCTACATCTACCAATACCATTATACTGTATGATTTCCCCATCTTTTTCATATCTCTTCAAACAATCTCTAGGTTTACACGTTTCACAATTTCCACATTTTGTAAGATTGTCAACCAAACTACTAAGGCTGGTATTCATAAATCTAGCGGAATCAATAAATCTAAGTTCGCGTTTTACCGGAATCATCTTTTTTTTCTCTTTACTATAGAATTCATCAACTACAATATTTTTTGAAAAAGTAATATATTTTTGTTCATTAATGGGTATACAATTTATATAAAAATCATCATCGCCATCTATTTCGGCAAGATTTTTAATAAAAAGATATGAATCATATCCGGATAAATTGTGAATAATAACTGGTATAAATTTTGGATCTTTATATATTAAGTTGCAACTATTATGTGCCGCTCCTCTATATTTTCCTGTAAGATGACAATGATCCATTACCTTATCTCCACCTAATTCACCCTTACATATATGACAATTAGTAGCATTATTATAATCTTTTTTATCATTTTCACTCATATCTTTCAACTTCTTATTTTTGTTTTTATGAACTTTAGGCTTAATAATATTTTTATAAATAACTTTCATAACATTTATAATATCTTTAATAAAAATTTTACCAACATCTTCACCTTCAGATTTAGCGGTATAATTCATTACTTTATTTATGAATATTTCTTCATCAAGTTCTACACCATCTAATATTTCATCATCAGAACATTTTATAAAACGACTATAACCGGAGGGAATATGCTTTTCATATTTAATAGTGTAACTTTTACTTTTATCATCTGGATAAGTATGTGGAATTGGTACTAAAAAACTTTCAAAGTCAACACCTATAACAAAATGCACTTTCATTTGTCTTTGATAATTAGTGAATTTATCATACACTGGACTTTTATCTTTATTTATAGGCATAATGATCTTAACTTCATCATTTATTTTACAATATTCATCATGTTCTTTTAATGATTTTTCTTTATCAAATGAGTTATAGCATCTGCGGCAATAAAAACGTTTATGTTGGTGATTATTAACTTGTGATGTTGCAAGTCTTCCAAAATTAGTTATCAAAATATAATGGTTTGTTCCTCTCCAATTAGATATTAAAAGTACTTCAATTAAAGTACCAGTTTCTTTTCTACTTATTCTTAGAGGATAAATCTCCTCTTTGCTCCAAATTTCATCTCTTACTTTACCATATCCATGTATGTTAATCTTATAATCAGGATTTTGTTTTTCAAACTTATCAACATCTTTTAATTTAAATGGAAACTCAATCCCTTCCCAGTTAAAATTTTTAGATTTTTCTTTCATTTCTTTAGTTATTCTTTCTGAATGAAAATTTGGAGGATATACTGCTATAGTTACACACCACTTAAAACAATCATGATCAAAATAATTTTGAGGATTTATAGTTGCCCCTCTATTTGATATTTCTTCAGGCGTAGGAATATAAGAATTAGCAGCAAGAGGCTCGAATGGATCAATATATATATCAAAAAATTGAATATAGCTAAATTCAAATCTGTAACCGTTTGATAAAAATCTTTCATAATCGCTTAGCAGATGATTTCTCATAACATCAAATAATTCATTTACATCATCCCCTTCAGTAATTGTTTCTGTACGTGAGTGAAAATACTTATCTTCTTCTTCAACAACTTTTTTTAAAAGTAAAGAACGTTTCACTAACCTACATGCTAATATAAATCTTACTTTTATTGGTTTCTTTTGTTTATTAATATGTTTTATAACTTTTTGTTTTATTTTATTCATATATGATTTGGGATCATCCACTCTATTACCATTTATCCTATAACTTTTCAGATATCCATTTAGCGCCGAATCCCTTTCTTCTATTTTAAAATATTTTTCTTTTTCTTCATTCAATTCATCTCTTACACTATCAGATATATTTACCCGTCTTTTTAATTGTGGTTTTTTATTATTAGTAAGTTTTATTATATTTTCATTGGTTAAATCTGAAAGCCTTTTATAAAACTCATCTTTATCCATCACCTTAAATGAATAATTTTCCCAATTAAAAGTTTTGTTTGTTTGCTTTTGTGGTTTTATAAAATTAGGTGCAAGTTTTCTTTTTGTAATATTTTTTCTATGGGTGGGTGTTTGAATAGGTTTAATTTTTGGAATTGGAGGCGGAGAACCTTGAGGAGTTCCTGGTCTAAATCGGTGTGGTGAACCTGGTGGGGGTGTTTCTGGATTAAATTTATTTGGTGAACCTGGCATATCATCTTGGGGTGGTGGTATATAAAGTTTAGGGGGCTTGGGTCTTTGTGTTTTATTATGTGGAATAGGAAGTGGTAGATTTGGTTGATCTGCTGGTCTTTTTGGCATAATACTTAATGCTTCAATAATTTTTTTAATATTATCAACGATTTTTTGAACATTATTAACTATTTCAGGAATATTTTTCAATGCGTCAATACGTTTTGCTTTAGTAGTCAATTTTCCTATATCTTTAGTACTATACCATCTAAGTAATTGATATAATTGATAACTAGTTAGTTTTTCTAGTTCTTTTTCCATTTTATATTTCATTACTTTTCTTTAAATCTCAATTAAATAATTCATTTTCATTTTAAAAATATCTTGATAAAATCTTTGGATAAATTTTATGGTGAATAACTTTGAATAAATCTTTTTAATAATTTCATTATTTTTAAATTATGATTTAATATATATATTTAAATTATGATTTAATATATATATATATATATATTTAAATTATGATTTAATATTTATATATATATTTAAATTATGATTTGTCCTAGTATCGGCATTTCCCTATCTCTGCAGTACATGGAATGACTGTCTACAACCCTCTTGGGGATGTAAGAGTCACAAACGTTCCTCTTTTCACAGCGATAGGTGATACTGTAGGGATCTAGTTCTCGCAACCACACCAAGGAAACAAATTCGTGTCTGAACACCACCCACCATCTTTGATTTTTGTTTACATTGCAAGTATTTTGCACATAGCTGGCCAGCTTTATGTGTTTCGCTTCCCGGCCTTGCATTGAGTTGAGCCCGAGACCATACCCGCACTCCTCGAACAGTTGCTTCGTGTGGTACGGAATGGCATATCCAATAGTCCAGACTGTGGGACTTATGCCATCAAGCAATAGGCTGCAAGCATGGAAATATTTCTGACAGATGCTCTTCAGTTCTTTCAACTGCTCTGCATTGATTTCCACCCTGGAAAACAGTGATGCACTGTCCCTTAGTTGTAAACCTGAAAATGCTAGGGTGGTGAGTTTCACTTTGGTTGAGACTGAAAGATTGGTAATCTTTAAAAGATTGTCAATCAGCAGCCCAAAGTTCCATGAAAACCGTTTGGACTCTAATCCTGTAAAGCGATACGAGAATTGGATGCCTTTCTTTCTTTTCTCGGAGAACCAGCGACAAAAGGTTTTGTACAGGCGTCCACACTTCGCACCCTCTTTTAAGCAATTAAGAAATTTGACTAAAGGACAAGAATGTGGGAGATCTGTTAAAACTACTGCAACCTTCAACTGATTTGCATTTGTGTACTGCATTGCAACGGTCAGGCACATTAAGAACCAGTGCTGCCAGCCATTGTTGACATTGTGAAGTGGATCAGGCTTGATTCGATCAACATATTTTCCAAGGACTGGCACAAATTCTTGTCTTGACTTACTATGTGCTATGAACTTTGTTACATCACCCCTCTGCTTTCCATTTGGGTCCCGTAGTTTTTTCTTAAAATTGTCAACTTTGGCTGCCATTTCTAATCGCTTTTTATAATCCCATGGTTGCCATGTTGATTCTGGCCCTCCTATGGAGCCAAAAAGTTTGTTCTTGTTAATCTGGGAGACATTCGCAAATGGGGAAAAATATGTTGCAGCATTGGATAATTCTCCTGAGAAAGTAGACGCCCACTTCATATCACATGGAATCAACTTGAATGTGAATCTCACCTCCTTGCCTTTCTCAGTGGTCAACAGTTTTCCCTCCATCTCTTCCATTTCTTTGGTGAGCTGCAGAGTGTAGGCTTTCAAAACTGGGTGATCCTCTGCGCAATTTGCCCCCAGAAGTAAATGGTTATCATTGCAACTCTGTACACGGTTAAGCAGATTGAGGATACTGATCAAGTAGGCTAAAAGAAAGATGAACAACAATAATGAATAATTATTATTAATTATTATGTTTGCAAACATATATTTATGTTATTTGCTTTATTGATTTTTGCTGTCTTTTATAGCTCACTAAATA
Source organism: Ricordea florida (assembly GCA_949710005.1). NCBI lineage: Eukaryota > Metazoa > Cnidaria > Anthozoa > Corallimorpharia > Ricordeidae > Ricordea > Ricordea florida. The sequence goes on from OX453275.1 coordinate 16,438,716, forward strand.
TCTTAAACTGGCTAACTCTGAGCAGATTAGCTCCTAATGGAAAAACTCATTAGCTAAACTTATTCATGAACTTAACTTGATAAACTAGCTCTCTAACATAATACCATAAAATCCTGGTTAATAGCTCCCTCTCCCCGCACCCCAGGTTATAGGCCCATCAACCTATAAACAGAAAAAAATATTTATAGTCTGCTTATTTGCCCCCGTCCTTCCCCCTCCCCCAACTTATAAGCCCAGGGCTTATAACAGGGATTTTACGGTAGCTCAACTAAACTAGTGTACCTGTCGCGGTGTCGTCTTTACCGAATGGGGCACCATCTGCTCCTACAGCAACCCACAGTAGTCCTTCCTCGCCATTGAACCAATGAAGCATGGGGGCTTGTTTGTGAAGATCAAAATATAGATCGGCGAGCTTTAGTAGAAATTGTTTCAGGGGTCTGTACACACCAGAAACAGATTCCAATGACAGTTCTGTTGCCAATGTTTGTAAATCTTTTACTTCTCCAATATCAACTGTTTTTAAATAGTTCATCAGAGTTTTATATGGCAAAATTTTTGGGACTTCAACCCCCGGGAGAATTTCTGCTTTCTCATTTTTTCTTTTTGTCTTAGTTGGCTCACTCACTAAATCAGAACTATTTCTAACACTTGTGTACTTCCTCTTTCCTAGCAGTCCACTCTCATACAGCACACGCATACTTCTGATCTGGTTTGCCTGGCTTTTTTCATAATCTTTGACCTTGCACTTCAAAAGCCTTGGTATTACTGAATTCATGCATCGTTTTGAATTGGACACATATTCTTTTATCTCTTCATTTTCTGCTGATCCGACCAAAGTTGTCCACAGGCCATCGTTAACTGCTTTTCTTTTTTCACTCTCTGGAGTGAACACATGAATGTTACAGTGAATGGCTTTTAAAGCGTGAACTGTTTTTTTGTTTTCGTCTCCAGCACTGAGCAGATGACAGATTTAATTTTTCACTATTACCCGGCATTATTTTGCTGGACACACTTGGTTTTCTTGCTATCTTGCTGGACACACTTGTGCTTTCAAACTGATCTGTAGTTACATCAAGTTCTTTAATCTGTAAAAAGAATCAGATTATAATTTTGAATTTTAAGCGTCTAACTGTGCATGTCTGTGATGTATGTCATGCATGACTGTACAACAACAACAACAGCAACAACAGTTTATTTCTACTACTGTAAACTAAAAGAATTTACAAGATTGTAGTTATAAATATATATAAATTAAACAGTACAGTACATACAGTAGTGGGACACCCAAAATAACTAAAAAGCTAAACTAGTTGGGTGACCAAAATTATAATAATTAAAAATGTAAGAGTCAGGAAAGAGGCACAACAAATACATTGGTACACATAAATATCACAAACTTGGTACAAGATTAGATATACAAAACAAAGCAAAATAAATAGATATAAACCATCAAAATATCAGTAAAGATTAATAGAGACTAATGAAATACGAAGTTAGTTCTTTATTAATTTGATTAAAAGTACAAAACTTGAATCTTTCATCGAGTTCATTCCATAATTTAGGTCCATTAAATCGAATATTAAATTTGCCATAATTTGTTCGAATTTTTGGAAGATAGAAAGTAGATCTAGATGCAAAGCGAGTATTTACATTATGTTTACAAGATGCTTTGACAAAAAAAGAATCAAAGATCTTAGGTAGTTTGCCAGTACTAAACTGGTGCATGAAAAGGAGAGTTTGAAGCTTAGTGTAATCTTGAGGTTTAAGAAGATTAAGCTTAGCAAACAAAGGACTTTTATCTGCATCAAAATTTGAGAAAGTAATTAAACGGATTGTTTTCCTTTGTATTATTTGAAGTGGTTTAATATTATAATCATAAGTGTTGCCCCAAATTATACAGCCGTAGGAGAGAAAAGGAAGAATAATGGCATGGTATAATTGAACTAGTGTTTTCGTATTAACAAAATGTCTAATCTTAGATAGGACATCAATACCCCTAGATATTTTTTTTGAAATTTGTTGAATTTGTTCTTTCCAATTGAGATGACAGTCTATGAGAATGCCAAGGTATTTAACACTCTTTTGTTAATTAATTGGCTTACCATTTATTTCAATGTTCAAGGAATTGTTTACCTTTTTTTGATAAGGATGAAATATTACAAAATGTGTTTTAGTAATATTGAGAGATAGTTTGTTGGCACGAAGCTATAGGCTAATTTCACTGAGTTCTCTATTAACATTTTGCTCTAGATGTTGTAAATCACCATGGGTATAAAATAGATTAGAATCATCAGCAAATAAATGGAAATCAAAAATAGATGAACAATTAGTGAAATCATTAATATAAATCAGGAATAATACTGGGTCAAGCACAGAGCCTTGTGGTACCCCACATGTTATTTGCACATGTCTTTTCTTGTGGACCAGGCCATCGACTAGGTCTAAGGATGAAAATATCCGGACAAACCATGCAGGACTGCAAGTCCAGTGGACCACTTTTATGGAACCGGTCAATGGATCCGGTCCAGGTCAAGATACAACAACAACAATTTTAAGGTACTTCCATTTGTATGCATGGCATTATAATTACCTACATTTCTATAACAATAGTCAAAAAGCAGCATTACTGATCTACCCATAAAGGGATACACACACTACAGTATTGACAAGTAGATTGACACAAACATACACACATACACACACACACACACCTAGCTTGAACCAGGGTCCATGTTTTGTCCTACCTCTGAATATTTGAGAATTTTATCTATATCTTACCTTCCTTTTCCTTCTCAGAACTTTATTTCTGTTAGCATTTAGCTGCTTTGTGAGTTCTTCTAATTCCTCTGTCACAGTTTTGAGCTCTTTGCTCTTTTCAGCCTTCATATCAAGTTGTAATTCATAGCGAATCTTTTTGGCATGTTAATATTTTCCTATGGGAAATCGCCTCTTTCCTGATGGCGACGGTGTGCTGAAAGACACTATGACAAGTAACACTGCACTTTCCAACAAAGAAAGTATCGTACTAAAATCGTATCATTTTAGATTTTTACCTAACGCTACCATTTCGCCAAAAAAACATAGTTTAAACTCCCCATTCGCGGTCTTCTTCGACAGGAAAATTGTTGTCAGCAAAAGCTTCTTTCTCACCGGTGTGCGTCGCCATTTCGTTCCGTACAAAGGCAAGTTATATACGAAAATAAAGCGTATTCCTTAAACAAAAAGACACTTCCCGCCATAATGCAATTGTAGGTACCCAGTGTTCACACGGCCGGCTTTTTCTTACCTACCCGAAGGGGAAATGGGCAGCCATTTTCAACCCAGAAGCCTTTGCACGCCTGAAAGCCGCCATCTTGAATTTTTTTTTGTCACGCACAGAAGACCGCTTGGAGGGATGGTCTGGCCCCGGCGTGAAATTTTATTCGTTACCTAAACCTGACTCTATATCCTACTATTACATATAGATAAAACATTCCAAATGATTTGATAACTTACCCCCTTAAATGACGGTCCTTCTGCCCATACAATCTCTTATATGGTGTTTTGACAAAAATCTGTGAGGCTGAGTTTTCTTGGAACCATCTCTTGGTATGGTATCTTGTCTTCAAAAATGACAACAATCACGGAATAAAATGGATTTTAAATGACATTTTAAATGCTACAAGATGGTAAAAATTGCATGTCCATCACTAATCTGTGTAATGAGGACTGATTTGTTGAATTTGAGTACTCTCTAAGCAGTATGCTATAGAATTAGCTGCCTTAAGCAAATATCTTGACAGCCAAAATACAATACGATTGCGAATTACAAACAATTTGATTCTTTACGTGGATATTATCCTGTTGTAATACTACAAATCTGCAATGTTTCAGAATTGCAAAGATTCTGCAGGCCGAGGTATGATAGAATAACTGTCTTTTTAAGGGTTATAGGCAATTGGTGGAAATGCGCATGCGTAGTAACAAAAAGTTTATTTCTCCTTAAATCACTCGGAAATCTAATCGTTGCAACTAAATTTTTATTCGTTACCTAAACCTGACTCTATATCCTACTATTACATATAGATAAAACGTTCCAAATGATTTGATAACTTACCGACTTAAATGACAGTCCTTCTGCCCATACAATCTCTTATATGGTGTTTTGACAAAAATCTGTAAGGCTGAGTTTCCCTGCAACCATCTCTTGGTATTGTATCTTGTCTTTAAAAATGACTATAATCACGACATAAAATGGATTTTAAATCACATTTCAAATGGTACAAGATGGTAAAAATTGCATGTCCATCACTAATCTGTGTAATCAGGACTGATTTGTTGAACTTGAGTACTCTCTGAGCAGTATGCTATAGAAATAGCTGCCTTAAGCAAATATCTTGACAGCCAAAATACAATACGAGATCGAATTACAAACAATTTGATTCTTTACGTGGATATTATCCTGTTGTAATACTACAAATCTGCAATGTTTCAGAATTGCAAAGATTCTGCAGGCCGACGTATGATAGACTAACTGTCATTTTAAGGGTTATAGGCAATTGGTGGAAATGCGCATGCGTAGTAACAAAAAGTTTATTTCCCTTAAATCACTAGAAAATCTAATCGTTGAACCTAAATTTTTATTCGTTACCTAAACCTGACTCTATATCCTACTATTACATATAGATAAAACATTCCAAATGATTTGATAACTTACCCCCTTAAATGACGGTCCTTCTGCCCATACAATCTCTTATATGGTGTTTTGACAAAAATCTGTGAGGCTGAGTTTCCTTGCAACTATCTCTTGGTATGGTATCTTGTCTTTAAAATGACTACAATCACCGAATAAAATGGATTATTAATGACATTTTAAATGCTACAAAATGGTAAAAATTGCATCTCCATCACTAATCTGTGTAATCAGGACTGATTTGTTGAACTTGAGTTCTCTCTGAGCAGTATGGTAAAGAATTAGTTGCCTTAAGCAAATATCTTGACAGCCAAATTACAATACGATTGCGAATTACAAACAATTTGATTCTTTACGTGGATATTATCCTGTTGTAATACTACAAATCTGCAATGTTTCAGAATTGCAAAGATTCTGCGGGCCGACGTATGATAGAATAACTGTCATTTTAAGGGTTATAGGCAATTGGTGGAAATGCGCATGCGTAGTAACAAAAAGTTTATTTCCCTTTAAATCACTCTGAAATCTAATCGTTGCAACGAAAATTTTATTCGTTACCTAAACCTGACTCTATATCCTACTATTACATATAGATAAAACATTCCAAATGATTTGATAACTTACGCCCTTAAATGACGGTCCTTCTGCCCAAACAATCTCTTATATGGTGCTTTGACAAAAATCTGTGAGGCTGAATTTCTTTGCAATAATCTCTAGTTATTGCATCTTGTCTTTAAAAAATGACTACAATCACGACATAAAATGGATTTTAAATGACATTTTAAATGCTACAAGATTGTAAAAATTGCATGTCCATCACTAATCTGTGTAATGAGGACTGATTTGTTGAATTTGAGAACTCCCTGAGAAGTATGCTATAGAATTAGCTGCCTTAAGCAAATATATTGACAGCCAAATTACAATACGATTGCGAATTACAAACAATTTGATTCTTTACGTGGATATTATCTTGTTGTAATACTACAAATCTGCAATGTTTCAGAATTGCAAAGATTCTGCAGGCCGAGGTATGATAGAATAACTGTCCTTTTAAGGGTTATAGGTAATTAATGGAAATGCGCATGCTTAGTAACAAAAAGTTTATTTCCCTTAAGTCACTCGGAAATCTAGTCGTTGCAACTAAAATTTTATTCGTTACCTAAACCTGACTCTATATCCTACTATTACATATAGATAAAGCATTCCAAATGATTTGATAACTTACCCCCTTAAATGACGGTCCTTCTGCCCATACAATCTCTTATATGGTGTTTTGACAAAAATCTGTGAGGCTGAGCTTCCTTGCAACGATCTCTTGGTATTGTATCTTGTCTTCAAAATTGACCACAATCACGACATAAAATAGATTTTAAATGACATTTTTAATGCTACAAGATGGTAAAAATTGCATGTCCATCACTAATCTGTGTAATGAGGACTGATTTGTTGAATTTGAGTACTCTCTGAGCAGTATGCTATAGCATTAGCTGCCTTAAGCAAATATCTTGACAGCCAAAATACAATACGATTGCGAATTACAAATTAATTTGATTCTTTACGTGAATATTATCCTGTTGTAATACTACAAATCTGCAATGTTTCAGAATTGCAAAGAAGTAGGAGTATTAAGCCGACTCTAGCGCAAGATTTGATCAAAGATTAGAAAAATGGTTAATAAAGTATCTTGCGCAATTCTTCTTCTACTCCTCCTCCTCCTCCTCCTCGAGATTTTTAAAAAATGGTTAATAATAGTTGCGCAAAATTAGAAAAATGTTTATAAAGTATCTCACGCAAAACTTCCTCCTCCTCGAGATTTTAAAAATTAGTTTAAAGAGATGAATTATAAAAGCAAAATGGAAAAGAAAGTCATTGCTAACCAGACGCAAAGACCCATACCAACCCCTAGAAAAAATATCCCTAACCAGACGCAAAGACCCATACCAGCCCCTAGAAAAAATATCCCCAACCAGCCTCAAAGACCCATACCAACCCCTAGAAAAAATATCCCCAACCAGACGCAAAGACCCAATATTCTTGATGAACCGGTACCTGAGATTGATTTTCCTCCTATAGAACCTTACAAAACCCCAAGACAATTTCTTGATGAACCGATACCTGATAAGTATAAGTGTATGCATGGAAAGGTTAAATATTTCTGTAAGGATTGTGGAGGATCTCAAATATGTCCTCATAATCGAAGGAAAACGGTATGTAGAGAATGCAACGGTGGTAGTCTTTGTGAGCATAAACGGGTGAGGTATCTATGTAAAGACTGCAACGGGAAAGGATTATGCATTCATGGAAGACAAAGATGGTTTTGTAAGGATTGTGTAGGATCTCAAATATGTGAACACAACAGACAGAAGTCGCGATGTAAAGAGTGCGGAGGATCACAAATATGTATTCATGGAAGAAATAAGGCTTACTGTAAAGAGTGTGGAGGATCACAAATATGCGAACACAACAGACAGAAGACGCGATGTAAAGACTGCAACGGGAAAGGATTATGTATTCATGGAAGAAATAAGGCTTACTGATAGGTCTTCAGTCCATGTTTTTCCAGTGGGGTCATCACAAGACATGATTGTTGTCCCATTAACTTTCCACCTAATGTAACCGCCATATTGATCGGTCACAAATACGAATTGACTGTGATCAGCCTTTGGATACCTATTTCTGAAATCATTGAGTAACATTTTATTATTTATGTTTAGAATAAGATGTTTTTAAATCAACACCGTTCTTTTCTAATACCAACCTCATAATTCCATCCTACAGGCGTTTCGCTCAAATGAAAATTTCAACGTTCGGGACCGGTTAACTCCTTTAAAATTTCTGCACGAACCTCTGTCCTTATCTGAGACATATTTAAGTTTTTTTCTGTATCTTTCCGGTTTTTTTGGCGGATTTCGAGTTTTAGTTTTTCAAACTTGTCCACCTCTGCTAAAATTAGCGAAAATTCTTGGTCGGAGATGGCATTATCTTTCAGTGCCTTTGAAACCAAGTCGTGAATGGTGTTTACTTTTGCTTTTGTCAGAGAAACGGTCTGTTCGTGTTTACTAACTTTATGTGAAAGTCGTTTAGAAGCTGCACCGAATCCGACCGAAATACCACCACAAAGACCACCAACCGCTCCTAATGGGATACCAACAACAGCACCAAAACCAGTAAGAGAGGTTCCCAGTCCACTTGCAGATAGGATAACTGAAACCACCCCGCTACCAACACTGATTTTAGTAAATATCCCCCTCGCTCTATTGTATTTTTTCCTAACATCCTCATAATGTCTAATTTCCTTTTGAAGATTATGTACTACTTCACACGATTTTTGAAGTCTGAAATTATTTTGGTCCCCGTTCAGAGGCACTTGTGGATAAATTCTATTGTAGTCTTCCATTTTTACTGATCAACATGAAATCTTTAAATAAATTCGGAAAGGTTCGTTATTTAAGTCAACCTTTTTTCCCTTTTCATCTAAAAGCCATAAAGTAAAGTAGTTGACTGGATTTTTGGTTTTTGGAACTCTTAAACAAGGATGATTTTGAGCCGGAATAACAGCTAGTAGTTGAGAGGGTTTAAGTTCTTCATTTTGGCCTTCAGGGATACAACAATTAGAATATGAAGACTTTGACTCTATAAGATCACACATTAAGTAAAAAGGAGATTTATGCGACGCTATAGGCATGTAACTAAATTGTAATTGTATCTCTTTTACATTGGTTAAGGGTGGATCCAGATAAATTCTTGTTTCAGGAGTTAGCATATTGATAGATAGAAACGTTGTATCATTCATTATTTTTTTACTTATCGTCTCTTCTTTTTAAATTGTTCCACAAAATATAGAACCACAGCCACTATCAACAGCCAAGCGTTCTTACCCAAGAATGAAATGACCTCCCCAGCTGTTTTGAAGATAAAACTCACGATAGCTCCAACAATTCCAGGCAATATTTCACCGAGTTTCTTACCAATCGTTTTCAAACCGTTACCAACACCTTTACCCAATTTGGTTAGACCTTTAGAAAGATTAGAAACGATAACACCAATGACCACACCAACGGCACTCACAACGGCAAAGACTGTAAAACCGTACTTTTTGAAGATGGCCTTTACCCGCTCTCTTAATGGCAGTCTTTCTATTATTGACTCGTTTCGTCTCTCGAGATCAGCTATTTTATCTTCGTTTGAGATTATCTGCTTTCTAACCATCTCTTCCAATTCATTGACCCTGGAGAGTAAACGATCTCTACTTTGTTCTACCTTTCTTAAATTGGACAGTCCCTTCTTATTTTTGTCTAGTTCATCTTTGTATCGTTTCAATTCACTCAAAAGTTTCTCAGCCTCTGTTTTAGCTTCTATCTTCTGTTTAACAGCTGTATCCAAATAGCTTTCATTTTCCGCGATTCTGGTTTGATGTCGTTCAATTACACCTCTCAACTCTTTTTCTTTATCAACATAGTATTGTATCTCATAAGTATTTGTTTTTACGGTTACATCCAATCCATCAAGGGCAGCATTCAATTCTTTATTCTTTTCATTTGCTTCCTCCAACTGTGATACAAGCTCATCATTTCTTCCAAGTATTTTTTCATAACTAATACCCAGAGATTGTTTGATATTTTTTGGTAAATTATCATAATTGATTACCTCATCTTTATCAATCAATGTATGTTCTGCGGCATTACTCTGAGTACTCAATTTAACCTTCAAATTCCCATCCTTATCCCATTCTGCTGTAAATGGAGAATCCAAAGGGTTGAAATCGGGAAATATACGTTTGATATATTGCAGCGCTTCTCTCCTTTCATCATATTTCTCACTAAGTGGCGGTGTTCTACTATTCTCACTTTGCTCACTAAGTAGCGGTGTTCTCTCATCTGTGTCGTTATTAGATGATATGGAAGTCATTTCTATCAATTCTTTATCATCGTCTAGATCATCAGGAAAGTCTGGTATTTCTGGATCTTCTTCCATAATTTTTTACTTATCAGTAAGAAATCTTTAAACTGGTCACGCAATTAACTAAAAGAATTTACTAACCATATAACCCAATGCCAGCATACCACCACCCACATATGCCATCTCCCCCATCTTTTGATTGCTGCTAGGTCTATAATAATCAGAGAATTTTGGTTCATGTGTCTGACTATACAATTTCAAAGCTTCATCGGTATTCGAAATATTTTGTGAAGCCTGGTGTTTTGCATCCCGCTGTTGAGAGTACCAATCAATGAGTTTCTGTCTCTTTTCCTGGTATGAAGCATAATCTTTTTGATATTTTTCTATTGCCTTGTCGTGTCGTATTCGCTCTGCATCTGTGTTATCACCTGAGAGATATTTTGCAAGATACGAGCCACCAACGAACGTAGTCGCATTCAATATAGCTCCACCAATCATCATTGCTATTGTCGCCATTTATTGATCAATATGTAAAATCTTTAAGTCGGCAAAATCTTTTGATCTTCTAAATAAGTTTTGAGGTACATACTACCGGACAGGACAGCGACCCATTTAGCATAGTTTGTAATACTTGAGGAGGGATCGTTGATGAATGATTCTTTCATAGCCTTTTTAGCTACGTATCCAACACCGGCAGCCAATCCGATAATTACGGCTGAATCGGTAACTGTTTTCACAAGTTTGTTTTCAGTTGACATGATTTTTATTGTGGGTAGAGAAAATCTTTAAACTGGTTTCCTCAGAGCATTCCTATTTTCGGAGTTGGTTGGGTAGTGGTCTGTGGAGGTGGTGGTATTTGTGGCGGTATTTGCGGTGGTATTTTTGGTGGTTCTTTAGTCGGAACGTTTCTGTTTTTGTAGTACCTCATAAACATGTCAACTGCGGTAAACCCTATTCCAACAAGAGATAACACAGTAGTAAAAGATAGCTCTGGAATCCAAGCCTTAGATTCGCTCTCTGCATTTATAGTTTCTTCCTGTTTCATTTCCCTATCTTTTTCCCTTGCTGTTTCCCTGGCTAACGCTTCTTTGGCTCTTTTGTTATATTCTGCTAGTTTCTTACCGGCAGCGACCTTTTTAGGATCTTTCTCTTTCTTTTTAGGATCTTTCTTTTCAGGTATAGGATCCATTGTAATTTGTTCAACATCATCCATTTATTTCCCATAGTAAAGAATCTTTAAATCAGTTGTTCTCCTCAGTACTTGAAACTTCTTGTGTTTTGTTGATTCTAATGTGCTTAGCAACCTGGAATAGTCCACTAGCAAGTGCTACCAATCTTCCACCTTTTAATACCAAGAGACCTACAAAGTTTGTCAGTTCACGCTTAACCAACTCATCGTTCTGTAAGTCTTTGCTAAGCTCTTCGGTGTCATCTACAGGAACCACGTAAGAAATGATATGAGAAACTAATTGAAGAGATGACTCTACTAATCCACTACTAACTTGCTTACCTAATACTGCCTGGTATCGATTATAATATTTTTCGACATCTTTTGCCGTGAGTTTCTTGATATCACCTAGACTCATATCAACACCTAAATATGCCTTTGTATTACCAAGAGATACGAGAATAGCTAGTGATTCTTGTTTGATTTCAACATCATCATCTTTAGATTCTTTAACATCATCATCTTTAGGTTCTTCCATATAATCTTCAACGCTTGTCATCTTTTAATTTTTTAATAATACTTAGATTCTTTTAAATCACCGCGGGAATCTCTAAATAACATTGGAATGGATAACGTAAACACAAACAGAGTCTCGAATATTTTTCAGTTTTAAGCATTTCTACAAACTTTTTACGAGTATCAGCTTCTAAATCACCTCCATAATCTTCAAAAAGCATCTTCATCCCCTTTTGTGACGGATTATGGAATGTAACCACACAAGCTACATTTTCACGGAATGGTTTTGCTATGGATGTTAATTGTTGCGTCAATACCCACACTGATAATCCATGATGCCTTCCAGAGAATGCTAGATCTATAAACTTGTTCGAGCGTTTCTTTAGATCATTCGATACAGCACAGTCGTCTAAAATTATTAGTGTATTAGTACCAGAGAACAAAGTTTGACAATCAGTTAATAACTCGTTAATCTCATCACTGTTACTAGCATCTGGTGATAATACCAAGAAACGTTTATCACCGTGAGCAAATTTATGATAAGTCTTATTTTTAGCATAAGTTGGACATATGAGAACAATGTATTCGAACACATTTCGGAAGGGTCCTCGAAGCTGCTCCGTGATGTACTTTGTCTTACCACAATTTGTTGGACCGGTTATAATGCAATGGAAAGGAACTTTTTCTCTCAATTCTTCCATGGTTATTTTAACTAATACATTATCGATCTTAAGTTTGAATTCATGACCTCCATCATCGCGTCGGCTACAACGAACATATAGCAGGTTATATTACCCGATCCTCCAACTTTTCTTTTCATTTCAAGTTTTACACCATCTCGTGTGTTGTTCAAGACCAGTCCTCCTCCATGAATACTATTGTCGGGGTTAGTCCTCAAGTCAATCCACAGAGCGAACTTATCACCATAAAAATCCTTCTGCTCGACACCCTCTCTTCCGAAACGTTTCTTTACCGAATCCCAGAAGTCTGTCGGTACCATTCCCTTGGAGTAGAGGCGATTTGGCATTCCGTCAACGTTAATGTTGATTGAGGTGATATTTGGATTTACAAACTTTTCAGAATTTCTCGTTCCTCCAGTGTGACTCTCTGTGAACAAGCACAATATCCCTGTCATTGACCTCCTCGGTAGATTAATGTGCTCGTTTATAACACTGTCATTAGGTTTGGAGATGGTAAAAGTTTTATGCAGAATGACATTCTCGTAAACGAATCCTTTACCAACCTGATAAGCTGACTGAGCCTCACGAGCTAAGTATTCACTTGATATGCAAGAATATTCCAACTCAAGGTTTGTGATTGCATAAGTTGGAGTCTTGGTCGTGTCAGAATAAATAACAATATCGTTAACTGGAGCCAGTGTAATTTCAAAGGTCAGTGGATGAGGTAACGCCTTTGGATAGAAAGCTCCATGCTCGTTGAGAATAGGATGGTTTAGTGGTATACGGTACTTGGTGTTGTATACTGCTGCAAGAGCTACTTCCTTAGCATCTGATGTTACCTTATCACCCGCATTTGTCCTAAGTTTCCTCATGTTTACAGAAGAAATACCTTGTTTTAATCCATCATCACGATCTTCAGCTGTTAAGTATAAGTCATGGTAGGTTTGAAAGAGATCGTATCTTTGAGTATCCTGTAGTGTTTCCCCACCAAAAAGAACCTTAAGTCTGGATACAAGGTTACTGCCTACGTTATTCACGAGGGTGTTGTTAGCATGACCGACAACATTCAAGTCAAATAGTAGAGATACACTACCCGGAACGATAACCACATTCTCAGCAAGTTTTGGAATATTTATATATAAGGTTTCTCCAGGACTAGCTGAGGAGGGATTGAGTGTAATTCGATTCAGTGACGATTCCGCTTTCAATCCGAAGGGCTCTCGTGGAATCCTGTTTGGGTTAATTTCTTCAGATATAGATTGCGACATGTTTTATTTTAAAGATAGACAGATTATTCTTTAAATGAGTAACGAAAACATGCTAACAAAAATATACTATTCGACTTATGGATATTGGAAAGGGTATTCTGCCATTCCAAAATTAGCTGAAAAAGCAAAAGTTAGTGAAGATGAGGCTAAACGATGGCTTGAGAAACAGGCGCTGTGGCAAATCTATCTACCAGCTCCAAAATATATCCCTAGACCTCATTGGAATGTGGAAAAGCCTAATCAGATTCACCAAGCGGATCTATTATTTTTACCACATGACAGAGTAGGAAGAAAGACATATCGATATGCTCTGGTTGTGATTGATATAGCTAGTCGATACAAAGATGCAGAACCACTAACCTCAAAAGAAAGTAATGAAATTTCAAAAGCCTTCAGTAAGATTTACTCTCGAAAGTTAAAATATCCTAAAACATTAATTGTCGATCCTGGTAAAGAATTCATGGGAGATGTAACAAAACTTATGGAAAAACATAATGTAATCATATAACGGTCTGAAGCTGGAAACCATAGAGCTCAAGCATTTGTTGAAAGAGCAAATAGAACATTATCAGAAAAACTATTTAGTCATCAATATGCTCAAGAAATGATTAGTGATGATCGATCTAGAGTATGGGTGAAACGATTACCGGCTATTTTGAAAACTCTGAATAGTGTACCAACGAGAGTAACTGGCAAAGAGCCTGAGAAAGCTATTATATTGAAAGAGGTTGATATTGATCCTCCAAATTATAAGCGAGTTGTTGGACATGATGAGGTGAGACTGCCACCTGGTGTTAAAGTTAGATACTTACTTGCTCCTGGAGAAGATGAAGGTGGAGAAAGAAGACGAGCTACGGATCCTATCTGGAGTTTGAAAGTCTTTGATCTGTCACGTAGTGTGGTGTCACCTAATCAGCCAGTGTTGTATTATTTACTAGATGGACCGAGACGTAGTTTTGTTAGGGAAGAGCTTCAGTTTGTACCAGAAGATACTGAGCTGCCGCCTAATTTTGTGTTGAAACGATAATGTCCGTAGGCGTAAGTATGTATACCATCTTCACAAATGTTTCTCTTGTCATCAAATGGTGATAAGGCGATCTTGTTAACCGTTTCAGTGTAAACATCATGCTTATGGCTTCTTATTACATTCATCTGCCTCATCTGTGGTTCTTTATTGAATAGACAATCTTTGTAGTTATCGAAACTGATGGTTTTCTTGACGACTGCCTTCTTAATTCCCTTACATTTCTTTTCTTCTTTACCTTCATCCATCCTGTAGGAGTAGAGCTTGGCCCGTAGACCTACAAATTCGGTTATCTGTTTACCACCAGCCTCATCTTTAAACATCCCGATGATTTTCTTGTTCACACCTGTCTCGATACCCGATGGATGAACTTTAGGATAATTACTAGTATCAAACATGGATTTTACATCTTTGCTGATATCCTTGTAAAAATCATCTGTTTCTATCTCATAGGCAAGACTGTCCGTATCTGTGAACAACAATTTAGCTTTTACACCATATTTTGGTTTTATATAATTATAGTGAAAATCATACATAAATGTTTTACTTAGGTCTAGAATGCACATGCCTAAGTAAACGGGCTTATCGAATACCAACTTTGTTTTCTTCATGTGGATGGCAGCTAGATTCTCACAAAAGATGGTTCGATGATGATAGTTCGGCTTTGATATTAATTTTTTAGCATCTTTTTCATTTGTAACCAATCGTACGTCCACCCTTTTTTTGATGTTTTCCATGGTTTTCCCAAAGACAGAGTTATTCATCAGCTTGAAGAAATCTTTTTCAAAGTCGTTGGCTGCTTTCACCCTGAGTTTGGCATTCAAGTGGATGTACGGCTTTAACCATGCAGACTCTTCGAATGTAATACCCCTATGAATCTTGGTGACTTTTAGTCCTAGACTTTCGTAAACTTTTAGGGTTTCACGGTGAACAACATACTTTACCTTATCTTTTAGGTTTGGTATCAATTTCTCAACCTTATTAACGACAATTCTCTCTGGTGCTAGTGGATAGTCGTTGTGTAAATCATGAAGGTTCTTGGGGTATTTCAAATCAACCTCGAGTATGCATGGGAGATTTTTCCAACCCTTTAGTTCTTGGTTATTCATCCATCTAAAACCGTGAGTAGGTAGTGGTTTACTCATTCCCACACCGTATAAGTTGTTTACGTCGAGATATTCAATATACTTTGTGAGTAAGTTAGAATCAAAGTTGGTCATGTACGGGTTGTTAGCTTTACCATATCTAGTAGAGATCATAGATATACCCCCTCGAATGCCTTTCTCAACCATAAGTAGCATGTCAGGATCAGTTAACAGCTCCAACTTCACTTTAGTTAACTTTAACGCAGCATCCCAAGCTAGTCCAGGTGCTGTGTAATACCAGGCAGGGTCTAATCCATAGTTTTTACTGCAAACATCTCTAAAGTTCTCAAAGACATCGGCTAACAGGAGTACATCTGACTCAAGATATAGATCATGATATTCCCTCATTGTTTTCATATCAAATTTTTCCCACACCTTTTTAGCATGTTGGTAGTTGTCTTCTGTTATGTCTGTGTCGTTAAGCTTTGAGTAGAATGCCTCCTTTGGTGGAAGTTGGGTTGCGTTGAGTTTATCGAAGCTATCGAACCAGTCGTATGGGAAAACACCCTTTCTCAATAATAGCTCTAATTTCTCACCCTCATAGTAGCTCTTGAGGTTTTTGAAAGATTCTTTTGGTAGACTAGTTACTAAGCTGTCAAGGCTGGTTGCCATAAATTTAAATGAATCGATGAATCTGATATCTCGCTTCACATCAACCTGCCTACCTTCTTTGTTTGTAAAGGTGCTAACAACAATCTGTTTTGTGAAAGAAATATACTTTTCCTCATTATTAGGTATACAGTTTATTTTACCTTTTGATGTACCAAGGTTCTTGATAAATAGATGTGAATCATATCCAGTTAGATTGTGAAAGATAACAGGAAAGAACTTTGGAATTTTATAGTTTAGGTTGCATTCGTTATGAGCTGCACCTCTATACTTTCCTGTAAGGTGACAGTGGTCTAATACCTTATCTACTCCTAATTCACCCCCGCAGATGTGGCAGTGAGTAGCATTGTTATAAGTTATTCTATCTTTCTTACTCATCTTTACCTTCTTAGGGAATTTGAACCAATTGTAAATTTTCTTAATATTTGACTCTAAATTTTCTATAAACATCTGTGGGATATCTTCGTCTGGGGATTTAGCAGTGTATCTTACAAGCATGGGTGGAAATATGTTGTCGTCAAAGCACTTGATAAGATAGCAGTAGCCTGATGCTTTGTGCTTCTGGTATTGTTTAGTAAAGCTTCTACTTTCATCTGGGGAGCAGGTGTCTATGTTCTCTGTAAAGCTCTCAAAGTCGGCATAGACAACAAAGGGGACTCGCATTTTTCTACTATAATTTTTAAAGTAAATATAACGAGGATTTCCATCTTTATCTGTAGGCATTTCAATCTTAACTTCTTCTTATGTGTCGCAGTATTCGAGATGTTTTTCTAATGAGGTCTTTGACTGGAATGAGTTGAGGCATCTATGACAAAATATGCGTTCGTGTTGGTGATTATTGACTTGAGAGGATAAAAGTCTACTCATATTCTTTATCCAGCAGTAGTGATTTGTTTCATCGTTTGATATGAGAAGTAAGTTGATCACATTACCTACTTGTTTCTTACTTATTTTTAGAGGGTATACATCACCTTCATATCCGTAGACGTTAATAATATAAGGGTTCTTATTTTCGAACTTATCAATCTGTTTTAGTGAAACGGGGAACTCTATTCCTGACCAGTCAAAATTATTTGAGTTCTCTCTCATTTGTTTATTTAGTCTGTGTGGGTCTTTCTCCCTCGTAAACACGGCTGAGGTTACTGCCCACTTGAAACACTCGTGATCTTTCTCATTCCTAACATTGATAATTGCCTTCTTGGTTGCTAATTTTGATGGTAATGGAATATAGGAACTTCCAGAAAGAGGTTCAAATGGGTCGATGAAGATATCAAAGTATTCCACATGGTCGAATTCCCAACCAGAGCCATTTCTTTTAAATTTCTCAAATAGTACAAGTTGGTAATCCGTCATTGTATTGAATAAGTCTGATAAATCGGTTGATTAAGTAATCGTTTCTCTGTTACTTTCTTTGTCGGTAATAAAGCTAAATGTTGTTTCATCAATCTCTCCAGTATTAGGATTTTCTTTTATGAACTTACACGTTAAGATAAATTTCGCCTTGAGTGGTTTCTTTTGCTGCTTAATGAGATCTAGAACTTTTGGTTTGATATTAGCGATGAACATCTTTTCGTCATACCCCTTAACCCCATCAATCCTGTAGGTTTTCAGATACCCCTTCAACGCTGATTGTATTTCTTTTGGAGTGAAGCGATTGAATATGCGGTTAACTTTTTCCTTCAGACTTTCGACTCGTTTGTTTACAGTCTTTTTGATAGGTTCTGGGACATAAGATACAATCCAATCTACAAACTTGTTAATCTCTTTCTTTAGCGGTTTGACAACTCTGCTTACTAAATGTTTGAGTGATGTGGGTTGGGATGTGGGTTTGGAAGGTTCGAGAATGGGAAAATTAATCTCAGGTACCGGTTCATCAAGAAATTGTCTTGGGGTTTTGTAAGGTTCTATAGGGGGAAAATCAATCTCAGGTACCGGTTCATCAAGAATATTGGGTCTTTGCGTCTGGTTGGGGATATTTTTTCTAGGGGTTGGTATGGGTCTTTGACGCTGGTTGGGGATATTTTTTCTAGGGGCTGGTATGGGTCTTTGCGTCTGGTTAGGGATATTTTTTCTAGGGGTTGGTATGGGTCTTTGCGTCTGGTTAGCAATGACTTTCTTTTCCATTTTGCTTTTATAATTCATCTCTTTAAACTAATTTTTAAAATCTCGAGGAGGAGGAAGTTTTGCGTGAGATACTTTATAAACATTTTTCTAATTTTGCGCAACTATTATTAACCATTTTTTAAAAATCTCGAGGAGGAGGAGGAGGAGGAGTAGAAGAAGAATTGCGCAAGATACTTTATTAACCATTTTTCTAATCTTTGATCAAATCTTGCGCTAGAGTCGGCTTAATACTCCTACTAAAGATTCTGCAGGCCGACGTATGATAGAATAACTGTCATTTTAAAGGTTATATGCAATTGGTGGAAATGCGCATGCGTAGTAACAAAAAGTATATTTCCCTTAAATCACTTGGAAATCTAATCGTTGCAACTAAAATTTTATTCGTTACCTAAACCTGACTCTATATCCTACCATTAAATATAAATAAAACATTCCAAATGATTTAATAACTTACCCCCTTAAATGACGGTCCTTCTGCCCATACAATCTCTTATATGGTGTTTTGACAAAAATCTGTGAGGCTGAGTTTCCTTGCAACCATCTCTTGGTATTGTATCTTGTCTTCAAAAATGACTACAATCACGACATAAAATGGATTTTAAATGACATTTTAAATGCTACAAGATGGTAAAAATTGCATGTCCATCACTAATCTGTGTAATGAGGACTGATTTGTTGAATTTGAGTACTCTCTGAGCAGTATGCTATAGAATTAGCTGCCTTAAGCAAATATCTTGACAGCCAAAATACAATACGATATCGAATTACAAACAATTTGATTCTTTACGTGGATATTATCCTGTTGTAATACTACAAATCTGCAATGTTTCAGAATTGCAAAGATTCTGCAGGCCGACGTATGATAGAATTACTGTCATTTTAAGGGTTATAGGCAATTGGTGGAAATGCGCATGCGTAGTAACAAAAAGTTTATTTCCCTTAAATCACTATGAAATCTAATCGTTGCAACTAAAATTTTATTCGTTACCTAAACCTGACTCTATATCCTACTAGTACATATAGATAAGACATTCCAAATGATTTGATAACTTACCCCCTTAAATGACGGTCCTGCTGCCGATACAATCTCTTATATGGTGTGTTGAGAAAAATCTGTAAGGCTGAGTTTCCTTGCAACCATCTCTTGGTATTGTATCTTGTCTCCAAAAATGACTACAATCACGACATTAAATGGATTTTAAATGACATTTTAAATGCTACAAGATGGTAAAAATTGCATGAGTAGTTGGATTGTGGGCATTCTGGGACAATTTCATTTTCGATCGATTTTTTTGCGAAATCGTGGTTTTGGGTGTGGTCGATTTTTGATGTTACGATTTTTTTGCGAATTCGTGGTTTTGGGTGTGGTCGATTTTGTCAGATGGGCGTGGACAAAAAAGTTTGCCTATCGACTTGTTTGATTTTCGATCGATGACTTTTTTCGTCGAGTGTCGATTTTTTCGTTTGGATCGTCGATGTCCTTTGGGGGGTGGGGTGGGGGTCGAGTTGTTAAAGTGGGATTTTGGGGCGATGTTGGTACCGGCTGGCATACGCAAACGAAATGGCAACAAACATGAATGAGATGAGAATGCCAACATCATTTGACTTTCTCTATGACAACGTGGACTGGTTAGGAGTTTATGATTTTCTAGAAGAGTACAAATCAAGCATATTATATAGGGTGTCTAGTTTCAACCAGTGTTTTGTTGAGAAGGTTCGTCTTGTATTTACCATGGCTCATTTTCCCATTGACGATAACGAGATAGTATACGAATATTCAAAAGACTTTGATAAGTTGTGTATCAAAGACATTGCCGAGAACTTATGTAAGGGTGCTGAAGATTTAACTCTGTTTGGGATGATGGATCCTGACCTCGAACGGCCATATTCTGTCGACGACCTTCTTATCGGAGATCTTTCAGTTAAGGTGTACATAAGTTTCAAAGACGAGTTGCTTCATGAGGCCTGGAAGGGCATGCACAGACGTATTTTACGAAATGATATTTGGGGAGAGCTAATGTCTGTAGCATGGCATCCAAGTAGGTTTGTATATTGGTGTCTTGACTTGGAAGAGTTTCAAGAGTTGAAGGAGCGTTGGGGGACTCATTGGTAATCATGCATGATATTTTTGTAACATGGATCGTGTTACAAAAGTTATATTAGAGGGGAGTTGTGAGAGTAGTAGCTTACATTCACGATGGGCAAGGTGAAAAACAAGATCGTTAAGAAGAGGAAAAAGTCAATCAGAAAAATAAATAGAGGACTGGCTTTGGACCGGGAACAGAGATCAATGTGTAGGATAAGGAATGAAGAATTTATTAAATGGCATGATGCTAACGCTATGTATTTCATATGTAGACATTATTACAGATACTATACGTTTTTGCTTGGACCAGTCCATTGTGAGTACATTTGTTATAATCGTTTGGTATCCCATCAAAAAGTGTTTCATGAGTCTATTAAAGAAGAACTATTGTATGAATCCAATAGAAGAATCCACAAACGTACTTTCTACAGAGATCTATATGATGATTTGATGCCTGTGGCGTGGCATCCAGATAGGTTTCTGGACTGGTGTGTTGACACTGAAGAGTTGAAGTTTTTGGAAGAGCTCTGGGGGAGTTGAGTGTGGTCAAAAAGTTTCCGGTTCAAAATGGTTTTACATTGACGTCATTACATTCCTGAGCGACGTTAGAAACGGGCCCTTAGAAAGTAAACATAAAACCCACTTATAGAATCGCTGGTTGCCATGTCGTAAAAGTATGAATGGAATGCATTTATACTGGGCGTAGTATTAGCGTGGGAGTAAAATAGAGAGAATGTGTGACATTTGTAACGCGCTTCACGTTACAAAAGTGTAATTGATGGTCGATGGTTGTACTGTGGTGGTACACACAATGGATTGTGCTCAAGTTAAACCAAGAAAACGTTGTCCACATGGTAGAAAAAAATATTATTGTAAAGAGTGTGGCGGTGCAGATATCTGCCTACATGGTAGAACAAAATATTATTGTAAAGAGTGTGGCGGTGCAGGTATCTGTCAACATGGTAGAAAAAAATGTTGTTGTAAAGAGTGCGGTGGTTCAGGTATCTGTCAACATGGCAGACATAAATATTATTGTAAAGAATGTCCCGGTGCAGGTATCTGCCTACATGATAGACAGAGAGATCATTGTAAAGTGTGTAGCCCTCATCGTTATTGTAAACATGGTAGAATTAAGACTAATAATAAGAAATGGATGTGTCATATGTGTAGTGGAGAGTATATTTGCCATCATGTTAAGCTACGAAGGGATTGTGAAAAGTGTGGGCCTTTGTGATGTATCCAAAGACATTTGTAACGCGATTTACGTTACAAAAGTTCACTTAATCATCAGACATAAACGACTATAACCTCTCTCTTGTATTTCCTAGCCATCTTATGAGCGGATTTGGTACCTGGCGAGTAAATACAAGAAGGTAAGGCCAATACATGCGTCGCACACTCCATAATCGCTCTATTGCGAATTGGCCCAGCCGCCTTGCCATAATAGTCCCATTGAGGTTCAAACGCTTTGAATGGGATCTCCTTTTCAGTGGCAAAATCTTTAGCCAGTTCATCAACTCCTTCAGCACCCCCAGACACAATCAATTGTATGTCTGAGAGATCCAGCTTCCATTTCTTGAGAGCTTTACCTATTTGTTCTTTCAAGGTTATATACTCATTGAAGTGTCTACTACCAATGATTGCCAATGATGTCATGATTTGCGAAGCCATGATCTATGGATTGGCCATTTCAATTTTTATTTGAAGAGCATCCAAGCGGCAATTCCAACTCCAATGATTAACAGTATCAGGTTGGTTTCATGATTAGTATTTGTTTCTTCTTTGATTTCGGGTTGAGGATCAATCGTTGGTCTTGGTGATAGTTTAGTTTCTACAGCTGCATGTGGCAACTTAACTTTTGAGGATCCCAGATTATGGTTGATCCCCACAGTCTTAGTCTCTAGGTTTATGTTTGTATTGACACCAAATTTCATCTCATCAGTGGCCTTCATGAGGTTGTTGTTATACCCGATCACACTCTCTGTGTTTATGATCATGTTACTGGGCATTAACCACACTCCAGGAGCAATGGCCAAATCAAGTCTTAATTTAGCCTCTTGAGTGGCCAGTTGATACCTTTGGATCGAACTCGAAATGTCATTCTCGATCACACTACTCTCAAACAGGGCCAAGAATTCTTGTTGAGTCTCGATCGCTCCACCACCAGTGCCCACAATTGAGTTTCTAGTGTTGACTTGCGCCCCCAATACGCAGTAAACAAAGGCTTCAGCAGATCGATTCAATCTGCCAAGTCCAGCTTTAGTGAGTCCATAGCCACTAGTTGGTATGAACCAAGCATACTTATAATCGGCAAAGTCATCATTACGGATGAATGAGATGAGGTCACCCTTTTCCTTCTTACCCCCATCATCGGCAAATTTACCACCTTCACCAGGCCACTGATCAGCTCCATCGTCATAATTTCTTACCATATGAACATTTTGGTATCCTCCACCTACTCCATGGTATCCAGCACCATAATCGATGAATATGTCACCCAACCCTCCGTTTCGTCCACCTTTCCATCTGAAGTCAGAGTTGTTTGAGATGCCAAATTCAGCGCATAATCGTTGATAAGCGACTTTGCTGTAAGGGTTGTTGTTGATTACAAAAGGTTGCTCATCAGGGAGTGGAAGACTTAGTTCATACAAAATACGTCTTGTGGTGAAGTACACGTGAAACTTGATGAAGCTACTCACGACTTTGGGGTAGTTGAGGCTTTCAAAGGGGCTTATCCCACAGCCAGAGGTCGCACACCACACTGCAAAGTTCAGTTGTTGTGGCCAGTAGTTCATGTCGGGGGCGTTCAACCACTTTCGACTTTGTTTACCAAACTTGAAAGTTACAACTTGGGAGGTGAAAACATTACGCATCTTGGCGGCGAATTTATTCGTATTGGACACGTATATGTCCAGTGATGTCAGCATGCTTGTGGTGTTACTGGTGGGGCTGTCAAAGTCAACGGCGGGTATCGGGTAGTATCGTTTGGTCATGGTTAGGCTCGTTGGGAATGAGTTCAGTGTGTCATCATCGGCCAGTCCAAGATCAATCCAGAGTCGTGATTTCAAACTTGGTTGCATCCCATCAGTCCATGTCTTGCCAGTGGGGTCATCATAGGACATGATTGTCATACCGTTATAGCCCCATCTAATGTAACCCCCATATTGATCATCTATGAATTTGAATCGGTCAAGGTAAGCTTTTGGGTACTTATTTTTGAAGTCGTTTAGTAAGCCCATCTTCTATCCAGACTTTGGGTAGAAGAGTTCAAACTTTTAAGTCACTAGTTTTTTTATCCCCAGAGCCAATATGTAAAACAGAATGTTATGAAAGCTACCTTACTAACTTTTTTTACTCTCTCTAATTTTTTTTTCTACCTCTAGACACCTTGAATGAATCCAATGAACTAGACGTTGATTTGCACATCTGTTGGGATGTTTACATTTCATGAAATCTTCGATGTATTCAGTGTAATTTTGTAAGCGTTCATTTTCTTCATTGAGCTGTGTATTAGCCATGGTTGTGTTACTAGTATATCAGACTTTTAAGTCTATTTCGTCTAGTAGATGTGTTGCTCATATACGAAAGTTATGGTCCTCCTTTTAGTTCTTTGAGGATTTCGTTGCGTACTCTCTGCCTCAATACCAATGGGTCCTCTCCACTCACATTTTTTTGAGCCTTAGCCCGTATCTCAGCCTTGAGCTTTTCGAATTTCTTGAGTTCTTCAATGATCAACGAGAATTGCTCATCAGAGATCTTATTGTCACGAAGGGCTTTGGAAACCAGGTCTTCAATGGTGTTTATCTTGGATCTGGCCAGTGTGATGGTGTTTTGATGCTTTACAGCTTTCTTGGACAGGTTCTTGGATATCTGTTGACATGCTATGGATGCACACACAAATACACCACTCACTACACCCAATGGCACAGATGCGATGATTCCGACTCCACTAAGCGATGTGCCCAATCCACCAGCTGCCAAGACGCAGGACAGTATACCACACGTCGAGCTTGCATTCATGAGTACACCCTTGGATCGGTTGTATTTTTTGAGTACTGTCTCATAGTGGCTCAATTCAGACTTTAGCTTGTTCAAGGCATCGCAACATTGTTGAAGTCTGAATGATGGGCCATCCGTGGGGGTCGGAGGAGGTGCAGTAGCCTCTAAGTTGGGATAAATCGTCTTATATGCATCCATTTTGGAGTGAAGTTCGCTTACTTTTAAGATGTTATCTGTATCGTAAACTGAATGTGATGGGAGAACCCTTCAGATCAAGTTTCTCCCATGCAATGTCGAGGATGCTTACGTCGAAGTGGTTTATGGGACTCTTATGTTTTTGAGCTGGCATGGCTGGGTAATCCTGCGATGGTATGTTGGCAAGGAGGTGGGAAGGGGAGAGTTTCACTGGTTCCCCGTATTGAGTCTTATTCATATATGACGACTTATTGTCCACTATACTACATATAAGTCTCAGTGGCTCCTTAATCTGTATGTTTATGGGGTACAGCTTTCCAGGGGTTACGGTTTCAGGTAAACCAAGAGCAACTTGGAGGCCTCTTGTGAGTTTAATGTTGAAACTCTTGTTGGAATACAGGTAATCAACAGTGTCAGTCTCAATGATGGATAGCTTGGCATTATCCGTATCGTTCAGAAAGATTGCGTGTATATCACGTAGAGAGTATGTACCGGGTTGAACTATTAAGATGGGTCGATTATCCTCCTTGAGAAAGCCCTGTCGATCTTTGAAGTTGACCAATCGTTTGGGTACAATACAGTCGAGGAGTTGGATCTCCCGAATCTTTTCCAGTGGGGGATCCAAATATACCCTGGCTTCAGACTCGTACATAGTAATGCTCAACATGTTGTTTGATTACTTCTTAGTCATCTTTAAATTTCTATAGTCAGCATCTGAGAGGAATCGAGTTTTGATGATGCCACAGCTGGAACATTTACACTTCATAATCGGCCTTCCTTTGGATGTTTTGGCAAAGGTTTCACTACCAGGTACACAATCAGTCAGCTTTTTCTCTTTGACGCAATAGCTCTTCATTTGATTCATTTACGTTTCCTTTTTAACTCTTCTATGAAGTAAAGCACAACTGCCATTATTAACAGCCAAGCATGTTTACCCAGGAATGAGACGACTTCTCCAGCAGTCTTGAACAGAAAGCTTACAATAACGCCCACCATCCCAGGCAGCAATTCGCCAAGTTTCTTCCCAAGGGTTTTTAGCCCGTCACCAACCCCTTTGCCCAATCTTGAGAGCCCTTTGGATAGGTTGGAGACTATGACACCAATGACCACTCCAAGGGCACTCATGACAGCAAAGACTGTGAATCCGTATTTCTTGAAGATGGCCTTCACACGATCCCGCAATGACATTCGTTCCTGTATCTCTTCATTCTCACCTTCCAGGTTAGCTATCTCCTCCTCACGCTCACCGATTTCCCTCTCCAGAGTCTCTATTTGACTACTTTCCTCTGGGGTCTTCAGAGGCTTGTCCCTGTGGAATTTTAGTTTGTCCTTGAGTTTGGATATCATAGTCTTTCTCTTGGCTATCTCACCATCATTGGCTTCCACAACTTCTTCTGCCATTGGGCCTAGACTGTTTTTGATGGTGTCCGGCAATCCATCATTCAATTCATCATCGTCTTTGAATAACACGTAAGGTTTTGATCCTTTCCTAAGCAATTTGACGACTACTTGTTTGAATTGATTCAGCCTAGCTGTAAACTTGGACGTATCAACTTTGGGGAATCTTGATCTAATCTTGGCCCAGGCTTCATCTTGTTCTATTTCCATCTCTTCTATCAATAAGGGCCGAGTTTCATCAATACCACCAAACGAGGTTTCATCCTCTTCATCAGGGTCAATTGGACGAGTGGTTGATGTCTTTGTGATTGGGCTCAAGTAAAGTGTATCATCCCCATCATCACCTTCACCTGGCTCATTTAGTGTAGTCGGATCCAAATCGGGATCATAAGCAGTTGCCATATTTGAAGTTGAATATGGAAACTTCTAAATTATTTTATATCCACTTGCTGGCAATGTATCCCAAGGCTAACATCCCACCACAAACATAAAGCATTTCTCCAGTCTTTTGATCTGAATTGGGTCGGTAATAGTCAGAGAATTTAGGGGGATTGCCTATTTGATCGTACAATCTCAGCGCTTCATCCGTCTTTGATATGTTCTCAGAGGCTTGATTCTCATCACCCTTCCTACGATTTTCAAAGTCAATATAAGCCATTCGTTTCTCTTGATAAGCAGCATAGTCTTTCTGGTACTTTTCCATGGCTTTGTCATGCCTCTCCCTTTCAAGTTGGAGATCGGCCGAAGACGAGCCGCTAATGACCTTTGCTAAATAATTTCCACCAATGAAGGCTGTTGCATTGAGGACTGCCCCTCCAAGCATGATTGCTATAGTCGCCATTTATCCACTTGTTGTCCTACTTCTTAAACAATTTCGAGCCTGTGTATAATACGATAGGTGTCAACACTCCAAGCGTAAATGTCACCAATGGGTGTTGGCCTCGTCGTCGTGGTTGTTGTGGTGATTTTGACGACTTTGATTGGTTTTTGCTGTTTTCGCGCTTCTTCCTTTCCTCATTTAGACGCTTCGTCCTTTCCTCATTTATACGCTTAACATAATCTTCATATTCCTTTTCGAATTCTCGATCACGACATTTCAACTCTGCCAAAAGGAAATCAAAATACTTAGGCTCATTCTCACTAAGTCTATCACCATAAACATCGTCCAACCTTTCATATGCATACCATTGCATAAGATCTTTTGGATCCTTAATCATATCTGTTACTTCATAAAAGCCATCCTGATCTTTGTCTTTGTTCCAGAAATAATCATTCCTATCCACAGAATCAACTAATGATGATCTAACGTAGTGTATAAAAGCTTCTTTATGATCCCTTTCCGCAAAATACAATATTTCTTTTAATTTGTCACAATGAGCCATGTTCAAAGACTTGTGGGTAGTATCTTCTGATCCTCTAAATAGGTTTTGACATACATAGCTATAGTCAGCACAAGCACCCATTTGAGATAATTCATTGGGAAACTAGTCGATGGGTCACCGATGAATGATTCCTTAAGAACCTTTTTAGCCATCCAGCCCATCCCAGCCGACAATCCAATGAGCACTCCAGAGCCAGTAACTGTCTTTACGAGCTTATTCTCAGCCATTTTGAATCATAACAGATCATCTTTTAAGTCGGTTTCCTCTGTGGCTGGCTGACTTTCTGTGACTTTGGGCTGTGATGGTTTCGATTTTAATGTAATGGGTGGGAAATGCAAGTCAGGTATCCTGTCTCGATAGTTGGTCCATAGTCCATAGGCGGCGAGGCCAATTGCACCTATGGCTAGAAAAATATTTTGGGACGGCATATATTTTGGTATCCAATTACCTCTTCCACCAACAGAACTACCCTTTTTCTCCTCCTTTTCACTCTCTTCCCTTTCTTTCTTCTCCCTTTCCTCTTCACGTTTCAAAGCCTCTCTGGCCCTCTTGTTCTTTTCCGATAATGTTTTACCAGCCTGAACTCGCTTGGGGTCTTTGACCTTGGTTTTGACAGAAGGCTCTCTAGTGATTTGCTCAACCTGACTTGTTTCTTCAGACATATTGTCGTTGTGAGTTAATCTACTGTAAGCTTTAAGTCTCCTAGTAAGTGTTATACTAGGAGAGTAAAATATTTTCCGCATTAGTCTCTGGTCAGTAAATTAAAACCTATCACAGCTGTAACTGTTACCAAACTTATGGTAGAAGCTTCTACTGCCTCTAATCCAACTATGGATGTGAGAGTTGCAATTGACAGGATTTCAATGGCTGACAATGCGGCTGTGGCCATTAACACTTTGGCAAAGTCTTCATTGGTTCGAATTAGTAAATTCATGTTGTTGTGATGTAAACTACCACTATCTTTAAGTCTCCTAGTAAGTGGTATACTAGGAAACTGTCAGATCCCACCCCCCTTACCCTATTTGGATAGCTGCTTATTTCTTCTTACCCTTTGTAGCTTTTGCTGCTGCCAACAATTTTTTGGGTGAGGTTGGTGGAGTTGGGGGCTTTTCTTCCACAACTTCCTCCTCTTCCTCAGAGTCTTCTTCATCACCCATGTGTGCAAAAACATCCTCCTCTTCAACCTTTTCTTCTTCCATGGGCTTGCTTAGTTTAATTGCTTGAACCACATACTTTACATTGGCAATGCAACTCATCCCAGTTCCACAAGCACCAAATGTTATTCCTTTGATTCTCAATGAAACTGTTGCGCATGCCTTGGTACTGTCATCATCTGCATCCATCTGTATATAATCAATCCATCTGTCACACTTCTTCCGGCCTCTGAATGCTGTGTAGTTTTTTAGTTTATCGCCACGTCCATTTGTGTTGAATTCAGGGTATACACATGTATTGCCATTGTCATTTGTGGTATACGATGGTTTAATCAAATCAATTGTGGACCCTTTCCCCATAGTGTCGAGCTGTATTTTACTCAATTTAGGCATGTTCTTACGAATAGTCTCATCAGCGTAGAATGCCTCAATGGCATGAGCTACTTTGTCTATGATGGTGTCAAACCTGAATCGAGTTTCCTCGTCACGCAGCAAATAGGTGAATTTAATACCAGACTGGGGCTTTTTGTTCTCAGGACCATGGTTCCATTTGAGACCAAATATGTTTTGGTCAGCCAATTGGAAAGCCAGATTATGGGGTCCACCATCATCATCCCGAACAATAAGGTTCGAATATGAGTAGTTGCCTTTCATCACTGGAGCTTCTATCTCAATAGCGTCCCAATCGAAGTCAGTATCATCAATGGGTACAAAACAAGTTTTCAATGACGAAGTTGAAGAAGCATTTGAGGATTGTGACATGTTTTCGATCTCTTTCGAGTATGCCTTTGCACCTACACTTTCCAAACCTATTTTCAATTTTTTCACCGAACAGTGTCAACTCCAACGAGTTCATCCGTGTTAGCCATATCGTACAATGTAGCTGGGGGACTAGGCTCTTTTAGTCTGAAATGCTTGAGAGCGGTAATGGCTAATATCAATAACGTAACAATCGCACCACCATGTACTACTATTGAACCAGAATATTCTGACAGCGACTGCTTGATCAACTGATTGTTCTTCCAATCCTTTACCAAAGCATCTGGTTCATCTATTCCACCGTAACTACTAAGAGACCAGTTGACTAGTCTGGCCAATAGATGTAAAGGAGGATCAATTAGTCCTTCAGCCACATTCTTACCCGACACCATCTTGTACCTATTGTAGTACTTCTCGACATCCTTATCCGACAATCTGTGGACATCACCTAGAGCCATTTGAACGCCAAGATACTCCTTGGTCGAGCCTAGAGAAGCTAGTATTGCCAGCTCTTCTCTTTTAGCTTTCACATCGTCATTGCTAATGGTTGGTGTTGATTGTTCCACCACAGTTTCACCATTCATGATTCCTTCGAGAGTTGTCATGGTTGTTCCGTTAGAGCCGGTATCTCTAAATAATTTTGGAATGGATGTCTAAGGGAGAAGCATAGCCTGGCATACTTTTCATTCATAAGATGCTTCTTGAGTTTCTTCCACGTTTCAGCATCCAGGTCCCCGCCATACTCCTCGAAAAGCATCTTCATCGCCGTTTGTGATGGATTGTGGAATGAGACCACACAAGCTACATTTTCACGGAAAGGTTTGGCTATAGATGTCAATTGCTGAGTGAGAACCCACACTGATAACCCTACATGTCTCCCAGAGAAAGCCAAGCCGATGAATTTGTTGGACCTATTCTTCAGATCCTTGGAAACGGCACAGTCGTCCAATATTAGGAGCGTATTGGTACCTGAGAAGAACGACTCACAGTCCATCAACAAATTGTTGATTTCGTCATGATCACTGGCGTCTGGCGACAGTACAAAAAATCGTTCGTCCCCCTTGGCAAAGCCTCTATAAGTCTTGTTGTGGGCATATGTTGGACAAATCAACACAATATAATCAAACACTTGCCTATAGTGCCCTCGAAGCTGTTCCACTATGTATTGGGTCTTTCCGCAATTCGTGGGACCAGTGATGATGCAATTGAATGAAATCATATCTTTGAGTTCGTTCATCATTACTCACTACATTATCCCCTTTAGATTGATGTTTCTTCTCATGACAACGTGAGAAGAAAACCATACAGCGGCCTAATATTTAATCTCCTTTAGGCCACCATTAACAATGCTCATGATGGCGTCAGCAATAACAAACATGTGACATGTAAGAACTCTAGTTCCTACCTTTTCTCTCTTAATTTCCAAAGTCACACCATCACGAGTAGCATGAATGTACAAACCACTTCCATGGATATCATTATCTGGGTAAGTCCTCAAATCAATCCACAAAGCGAACTTATCTGTATAGAAATCAGCTTCCTTAATTGAATCACTAAGGCCAACTCGCTTAATCACGGATTGCCACAAATCAGTCGCCATCATACCTTTCAAATAAACTTGGTTGGGCACTCCATCTATGTCAATCTTGACTGATGTGATCTTTGGGTTTGCAAAAATCTCAGAATCCCTAAGACCTTCTGTATGAGGGGCGGTGAAAAGACATAGTATACCAGTCATAGATCTCCTCGGCACATTAACATGCTGATTTATCACAACATCGTTAGCCTCAGAGATTGTAAAGGTTTTGTGAAGAAGTACCTTTTCATACGTGAACCCTTTCCCATTTCTGTAGGACGCAACAGCCTGTCTTGCCAAAAAATCATTTGATATGCACTGATACTCCATCTCCATGTTTATTAGTTTATAATCAGGTGGCGCTTCACGGTTTGAATAAACCACAACATCAGAAACTTTGGCCAAAGTCAATTCAAATCTAAGTGGATGGGGTAATCCTATTGGATAAAATACGCCATGATCTTTGAGGATTGTGTGATCTAATGGAATGGCGTACCTAGTGTTGTGAATCGAGGCTAAAGTATTATGCTTTGCTTTTGACGTATCTTTGTTCCCCGCATTGGTCCTAATCCTCCTTATGTTAACATCAGATATGCCCTGTCTCAATCTATTCTCACGATCTTCAGTTGTCAGAAACAAATCGTGATAAGTCTTGAACAAATCAAATCTACTAAGATCCTCTACGATTTCACCACCAAATAGAACCTTATACTGTGAAATCAGATTCCTTCCCAAATTATTAACAAGAGTGTTGTCTTTGTGCCCGGTTACAACCATATCAAAAGTTATGTAGACGCTACAGGGCACAATCACAAGATTTTCACTCAATCTTGGTATTTCAATGTATAATGTCTCACCAGGTTCGGCTGACGATGGGTTTAGTGTGACCCTATTTAATGACGTCATAGCCTTCAACCCTTCGCGAGTCCTTGGAACGCGATTGGTATCAAGAATGCTTGGTATAGAAGCCATTTTAAATGCTTGTATTCTTTTTGTAAATGACTGATGCCAACGTTTTAAATCGATTATATTACTCCACTGATGGATACTGGAAAGGATACTCAGCCATACCCAAATTGGCCAAAGCAGCCAAAGTTAGTGGAAAGGTCGCCAAAGAGTGGTTGGAGAAGCAAGCCTTGTGGCAAATTTATCTCCCAGCCCCCAAGTATATACCCAGGCCACATTGGAGTGTGAATAAGCCTAATCAAATTCATCAGGCGGACTTGTTGTTTCTTCCTCACGATACAGTGAGAAGAAACACATACCGCTATGCCTTAGTCGTGATTGATATCGCGTCAAGATACAAGGATGCCGAACCATTGACCTCAAAGGAGAGTGGTGAAGTTGCCAATGCCTTTCAACGGATTTATTCCCGTAAGTTGAAGTGGCCACAAACATTAATGGTGGATCCAGGAACAGAATTCAAGGGTGATGTAACAACTCTTATGAAGAAACATCAAGTCACAATCCAGCGTAGTGAAGCTGGGAATCATAGAGCTCAAGCTTTTGTAGAGAGGGCCAACAGGACTCTCGGTGAGAAGCTATTCAGCCATCAATACTCCCAAGAGATGATTAGTGATACCCGATCCACTGTTTGGGTGAACAGATTGCCCGCCATCCCGAAGACCCTCAATAGTGAAACCACCCGTATTACTGGTAAAGAGCCTGACGAAGCTTTGAAAATGGACTCGATTGGCACCAAAACTCCAGACTACAAGCGACCTGTGGGGCTAGATGAGAAGAGATTACCTCCAGATGTTCAAGTCAGATATCTTTATGCCCCTGGTGAAGATGAAGGTGGGGACAAACGAAGGGCTACTGATCCCATATGGAGTCTTGAAGTCTATGATTTAGCTCGAACTATAATCGAACCGGGTCAACCAGTCTTGTATTATTTGAGTGGAGGTCCAAAACGAGGATTCGTTCGCGAAGAGCTTCAATTTGTGCCTCAAGACACCAAATCACCCCCTTCCAGCGTTCTGAAATGACCATGTGCATAAGTATTTACCCCGTCTTCCATTATCACACGTTTATCGTCCTCGCGTGATAATGCAATCTTGTTAATTGTTTCAGTGTAGATGTCATGGCTATGACTCCTAATGGTGTTCATCTTCCGTCTCTGGGATTGGCCGCTGAAAAGACAAGTCTTGTAATCCTGGAAACTTATGCTTTTGTTGACCACTGCCTTGTTAACACCCTTACACTTCTTGACTTCCTTCTCCTTGTCCGTCTTGAAAGCATACAGTTTAGCCCTCAGACCCACAAATTCCGTGATTTGTTCACCGCCAGCCTCGTCTTTGAACATTCCTCCAACCTTTTTGTTCACTCCGGTCTCAATCCCGGACGGATGCTCCCTGGGGTAATTGCTAGTGTCAAATTTAGCCCTTACATCTGGACTGATGTCCCTGTAAAAGTCCTCAGTCTCTATCACATAAGCTAAAGAATCCGTGTCTGTGAACAGCAACTTAGCCTTATCCCCATACTTAGGCTTTATGTACCTGTAATGAAAATCGTACATGACAGTCTTATTCAAATCCAGAATGGACAGCCCCAAGTAAATGGGCTTATCAAAGACCAATTTCGTTCTCTTTATGTGGAAGGCAGTCAGATCCTCGCAAAAGATGTTCCTATGATGGAAGTTTGGCTTCACAATCAACTTACGCGCTTTCTTCTCCTCAGTGACCAACTGGATATCCACCCTCTTCCTAATGTTCTCCATGGTCTTGCCAAACACTGAGTTGTTCATCAACTTGAAGAAGTCCTTTTCGAAATCATTCTCAGCCCTGGCTCTCAAACTATTGTTCAAGTCAATGTAGGACCTCAGCCATTCCGACTCCTCGAACTTGATCCCTCTGTGTACCTTGGTTAACTTCAAACCCAGCGACAAATACTGTTTCAGAGCTTCGTGGTGTAGAATGTACTTCTTCTTGGCTCTCAAATTGGGAACCAACTTAACAACCCCATAAACATCCAACCTCTCTGGAGCCAATGGATAATCATTGTGAAGATCGTGTAACTCCAACGGGTACTCCAAGTCCACCTCTAATATGCATGGATAGTTCCTCCAGTCTGCCAACTCTTGATCACTCATCCACTCAAAACCATGGGTTGGTAAAGCCTTGGTCATTGCATAGCCATAGAGCCCATTCGCATCCAAATATGTGATGAACTTTGTAGGCAACCTGGGATTATAGTTCTTCATATATCGATTATTGGCCTTCCCATACCTGGTAGAGATCGTTGAGATTCCACCTCTGATACCATTCTCCACCATAATCAGCATATCGGGATCCCTCAAAAGCTCCAACTCAACCTTGGTGATCTTCAACGTAGCATCCCAAGCCAATCCAGGCGCAGTATAATGCCATGCTGGATCCAACCCGTAATTCTTCATACAAACCCCTCTGAAATTCTCAAAGACGTCAGCCAACAGGATCACATCTGTTTTGAGATACAAGTCATAGTAATCCCTAAAACTTCTCATACCAAAGGTCTCCCACACGTTTCTGGCATGTTGATAATCGTCATCCGTTATGTCAGTGTCGTATAGTATCGAATAGAACTCATCCTTGGGTGGCAGACTGGACACTTGTAACTTGTCAAAGCCATCAAACCAATCATAGGGGAACACTCCCTTCCTAGCCAAAAGATCAAAGTTTGCCCCTTCATAGTATCTCGAGAGGTTTGCCAAAGACTCTCTCGGCAAGTTGTCAGCCAATCTAGCCAAACCACTTGCCATGAACCTAAAACTATCTACAAATCTAATGGTTCGTTTAATCTGAACCTCCTTCTTCTTACCATCCTCCTTCTTCATGAACTTTTCAACCACAATCTCCTTTGTGAATGAGATGTACTTTTCATCGTTGAGTGGGATACAATCTATCTTACCCTCTGACACTCCCATCTTCTTGATAAACAAATGGCTATCGTATCCAGACAAGTTGTGAAAGATGACGGGAAAAAACTTTGGGGTGCTAAATTCCAGGTTACATTTCTTGTGGGCCGCTCCTCTGTACCTACCTGTAAGATGACAGTGGTCGACCACCTTATCATTCCCCAATTCACCCTTACAAATATGGCAATGAGTAGCCTTTCCATGCTTCCTATGATCGCTATTCTTCATCACAAGCTTCCTTTCAGACTTGAATTGATCATAGATCTTCTTGATGTCCTCCTCCAAGCTTTCTTGGAACATTTGTGGTATGTCATCCTCGGGTGAGTTGGCTGTTCGCATCACCAACTTGGGCTCAAAGATACTATCATCGAAACACTTGATAAGGTAACAGAAACCTGATGGCTTGTGCTTCTGGTACTGATTTGTGAAGCTATCCCTGTCATCCGGGAAACAAGTGTCCAACTTCTCCGTGAAACACTCAAAATCCGCATAGATCACAAATGGTACTTGCATCCTTCGTCTGTGGTTCGTGAAAGTAATGTACTTTGGGCTGCCATCCTCTTCCATGGGCATCTGGACTTTGACTGATTCGTTGTTTAGGCAGTACTCCATATGGTCGTCCAGCGACTTTTGACAATTGAACGAGTTTAGGCAATTGTCACAATAGAAACGAGTGCCATGATGTTTGTAATACTCGACAAATCTTGACATGTTTTTGATCCAACAGTAATGATTTGTCTCTTCGTCTGATATCAAGAGTAGGTTTATCTTTGTAACCCCTGACTTTTTACTGCGCCTGATTAGGGTTGGCTCGCCATTCTCATAACCAAGGATATTGATCCCATATGGGTTCTGCCTTTCAAACCTATCTATCTGGGTTGTACTGAGTGCTGGCACTGGGAACTCTATTCCTGACCAATCGAGTTTCTCTGAATTCTCCCTCATCTCTCTGTTTAGTCTCTGAGGATGAACCTCTACAGGGAATACAGCGGATGTCACTGCCCATTTGAAGCACTCCTGGTCTTCATTCTTGACATTGATGATTGCCTTCTTCGTGGCCAATTTGGGTGGTAATTTAATATACGAACTTCCAGAAAACGGTTGAAACGGGTTCAAATGGATACGAAAATCAATCACACTTTCAAACACCCATCCAGAGTGCTCATTCTCGTATTTCTGCAGCAATTCAACCAGTTTAGCTTTGATGCTATCAAACAAAGCGAGTGTGTCTGTTGAATCTGTCACTGTCTCCATCAGTGAATGAAAATGACCTTGACTCCGCTCAATAACACGACTATCTTGTTTGTTCCTCCTCGCGAATCCACACGACAGAATACACTTCAACTTGAATGGCTTCCTAATTCCATGCAATAAACTACGAAATGGTGTTCTAACCTTGCCAAGAAATGTAATTGGATCGTAGCCAGCTCTGCCCTTTACTATGTAAGTCCTCAAAAAGCCTCTCAGAGCCGTTTCATGCCTTTCAGGGACGAAAAACTCGGGTTCCCTCCTAACCGCAGCAGCTGCCCTTCTTAATCTCCTGGTGATGGCCCTCCTGTTTGGGTCTCTAACATTGGATCTTATCCAATCTGTGGTCTGAATGATTTCACGCCTGGCAGAAGCAACAGCCCTTCCATACGAAGCCCGGGCGGGTCTTGTTCTTATGGGTCTAACTGGACCAGGGATTGGGACATTCGCTTCAACCACCTGTAAGGATCCGACGGCATTAATGAGAGCCTCTTTACGCATGCTACCAAAGCCTCGAACACCAGACTTCTTGGCTATGGTTCGTAGTATCTTCACTGTCAAGTTCTCGGGTTGTATGTCAGATAACGCTGTGAGCATTTCAACCTTTCTGAATCCTCGAACACTCACACCAGCTCTTTTGGCTATTGACCTCAAGTCTTTCACTGTCAAGTTTTCCATGACATCAATTGTATACTGACATTGTAACTCTTAAACCACCATATTTAACTTTTGTGACACGATACATGTCACAAATGTGTGCCCTTAACATAACTACTCAAGAAATTCATACAAAGACTTCTTCTGGTCTTCGTCATAACACCAATCAATAAACCTGTCTGGATGATATGCACGCTTCATCAACTCTTCATAGAAATCCTTATAGTTGAAAGACTCTTTGTGATTGACCTTGTACTCATTAATTAAACAAATTTTAATGTGTCTTTCTTCTTCACTACTTACCAAATCAAGTGACCCTGCAAATTCAGTAAGAGCTGAAAAAAACATGCCTTCAGCAAATCCTAACTTCGTTGAATTTTCAAACATAACATTTCCCCGATCCAGATAAACAGTAAGTACATTGATGTCCCAACTTTTTGAAGATGATGACGTAATGATCAACTTGTTTGCTCTAGTAACATCACACCAATATTTAAGCGATGACCTCCATAATGCTAATGACATCAAGAATCGGCAATTACCATAACGGTATGGCAGCGTAATTTCCAAATCATCCCCCTTTCCAGGATAGTCAGGATCCAAATCAATTCCACTATCAAAAGAATCAACCAATCTACAATCTGGTCCCATAACCATCCATTGTATAAAATCCTTTTCAATATCGATCAATTGACTCGTCTCACTCATCTCGTTTGCCATTTCGTTTGCGTATCCCAATCGGTGCAACCATCGCCCCAAAATCCCACTTTAACAACTCGACCCCCACCCCACCCCCCAAAGGACATCGACGATCCAAACAAAAAAAATCGACACTCGACGAAAAAAGTCATCGATCGAAAATCAAACAAGTCGATAGGCAAACTTTTTTGCCCACGCCCATCTGACAAAATCGACCACACCCAAAACCACGAATTCGCAAAAAAATCGTAACATCAAAAATCGACCACACCCAAAACCACGATTTCGCAAAAAAATCGATCGAAAATGAAATTGTCCCAGAATGCCCACAATCCAACTACTGCATGTCCATCACTAATCTGTGTAATGAGGACTGATTTGGTAAATTTGAGTACTCTCTCAGCAGTATGCTATAGAATTAGCTGCCTTAAGCAAATATCTTGACAGCCAAAATACAATACGATTGCGAATTACAAACAATTTGATTCTTTACGTGGATATTATCCTGTTGTAATACTACAAATCTGCAATGTTTCAGAATTGCAAAGATTTTGCAGGCCGACGTATGATAGAATAACTGTCATTTTAAATGTTATAGGCAATTGGTGGAAATGCGCATGCGTAGTAACAAAAAGTTTATTTCCCTTAAATCACTCGGAAATCTAATCGTTGCAACTAAGATTTTATTTGTTACCTAAACCTGACTATACATCCTACTATTAGATATAGATAAAACATTCCAAATGATTTCATAACTTACCCCATTAAATGACGGTCCTTCTGCCCATACAATCTCTTATATGGTGTTTTGACAAAAATCTGTGAGGCTGAGTTTCCTTGCAACCATCTCTTGGTATTGTATCTTGTCTTCAAAAATGACTACATTCACGACGTAAAATGGATTTTAAATGACATTTTAAATGCTACAAGATGGTAAAAATTGCATGTCCATCACTAATCTGTGTAATGAGGACTGATTTGTTGAATTTGAGTACTCTCTGAGCAGTATGCTATAGAATTAGCTGCCTTAAGCAAATATCTTGACAGCCAAAATACAATACGATTGCGAATTACAAACAATTTGATTCTTTACCTAATAATTATAGTGTTGTAATACTACAAATCTGCAATGTTTCAGAATTGCAAAGATTCTGCAGGCCGAGGTATGATAGAATAACTGTCATTTTAAGGGTTATAGGCAATTGGTGGAAATGCGCATGCGTAGTAACAAAAAGTTTATTTCCCTTAAATCACTCGGAAATCTAATCGTTGCAACTAAAATTTTATTCGTTACCTAGACCTGACCCTATATCCTACTATTACATATAGATAAAACATTCCATATGATTTAATAACCTACCCCATTAAATGACCGTCCTTCTGCCCATGCAATCTCTTATATGGTGTTTTGACAAAAATCTGTGAGGCTGAGTTTCCTTGCAACCATCTCTTGGTATTGTATCTTGTCTTCAAATATGACTCCAATCACGACATAAAATAGATTTTAAACGACATTTTAAATGCTACAAGATGGTAAAAATTGCATGTCCATCACTAATCTGTGTAATGAGGACTGATTTGTCGAGTTTGAGTACTCTCTGAGCAGTATGCTATAGAATTAGCTGCCTTAAGCTAATATCTTGACAGCCAAAATACAATACGATTTCGAATTACAAACAATTTGATTCTTTACGTGGATATTATCCTGTTGTAATACTACAAATCTGCAATGTTTCAGAATTACAAGGATTCTGCAAGCCGACGTATGATAGAATAACTGTTCTTTTAAGGGCTGTAGGCAATTGGTGGAAATGCACATGCGTAGTAAAAAAAAGTTTATTTTCCTTAAATCACTCGGAAATCTAATCGTTGCAACTAATATTTTATTCGTTACCTAAACCTGACCCTATATCCTACTATTACATATAGATAAAACATTCCAAATGATTGATAACTTACCCCCTTAAATGACGGTCCTTCTGCCCATACAATCTCTTATATGGTGTTTTGACAAAAATCTGTGAGGCTGAGTTTCCTTGCAACCATCTCTTGGTATTGTATCTTGTCTTCAAAAATGACTACAATCACGACGTAAAATGGATTTTAAATGACATTTTAAATGCTACAAGATGGTTAAAATTGCATGTCCATCACTAATCTGTGTAATTAGGACTGATTTGTTGAATTTGAGTACTCTCTGAGCAGTATGCTATGGAATTAGCTGCCTTAAGCAAATATTTTGACAGCCAAAATACAATACGATTGCGAATTACAAACAATTTGTTTCTTTACCTAATAATTATAGTGTTGTAATACTACAAATCTGCAATGTTTCAGAATTGCAAAGATTCTGCAGGCCGAGGTATGATAGAATAACTGTCATTTTAAGGGTTATAGGCAATTGGTGGAAATGCGCATGCGTAGTAACAAAAAGTTTATTTCCCTTAAATCACTCGGAAATCTAATCGTTGCAACTAATATTTTATTCGTTACCTAAACCTGACCCTATATCCTACTATTACATATAGATAAAACATTCCAAATGATTGATAACTTACCCCCTTAAATGACGGTCCTTCTGCCCATACAATCTTTTATATGGTGTTTTGACAAAAATCTGTGAGGCTGAGTTTCCTTGCAACCATCTCTTGGTATTGTATCTTGTCTTCAAAAATGACTACAATCACGACGTAAAATGGATTTTAAATGACATTTTAAATGCTACAAGATGGTTAAAATTGCATGTCCATCACTAATCTGTGTAATTAGGACTGATTTGTTGAATTTGAGTACTCTCTGAGCAGTATGCTATGGAATTAGCTGCCTTAAGCAGATATCTTGACAGCCAAAATACAATACGATTGCGAATTACAAACAATTTGATTCTTTACGTGGATATTATCCTGTTGTAATACTACAAATCTGCAATTCTTCAGAATTGCAAAGATTCTGCAGGCCGACGTATGATAGAAAAACTGTCATTTTAAAGGTTTTAGGCAATTGGTGGAAATGGGCATGCGTAGTAACAAAAAGTTTATTTCCCTTAAATCACTCGGAAATCTAATCGTTGCAACTCAAATTTTATTCGTTACCTAAACCTGACTCGATATCCTATTAGTACATATAGATAAAACATTCCAAATGATTTGATAACTTACCCCCTTAAATGACGGTCCTGCTGCCTATACAATCTCTTATATGGTGTTTTGACACAAATCTGTGAGGCTGAGTTTCCTTGCAACCATCTCTTGGTATTGTATCTTGTCTTCAAATATGACTCCAATCACGAAATAAAATGGATTTTAAACGACATTTTAAATGATACAAGATGGTAAGAATTGCATGTCCATCACTAATCTGTGTAATGAGGACTGATTTGTCGAACTTGAGTACTCTCTGAGCAGTATGCTATAGAATTAGCTGCCTTAAGCAAATATCTTGACAGCCAAAATACAATACGATTGCGAATTACAAACAATTTGATTCTTTACGTGGATATTATCCTGTTGTAATACTACAAATCTGCAATGTTTCAGAATTGCAAAGATTCTGCAGGCCGAGGTATGATAGA
This sequence comes from Ricordea florida, assembly GCA_949710005.1. Lineage (NCBI taxonomy): Eukaryota > Metazoa > Cnidaria > Anthozoa > Corallimorpharia > Ricordeidae > Ricordea > Ricordea florida. The sequence goes on from OX453275.1 coordinate 16,479,440, forward strand.
ATAACTGTCATTTTAAGGGTTATAGGCAATTAATGTAAATGCGCATGCGTAGTAACAAAATGTTTATTTCCCTTAAATCACTCGGAAATCTAATTCGTTACCTAAACCCGACTCTATATTCTCCTCATACATAAAGATAATATATTCCAATTGAATTAAGAACTTACCCCCGTAGATGACAGTCCTTATGCCCATACAATCTCTTATATGGTGTCTTGACAAAAATCTGTAAGGCTGAGGCTCCTTGCAACCATCTCTTGGTTTTTTATTTTGCCTTAAGAAATGACGACATTTACGACATAAAATGGATTTTAAATGACATTTTAAATGCTAAAAGATGGTAAAAATTGCCTGTCCATCACTAATCTGTGTAATGATGACCGATTTGTTGAATTTGAAAACTGTCTGATCAGTATGCTATAGAATTAGCTGCCTTAAGCAAATATCTTGACAGCCAAAACACAATACGATTGCGAATTACAAACAATTTGACTCTTTACGTGGATGTTATCCTGTTGTAATACTACAAATCTGCAATGTTACAGAATTGCAAAGATTCTGCAGGCTGAGGTATGATAGATAAACTGTCATTTTAAGGGTTATAGGCAATTGGTGGAAATGCGCATGCGTAGTAACTAAAAGTTTATTTCCCTTAAATCACTCAAAAATCTAATCGTTGCAACTAAAATTTTATTCGCTACTTAAACCTGACTCTATATCCTGCTATTACATATAGATAAATCACTCCAAATGATTTGATAACTTACCCCCGTAAATGACGGTCCTTCTGCCCATACAATCTCTTATATGGTGTTTTGACAAAAATCTGTAAGGCTGAGTTTCCTTGCAACCCACTCTTGGTATTGTATCTTGTCTTCATAAACGGCTACAAGCAAGACATAAAATGGATTTTAAATTACATTTTAAATGCTACAAGATGGTAAAAATTGCATGTCCATCACTAATCTGTGTAATGAGTACCGATTTGTTGAATTTTAAAACTCTCTGATAAGTATGCCATAGAATTAGCTGCCTTAAGCAAATATCTTGACAGCCAAAATACAATACGATTGCGAATTACAAACAATTTGATTCTTTACGGGAGTATTATCCTGTTGTAATACTACAAATCTGTAATGTTTCAGAATTGCAAAGATTCTGCAGGCCGAGGTATGATAGAATAACTGTCATTTGAAGGGTTATAGGCAATTATTGGAAATGCGCATGCGTAGTTACAAAAAGCTTATTTCCCTTAAATCACTCGGAAATCTAATCGTTGCAACTAAAATTTTATTCGTTACCTAAACCTGACTCTATATCCTACTATTACATATAGATAAAACATTCCAAATGATTTGATAACTTACTCTTTAAATGACGGTCCTTCTGCCCATACAATCTCTTATACGGTGTTTTGACAAAAATCTGTGAGTCCAAGTTTTCTCTCAACCATCTCTTGGTATGTATCTTGTCTTCAAAAATGACTACAATCACGACATAAAATGGATTTTAAATGATATTTTAAATGCTACAAGATGGTAAAAATTGCATGTCCATCACTAATCTGTGTAATGAGGACTGATTTGTTGAATTAGAAAACACTCTGAGCAGTATGCTATAGAATTAGCTGCCTTAAGCAAATATCTTGACAGCCAAAATACAATACGATTGCGAATTACAAACAATTTGATTCTAGAGGTGGATATTATCCTGTTGTAATACTACAAATCTGAATTGTTTCAGAATTGCAAAGATTCTACAGCCCGAGGTATGATAGAATAACTGTCATTTTAAGGGTTATAGGCAATTGGTGGAAATGCGCATGCGTAGTAACAAAATGTTTATTTCCCTTAAATCACTCGGAAATCTAATTCGTTACCTAAACCTGACTCTATATTCTCCTCATACATAAAGATAATATATTCCAATTGAATTAAGAACTTACCCCGTTAGATGACAGTCCTTCTGCCCATACAATCTCTTATATGGTGTCTTGACAAAGATGTGTAAGGCTGAGGTTCCTCTAAACCATCTCTTGGCATTTTATTTTGTCTTAATAAATGACGCCATTTACGACATACAATGGATTTTAAATGACATTTTAAATGCTACAAGATGGTAACAATTTCATGTCCACCACTAATGTGTGTAATCAGGACTGATTTTTTGAACCTGAGTACTCTCTGAGCAGTATGCTATAGAATTGGCTCCCTTAAGGAAATTTCTTTACAACCAAAATACAATTCGATTGCGAATTACAAACAATTTGATTCTTTACGTGGATATTATCCTGTTGTAATACTACAAATCTGCAATGTTTGAGAATTGCAAAGATTCTGCAGCCCGAGGTATGATAGAATAACTGTCATTTTAAGGGCTATAGGCAATTGGTGGAAATGCGCATGCGTAGTAACAAAAAGTTTATTTGCCTTAAATCACTCGGAAATCTAAGGGTTGCAACTAAAATTTTATTCGTTACCTAAACCTGACTCTATATCCTACTATTGCATATAGATAAAACATTCCAAATGATTTGATAACTTGCCCCCTTAAATGACGATCATTCTGCCCATACAATCTCTTATATGGTGTTTTAAATAAAATCGGTAAGACTTAGTTTACTTGCAACCAACTCTTGGTATTGTATCTTGTCTTCAAAAATGACTACAATCACGACATAAAATGGATCTTAAATGGCATTTTAAATGCTACAAGTTGGTAAAAATTGCATGTCCATCGCTAATCTGTGTAATTAGAACTGATTTGTTGAGCTTGAGTACTCTCTGAGCAGTATGCTATAGAATTAGCTGCCTTAAGCGAATATCCTAACAGCCAAAATACAATACGAATGCGAATTACAAACAATTTTATTCTTTACGTGGATATTATCCTGTTGTAATACTACAAATCTGCAATGTTTCAGAATTGCAAACATTCTGCAGGCCGAGGTATGATAGAACAACTGTCATTTTAGGGGTTATAGGCAATTGGTGGAAATGCGCATGCGTAGTAACAAAACGTTTATTTCCCTTAAATCACTCAGAAATCTAATCGTTGCAAGTAAAATTTTATTCGTTACCTAAAAATGACTTAATATCCTACTATTACATAAAGATAAAACATTCCAAATGATTTGATAACTTACCCCCTTAAATGACGGTCCTTCTGCCCGTACAATCTCTTATATGGTGTTTTGACAAAAATCTGTAAGGCTGAGTTTCCTTGCAACCCACTCTTGGTATTGTATCTTGTCTTCAAAAATGGCTACAAGCAAGACATAAAATGGATTTTAAATTACATTTTAAATGCTACAAGATGGTAAAAATTGCATGTCCATCACTAATCTGTGTAATGAGGACTGATTTGTTGAACTTGAGTACTCTCTGAGCATTATGCTATAGAATTAGCTGCCTTAAGCAAATATCTTGACAGCCAAAATACAATACGATTGCGAATTACAAACAATTTGATTCTTTACGTGGATATTATCCTGTTGTAATACTACAAATCTGCAATGTTTTAGAATTGCAAAGATTCTGCAGGCCGAGGTATGATAGAATAACTGTTATTTTAAGGGTTATAGGCAATTAATGTAAATGCGCATGCGTAGTAACAAAATGTTTATTTCCCTTAAATCACTCGAAAATCTAATTCGTTACCTAAACCCGACTCTATATTCTCCTCATACATAAAGATAATATATTCCAATTGAATTAAGAACTTACCCCCGTAGATGACAGTCCTTCTGCCCATACAATCTCTTATATGGTGTCTTGACAAAAATCTGTAAGGCTGAGGCTCCTTGCAACCATCTCTTGTTATTTTATTTTGCCTTAAGAAATGACGACATTTACGACATAAAATGGATTTTAAATGACATTTTAAATGCTACAAGATGGTAAAAATTGCCTGTCCATCACTAATCTGTGTAATGATGACCGATTTGTTGAATTTGAAAACTGTCTGATAAGTATGCCATAGAATTAGCTGCCTTAAGCAACTATCTTGACAGCCAAAATACAATACGATTGCGAATTACAAACAATTTGATTCTTTACGGGAGTATTATCCTGTTGTAATACTACAAATCTGCAATGTTTTAGAATTGCAAAGATTCTGCAGGCCGAGGTATGATAGAATAACTGTCATTTGAAGGGTTATAGGCAATTATTGGAAATGCGCATGCGTAGTTACAAAAAGCTTATTTCCCTTAAATCACTCGGAAATCTAATCGTTGCAACTAACATTTTATTCGTTACCTAAACCTGACTCTATATCCTACTATTACATATAGATAAAACATTCCAAATGATTTGATAACTTACTCTTTAAATGACGGTCCTTCTGCCCATACAATCTCTTATACGGTGTTTTGACAAAAATCTGTGAGTCCGAGTTTTCTCTCAACCATCTCTTGGTATGTATCTTGTCTTCAAAAATGACTACAATCACGACATAAAATGGATTTTAAATGATATTTTAAATGCTACAAGATGGTAAAAATTGCATGTCCATCACTAATCTGTGTAATGAGGACTGATTTGTTGAATTAGAAAACACTCTGAGCAGTATGCTATAGAATTAGCTGCCTTAAGCAAATATCTTGACAGCCAAAACACAATACGATTGCGAATTACAAACAATTTGACTCTTTACGTGGATGTTATCCTGTTGTAATACTACAAATCTGCAATGTTTCAGAATTGCAAAGATTCTGCAGGCTGAGGTATGATAGATAAACTGTCATTTTAAGGGTTATAGGCAATTGGTGGAAATGCGCATGCGTAGTAACTAAAAGTTTATTTCCCTTAAATCACTCAAAAATCTAATCGTTGCAACTAAAATTTTATTCGCTACTTAAACCTGACTCTATATCCTGCTATTACATATAGATAAATCACTCCAAATGATTTGATAACTTACCCCCGTAAATGACGGTCCTTCTGCCCATACAATCTCTTATATGGTGTTTTGACAAAAATCTGTAAGGCTGAGTTTCCTTGCAACCCACTCTTGGTATTGTATCTTGTCTTCAAAAATGGCTACAAGCAAGACATAAAATGGATTTTAAATTACATTTTAAATGCTACAAGATGGTAAAAATTGCATGTCCATCACTAATCTGTGTAATGAGGACTGATTTGTTTAACTTGAGTACTCTCTGAACAGTATGCTATAGAATTAGATGCCTTAAGCGAATATCCTAACAGCCAAAATACAATACGATTGCGAATTACAAACAATTTGATTCTTTACGTGGATATTATCCTGTTGTAATACTACAAATCTGCAATGTTTCAGAATTGCAAACATTCTGCAGGCCGAGGTATGATAGAACAACTGTCATTTTAGGGGTTATAGGCAATTGGTGGAAATGCGCATGCGTAGTAACAAAACGTTTCTTTCCCTTAAATCACTCAGAAATCTAATCGTTGCAAGTAAAATTTTATTCGTTACCTAAAAATGACTTAATATCCTACTATTACATAAGGTTAAAACATTCCAAATGATTTGATAACTTACCCCCTTAAATGACGGTCCTTCTGCCCGTACAATCTCTTATATGGTGTTTTGACAAAAATCTGTAAGGCTGAGTTTCCTTGCAACCCACTCTTGGTATTGTATCTTGTCTTCAAAAATGGCTACAAGCAAGACATAAAATGGATTTTAAATTACATTTTAAATGCTACAAGATGGTAAAAATTGCATGTCAATCACTAATCTGTGTAATGAGGACTGATTTGTTTAACTTGAGTACTCTCTGAACAGTATGCTATAGAATTAGCTGCCTTAAGCAAATATCTTGACAGCCAAAATACAATACGATTGCGAATTACAAACAATTTGATTCTTTACGTGGATATTATCCTGTTGTAATACTACAAATCTGCAATGTTTTAGAATTGCAAAGATTCTGCAGGCCGAGGTATGATAGAATAACTGTTATTTTAAGGGTTATAGGCAATTAATGTAAATGCGCATGCGTAGTAACAAAATGTTTATTTCCCTTAAATCACTCGGAAATCTAATTCGTTACCTAAACCCGACTCTATATTCTCCTCATACATAAAGATAATATATTCCAATTGAATTAAGAACTTACCCCCGTAGATGACAGTCCTTCTGCCCATACAATCTCTTATATGGTGTCTTGACAAAAATCTGTAAGGCTGAGGCTCCTTGCAAACATCTCTTGGTATTTTATTTTGCCTTAAGAAATGACGACATTTACGACATAAAATGGATTTTAAATGACATTTTAAATGCTACAAGATGGTAAAAATTGCCTGTCCATCACTAATCTGTGTAATGATGACCGATTTGTTGAATTTGAAAACTGTCTGATCAGTATGCTATAGAATTAGCTGCCTTAAGCAAATATCTTGACAGCCAAAACACAATACGATTGCGAATTACAAACAATTTGACTCTTTACGTGGATGTTATCCTGTTGTAATACTACAAATCTGCAATGTTTCAGAATTGCAAAGATTCTGCAGGCTGAGGTATGATAGATAAACTGTCATTTTAAGGGTTATAGGCAATTGGTGGAAATGCGCATGCGTAGTAACTAAAAGTTTATTTCCCTTAAATCACTCAAAAATCTAATCGTTGCAACTAAAATTTTATTCGCTACTTAAACCTGACTCTATATCCTGCTATTACATATAGATAAATCACTCCAAATGATTTGATAACTTACCCCCGTAAATGACGGTCCTTCTGCCCATACAATCTCTTATATGGTGTTTTGACAAAAATCTGTAAGGCTGAGTTTCCTTGCAACCCACTCTTGGTATTGTATCTTGTCTTCAAAAATGGCTACAAGCAAGACATAAAATGGATTTTAAATTACATTTTAAATGCTACAAGATGGTAAAAATTGCATGTCCATCACTAATCTGTGTAATGAGTACCGATTTGTTGAATTTTAAAACTCTCTGATAAGTATGCCATAGAATTAGCTGCCTTAAGCAACTATCTTGACAGCCAAAATACAATACGATTGCGAATTACAAACAATTTGATTCTTTACGGGAGTATTATCCTGTTGTAATACTACAAATCTGCAATGTTTCAGAATTGCAAAGATTCTGCAGGCCGAGGTATGATAGAATAACTGTCATTTGAAGGGTTATAGGCAATTATTGGAAATGCGCATGCGTAGTTACAAAAAGCTTATTTCCCTTAAATCACTCGGAAATCTAATCGTTGCAACTAAAATTTTATTCGTTACCTAAACCTGACTCTATATCCTACTATTACATATAGATAAAACATTCCAAATGATTTGATAACTTACTCTTTAAATGACGGTCCTTCTGCCCATACAATCTCTTATACGGTGTTTTGACAAAAATCTGTGAGTCCGAGTTTTCTCTCAACCATCTCTTGGTATGTATCTTGTCTTAAAAAATGACTACAATCACGACATAAAATGGATTTTAAATGATATTTTAAATGCTACAAGATGGTAAAAATTGCATGTCCATCACTAATCTGTGTAATGAGGACTGATTTGTTGAATTAGAAAACACTCTGAGCAGTATGCTATAGAATTAGCTGCCTTAAGCAAATATCTTGACAGCCAAAATACAATACGATTGCGAATTACAAACAATTTGATTCTATACGTGGATATTATCCTGTTGTAATACTACAAATCTGAATTGTTTCAGAATTGCAAAGATTCTACAGCCCGAGGTATGATAGAATAACTGTCATTTTAAGGGTTATAGGCAATTGGTGGAAATGCGCATGCGTAGTAACAAAATGTTTATTTCCCTTAAATCACTCGGAAATCTAATTCGTTACCTAAACCTGACTCTATATTCTCCTCATACATAAAGATAATATATTCCATTTGAATTAAGAACTTACCCCGTTAGATGACAGTCCTTCTGCCCATACAATCTCTTATATGGTGTCTTGACAAAGATGTGTAAGGCTGAGGTTCCTCTAAACCATCTCTTGGTATTTTATTTTGTCTTAATAAATGACGCCATTTACGACATACAATGGATTTTAAATGACATTTTAAATGCTACAAGATGGTAACAATTTCATGTCCACCACTAATGTGTGTAATCAGGACTGATTTTTTGAACCTGAGTACTCTCTGAGCAGTATGCTATAGAATTAGCTCCCTTAAGGAAATTTCTTTACAACCAAAATACAATTCGATTGCGAATTACAAACAATTTGATTCTTTACGTGGATATTATCCTGTTGTAATACTACAAATCTGCAATGTTTGAGAATTGCAAAGATTCTGCAGCCCGAGGTATGATAGAATAACTGTCATTTTAAGGGCTATAGGCAATTGGTGGAAATGCGCATGCGTAGTAACAAAAAGTTTATTTGCCTTAAATCACTCGGAAATCTAAGGGTTGCAACTAAAATTTTATTCGTTACCTAAACCTGACTCTCTATCCTACTATTGCATATAGATAAAACATTCCAAATGATTTGATAACTTGCCCCCTTAAATGACGATCATTCTGCCCATACAATCTCTTATATGGTGTTTTAAATAAAATCGGTAAGACTTAGTTTACTTGCAACCAACTCTTGGTATTGTATCTTGTCTTCAAAAATGACTACAATCACGACATAAAATGGATCTTAAATGGCATTTTAAATGCTACAAGTTGGTAAAAATTGCATGTCCATCACTAATCTGTGTAATTAGAACTGATTTGTTGAGCTTGAGTACTCTCTGAGCAGTATGCTATAGAATTAGCTGCCTTAAGCGAATATCCTAACAGCCAAAATACAATACGATTGCGAATTACAAACAATTTTATTCTTTACGTGGATATTATCCTGTTGTAATACTACAAATCTGCAATGTTTCAGAATTGCAAACATTCTGCAGGCCGAGGTATGATAGAACAACTGTCATTTTAGGGGTTATAGGCAATTGGTGGAAATGCGCATGCGTAGTAACAAAACGTTTATTTCCCTTAAATCACTCAGAAATCTAATCGTTGCAAGTAAAATTTTATTCGTTACCTAAAAATGACTTAATATCCTACTATTACATAAAGATAAAACATTCCAAATGATTTGATAACTTACCCCCTTAAATGACGGTCCTTCTGCCCGTACAATCTCTTATATGGTGTTTTGACAAAAATCTGTAAGGCTGAGTTTCCTTGCAACCCACTCTTGGTATTGTATCTTGTCTTCAAAAATGGCTACAAGCAAGACATAAAATGGATTTTAAATTACATTTTAAATGCTACAAGATGGTAAAAATTGCATGTCAATCACTAATCTGTGTAATGAGGACTGATTTGTTGAACTTGAGTACTCTCTGAGCAGTATGCTATAGAATTAGCTGCCTTAAGCAAATATCTTGACAGCCAAAATACAATACGATTGCGAATTACAAACAATTTGATTCTTTACGTGGATATTATCCTGTTGTAATACTACAAATCTGCAATGTTTTAGAATTGCAAAGATTCTGCAGGCCGAGGTATGATAGAATAACTGTTATTTTAAGGGTTATAGGCAATTAATGTAAATGCGCATGCGTAGTAACAAAATGTTTATTTCCCTCAAATCACTCGGAAATCTAATTCGTTACCTAAACCCGACTCTATATTCTCCTCATACATAAAGATAATATATTCCAATTGAATTAAGAACTTACCCCCGTAGATGACAGTCCTTCTGCCCATACAATCTCTTATATGGTGTCTTGACAAAAATCTGTAAGGCTGGGGCTCCTTGCAACCATCTCTTGGTATTTTATTTTGCCTTAAGAAATGACGACATTTACGACATAAAATGGATTTTAAATGACATTTTAAATGCTACAAGATGGTAAAAATTGCCTGTCCATCACTAATCTGTGTAATGATGACCGATTTGTTGAATTTGAAAACTGTCTGATCAGTATGCTATAGAATTAGCTGCCTTAAGCAAATATCTTGACAGCCAAAACACAATACGATTGCGAATTACAAACAATTTGACTCTTTACGTGGATGTTATCGTGTTGTAATACTACAAATCTGCAATGTTTCAGAATTGCAAAGATTCTGCAGGCTGAGGTATGATAGATAAACTGTCATTTTAAGGGTTATAGGCAATTGGTGGAAATGCGCATGCGTAGTAACTAAAAGTTTATTTCCCTTAAATCACTCAAAAATCTAATCGTTGCAACTAAAATTTTATTCGCTACTTAAACCTGACTCTATACCCTGCTATTACATATAGATAAATCACTCCAAATGATTTGATAACTTACCCCCGTAAATGACGGTCCTTCTGCCCATACAATCTCTTATATGGTGTTTTGACAAAAATCTGTAAGGCTGAGTTTCCTTGCAACCCACTCTTGGTATTGTATCTTGTCTTCAAAAATGGCTACAAGCAAGACATAAAATGGATTTTAAATTACATTTTAAATGCTACAAGATGGTAAAAATTGCATGTCCATCACTAATCTGTGTAATGAGTACCGATTTGTTGAATTTTAAAACTCTCTGATAAGTATGCCATAGAATTAGCTGCCTTAAGCAACTATCTTGACAGCCAAAATACAATACGATTGCGAATTACAAACAATTTGATTCTTTACGGGAGTATTATCCTGTTGTAATACTACAAATCTGCAATGTTTCAGAATTGCAAAGATTCTGCAGGCCGAGGTATGATAGAATAACTGTCATTTGAAGGGTTATAGGCAATTATTGGAAATGCGCATGCGTAGTTACAAAAAGCTTATTTCCCTTAAATCACTCGGAAATCTAATCGTTGCAACTAAAATTTTATTCGTTACCTAAACCTGACTCTATATCCTACTATTACATATAGATAAAACATTCCAAATGATTTGATAACTTACTCTTTAAATGACGGTCCTTCTGCCCATACAATCTCTTATACGGTGTTTTGACAAAAATCTGTGAGTCCGAGTTTTCTCTCAACCATCTCTTGGTATGTATCTTGTCTTCAAAAATGACTACAATCACGACATAAAATGGATTTTAAATGATATTTTAAATGCTACAAGATGGTAAAAATTGCATGTCCATCACTAATCTGTGTAATGAGGACTGATTTGTTGAATTAGAAAACACTCTGAGCAGTATGCTATAGAATTAGCTGCCTTAAGCAAATATCTTGACAGCCAAAATACAATACGATTGCGAATTACAAACAATTTGATTCTATACGTGGATATTATCCTGTTGTAATACTACAAATCTGAATTGTTTCAGAATTGCAAAGATTCTACAGCCCGAGGTATGATAGAATAACTGTCATCTTAAGGGTTATAGGCAATTGGTGGAAATGCGCATGCGTAGTAACAAAATGTTTATTTCCCTTAAATCACTCGGAAATCTAATTCGTTACCTAAACCTGACTCTATATTCTCCTCATACATAAAGATAATATATTCCATTTGAATTAAGAACTTACCCCGTTAGATGACAGTCCTTCTGCCCATACAATCTCTTATATGGTGTCTTGACAAAGATGTGTAAGGCTGAGGTTCCTCTAAACCATCTCTTGGTATTTTATTTTGTCTTAATAAATGACGCCATTTACGACATACAATGGATTTTAAATGACATTTTAAATGCTACAAGATGGTAACAATTTCATGTCCACCACTAATGTGTGTAATCAGGACTGATTTTTTGAACCTGAGTACTCTCTGAGCAGTATGCTATAGAATTAGCTCCCTTAAGGAAATTTCTTTACAACCAAAATACAATTCGATTGCGAATTACAAACAATTTGATTCTTTACGTGGATATTATCCTGTTGTAATACTACAAATCTGCAATGTTTGAGAATTGCAAAGATTCTGCAGCCCGAGGTATGATAGAATAACTGTCATTTTAAGGGCTATAGGCAATTGGTGGAAATGCGCATGCGTAGTAACAAAAAGTTTATTTGCCTTAAATCACTCGGAAATCTAAGGGTTGCAACTAAAATTTTATTCGTTACCTAAACCTGACTCTCTATCCTACTATTGCATATAGATAAAACATTCCAAATGATTTGATAACTTGCCCCCTTAAATGACGATCATTCTGCCCATACAATCTCTTATATGGTGTTTTAAATAAAATCGGTAAGACTTAGTTTACTTGCAACCAACTCTTGGTATTGTATCTTGTCTTCAAAAATGACTACAATCACGACATAAAATGGATCTTAAATGGCATTTTAAATGCTACAAGTTGGTAAAAATTGCATGTCCATCACTAATCTGTGTAATTAGAACTGATTTGTTGAGCTTGAGTACTCTCTGAGCAGTATGCTATAGAATTAGCTGCCTTAAGCGAATATCCTAACAGCCAAAATACAATACGATTGCGAATTACAAACAATTTTATTCTTTACGTGGATATTATCCTGTTGTAATACTACAAATCTGCAATGTTTCAGAATTGCAAAGATTCTGCAGGCCGAGGTATGATAGAACAACTGTCATTTTAGGGGTTATAGGCAATTGGTGGAAATGCGCATGCGTAGTAACAAAACGTTTATTTCCCTTAAATCACTCGGAAATCTAATCGTTGCAAGTAAAATTTTATTCGTTACCTAAAAATGACTTAATATCCTACTATTACATAAAGATAAAACATTCCAAATGATTTGATAACTTACCCCCTTAAATGACGGTCCTTCTGCCCGTACAATCTCTTATATGGTTTTTTAACAAAAATTTTTAAGGCTGAGTTTACTTGCAACCATTTCTTGGTATTGTATCTTGTCTTCAAAAATGACTACATTCACGACATAAAATGGACTTTAAATGACATTTTAAATCCTACAAGATGGTAAAAATTGTATGTCCATTACCAATCTGTGTAATGAGGACTGATTTGTTGAATTTGAAAACACTCTGTGCAGTATGCTATAGAATTAGCTGCCTTAAGCAAATATCTTGACAGCCAAAATACAATACGATTGCGAATTACAAACAATTTGATTCTTTACGTGGATATTATCCTGTTGTAATACTACAAATATGCAATGTTTTAGAATTGCAAAGATTCTGAAAGGCAAGGAATGATAGATTAACTGTCATTTTAAGGGTTATAGGCAATTGGTGGAAATGCGCATGCGTAGTAACAAAAAGTTTATTTCCCTTAAATCACTCGGAAATCTAATCGTTGCAACTAAAATTTTATTCTTTACCTAAACCTGACTATATATCATACTATTACATATAGATAAAACATTCCAAATGATTTGATAACTTACCCCCTTAAATGACGGTCCTTCTGCCCATACAATCTCTTATATGGTGTTTTGACAAAAATCTGTGAGGCTAAGCTTCCTTGCAACCATCTCTTGGTATTGTATATTGTCTTCAAACATGGCTACAATCACGACATAAAATGGATTTTAAATTACATTTTAAATGCTATAAGATGGTAAAAATTGCATGTCCATCACTAATCTGTGTAATGAGGACTTATTTGTTGAATTTGAAAACACTCTGAGCAGTATGCTATAGAATTAGCTGCCTTAAGCAAATATCTTGACAGCCAAAATACAATACGATTGCGAATTACAAACAATTTGATTCTTTACGTGGATATTATCCTGTTGTAATACTACAAATCTGCAATGTTTCAGAATTGCAAAGATTCTGCAGGTCGTGGTATGATAGAATAACTGTCATTTTAAGGGTTATAGGCAATTGGTGGAAATGCGCATACGTAGTAACAAAATGTTTATTTCCCTTAAGTCACTCGGAAATCTAATTCGTTACCTAAACCTGACTCTATATTCTCCTCATACATAAAGATAATATATTCCAATTGATTTAAGAACTTACCCCCTTAGATGACAGTCCTTGTGCCCATACAATCTCTTATATGGTTTGTTGACAAAGATCTGTAAGGCTGAGGTTCCTTGCAACCATCTCTTGGTATTTTATTTTGCCTTAAAAAATGACGCCATTTACTACATACAATGGATTTTATATGACATTTTAAATGCTACAAGATGGAGACAATTTCATGTCCACCACTAATGTGTGTAATCAGGACTGATTTTTTGAACCTGAGTACTCTCTGAGCAGTATGCTATAGAAATAGCTGCCTTAAGCAAATATCTTGACAGCCAAAATACAATTCGATTGCGAATTACAAACAATTTGATTCTTTACGTGGATATTATCCTGTTGTAATACTACAAATCTGCAATGTTTCAGAATTGCAAACATTCTGCAGGCCGAGGTATGATAGAACTACTGTCATTTTAAGGGTTATAGGCAATTGGTGGAAATGCGCATGCGCAGTAACAAAAAGTTTATTTCCCTTAAATCACTCGGAAATCTAATCGTTGCAACTAAAATTTTATTCTTTACCTAAACCTGACTATATATCATACTATTACATATAGATAAAACATTCCAAATGATTTGATAACTTACCCCCTTAAATGACGGTCCTTCTGCCCATACAATCTCTTATATGGTGTTTTGACAAAAATCTGGAAGGCTGAGTCTCCTTGCAACCAACTCTTGGTATTGTATTTGGTCTTCAAACATGGCTACAATCACGACATAAAATGGATTTTAAATTACATTTTAAATGCTATAAGATGGTAAAAATTGCATGTCCATCACTAATCTGTGTAATGAGGACTGATTTGTTGAATTTGAAAACACTCTGAGCAGTATGCTATAGAATTAGCTGCCTTAAGCAAATATCTTGACAGCCAAAATACAATACGATTGCGAATTACAAACAATTTGATTCTTTACGTGGATATTATCCTGTTGTAATACTACAAATCTGCAATGTTTCAGAATTGCAAAGATTCTGCAGGTCGTGGTATGATAGAATAACTGTCATTTTAAGGGTTATAGGCAATTGGTGGAAATGCGCATACGTAGTAACAAAATGTTTATTTCCCTTAAGTCACTCGGAAATCTAATTCGTTACCTAAACCTGACTCTATATTCTCCTTATACATAAAGATAATATATTCCAATTGATTTAAGAACTTACCCCCTTAGATGACAGTCCTTGTGCCCATACAATCTCTTATATGGTTTGTTGACAAAGATCTGTAAGGCTGAGGTTCCTTGCAACCATCTCTTGGTATTTTATTTTGCCTTAAAAAATGACGCCATTTACTACATACAATGGATTTTATATGACATTTTAAATGCTACAAGATGGAAACAATTTCATGTCCACCACTAATGTGTGTAATCAGGACTGATTTTTTGAACCTGAGTACTCTCTGAGCAGTATGCTATAGAAATAGCTGCCTTAAGCAAATATCTTGACAGCCAAAATACAATTCGATTGCGAATTACAAACAATTTGATTCTTTACGTGGATATTATCCTGTTGTAATACTACAAATCTGCAATGCTTCAGAATTGCAAACATTCTGCAGGCCGAGGTATGATAGAACAACTGTCATTTTAAGGGTTATAGGCAATTGGTGGAAATGCGCATGCGCAGTAACAAAAAGTTTATTTCCCTTAAATCACTCGGAAATCTAATCGTTGCAACTAAAATTTTATTCTTTACCTAAACCTGACTATATATCATACTATTACATATAGATAAAACATTCCAAATGATTTGATAACTTACCCCCTTAAATGACGGTCCTTCTGCCCATACAATCTCTTATATGGTGTTTTGACAAAAATCTGGAAGGCTGAGTCTCCTTGCAACCAACTCTTGGTATTGTATCTGGTCTTCAAACATGGCTACAATCACGACATAAAATGGATTTTAAATTACATTTTAAATGCTATAAGATGGTAAAAATTGCATGTCCATCACTAATCTGGGTAATGAGGACTGATTTGTTGAATTTGAAAACACTCTGAGCAGTATGCTATAGAATTAGCTGCTTTAAGCAAATATCTTGACAGCCAAAATACAATACGATTGCGAATTACAAACAATTTGATTCTTTACGTGGATATTATCCTGTTGTAATACTACAAATCTGCAATGTTTCAGAATTGCAAAGATTCTGCAGGTCGTGGTATGATAGAATAACTGTCATTTTAAGGGTTATAGGCAATTGGTGGAAATGCGCATACGTAGTAACAAAATGTTTATTTCCCTTAAGTCACTCGGAAATCTAATTCGTTACCTAAACCTGACTCTATATTCTCCTCATACATAAAGATAATATATTCCAATTGATTTAAGAACTTACCCCCTTAGATGACAGTCCTTGTGCCCATACAATCTCTTATATGGTTTGTTGACAAAGATCTGTAAGGCTGAGGTTCCTTGCAACCATCTCTTGGTATTTTATTTTGCCTTAAAAAATGACGCCATTTACTACATACAATGGATTTTATATGACATTTTAAATGCTACAAGATGGAAACAATTTCATGTCCACCACTAATGTGTGTCATCAGGACTGATTTTTTGAACCTGAGTACTCTCTGAGCAGTATGCTATAGAAATAGCTGCCTTAAGCAAATATCTTGAAATCCAAAACACAATTCGATTGCGAATTACAAACAATTTGATTCTTTACGTGGATATTATCCTGTTGTAATACTACAAATCTGCAATGTTTCAGAATTGCAAACATTCTGCAGGCCGAGGTATGATAGAACAACTGTCATTTTAAGGGTTATAGGCAATTGGTGGAAATGCGCCTGCGCAGTAACAAAAAGTTTATTTCCCTTAAATCACTCGGAAATCTAATCGTTGCAACTAAAATTTTATTCGTTACCTAAACCTGACTCTATATCCTACTATTACATATAGATCAAACATTCCAAATAATTTGATAACCTACCCCATTAAATGACGGTCCTTCTGCCCCTACAATCTCTTATATGGTGTTTTGACAAAAATCTGTAAGGCTGAGTTCCCTTGCAACTAACTATTGGTATTGTATCTTGTCTTCAAAAATGACTACAATCACGACATAAAATGGATTTTAAATGACACTTTAAATGCTAAAAGATGGTAAAAATTGCATGTCCATCACTAATCTGTGTAATGAGGACTGATTTGTTGAATTTAAGTACTCTCTGAGCAGTATGCTATAGAATTAGCTGCCTTAAGCAAATATCTTGACAGCCAAAATACAATACGATTGCGAATTACAAACAATTTGATTCTTTACGTGGATATTATCCAGTTGTAATACTACAAATCTGCAATGTTTCAGAATTGCAAGGATTCTTAAGGCCCAGGTGTGATAGAATTACTGTCATTTTAAGGGTTATAGGCAATTGGTAGATATGCGCATGCGTAGTAACAAAAAGTTTATTTCCCGTAAATCACTCGGAAATCTAATCGTTGCAACTAAAATTTTATTCGTTACCTAAACCTGACTCTATATCCTACTATTACATATAGATAAAACATTCCAAATGATTTGATAACTTACACCCTTAAATGACGGTCCTTCTGCCCATACAATCTCTTATATGGTGTTTTGACAAAAATCTGTAAGGCTGAGTTTCCATGCAACCAACTCTTGGTATTGTATCTTGTCTTCAAAAATGACTACAATCACGACATAAAATGGATTTTAAATGACATTTTAAATGCTACAAGATGGTAAAAATTGCATGTCCATCACTAATCTGTGTAATTAGAACTGATTTGTTGAACTTGAGTACTCTCTGAACAGTATGCTATAGAATTAGCTGCCTTAAGCAAATATCTTGACAGCCAAAATACAATACGATTGCGAATTACAGACAATTTGATTCTATACGTGGATATTATCCTGTGGTAATACTACAAATCTGCAATTTTTCAGAATTCCAAAGAACCTGCAGGCCGAGGTATGATAGAATTACTGTCATTTAAGGGTTATAGGCAATTGGTGGAAATGCGCATGCGTAGTAACAAAAAGTTTATTTCCCTTAAATCACTCGGAAATCTAATCGTTGCAATTAAAATTTTATTCGTTACCTAAACCTGACTCTATATCCTACTATTACATATAGATAAAACGTTCGAAATGATTTGATAACTTCCCTCCTTAAATGACGGTCCTTCTGCCCATACAATCTCTTATATGGAGTTTTGACAAAGATCTGTAAGGCTGAGTTTCCTCTCAACCATCTCTTCGTATTGTATCTTGTCTTCAAAAATGACTACATTCACGACATAAAATGGATTTTAAATGACATTTTAAATGCTACAAGATTGAAACAATTTCATGTCCATCACTAATCTGTGTAATTAGAACTGATTTTTTGAACTTGAGTACTCTCTGAGCAGTATGCTATAGAATTAGCTGCCTTAAGCAAATATCTTGACAGCCAAAATACAATACGATTGCGAATTACAAACAATTTGATTCTTTACGTGGATATTATCCTGTTGTAATACTACAAATCTGCAATGTTTCAGAATTGCAAAGATTCTGCAGGTCGTGGTATGATAGAATAACTGTCATTTTAAGGGTTATAGGCAATTGGTGGAAATGCGCATACGTAGTAACAAAATGTTTATTTCCCTTAAGTCACTCGGAAATCTAATTCGTTACCTAAACCTGACTCTATATTCTCCTCATACATAAAGATAATATATTTCAATTGATTTAAGAACTTACCCCCTTAGATGACAGTCCTTGTGCCCATACAATCTCTTATATGGTTTGTTGACAAAGATCTGTAAGGCTGAGGTTCCTTGCAACCATCTCTTGGTATTTTATTTTGCCTTAAAAAATGACGCCATTTACTACATACAATGGATTTTATATGACATTTTAAATGCTACAAGATGGAAACAATTTCATGTCCACCACTAATGTGTGTAATCAGGACTGATTTTTTGAACCTGAGTACTCTCTGAGCAGTATGCTATAGAAATAGCTGCCTTAAGCAAATATCTTGAAAGCCAAAATACAATTCGATTGCAAATTACAAACAATTTGATTCTTTACGTGGATATTATCCTGTTGTAATACTACAAATCTGCAATGTTTCAGAATTGCAAACATTCTGCAGGCCGAGGTATGATAGAACAACTGTCATTTTAAGGGTTATAGGCAATTGGTGGAAATGCGCATGCGCAGTAACAAAAAGTTTATTTCCCTTAAATCACTCGGAAATCTAATCGTTGCAACTAAAATTTTATTCGTTACCTAAACCTGACTCTATATCCTACTATTACATATAGATCAAACATTCCAAATAATTTGATAACCTACCCCATTAAATGACGGTCCTTCTGCCCCTACAATCTCTTATATGGTTTTTTGACAAAAATCTGTAAGGCTGAGTTCCCTTGCAACTAACTATTGGTATTGTATCTTGTCTTCAAAAATGACTACAATCACGACATAAAATGGATTTTAAATGACACTTTAAATGCTAAAAGATGGTATAAATTGCATGTCCATTACTAATCTGTGTAATTGGAACTGATTTGTTGAACTTGAGTACTCTCTGAGCAGTATGTTATGGAATTAGCTGCCTTAAGCAAATATCTTGACAGCCAAAATACAATACGATTGCGAATTACAAACAATTTGATTCTTTACGTGGATATTATCCTGTTGTAATACTACAAATCTGCAATGTTTCAAAACTGCGAAGATTCTGCAGGCCGAGGTATGATAGAATAACAGTCATTTTAAGTGTTATAGGCAATTGGTGGAAATGCGCATGCGTAGTAACAAAAACTTTATTTCCCATAAATCACTCGGAATTGTAATCGTTGCAACTAAAATTTTATTCGTTACCTAAACCTGACTCTATATCCTACTTTTACATATAGATAAAACATTCTAAATGATTTGATAACTTACCTTCTTGAATGACGTTCCTTCTGCCCATACAATCTCTTATATGGTGTTTTGACAAAAATCTGTAAGGCTGAATTCCTTGCAACCATCTCTTGCCATTGTATCTTGTCTTCAAAGATGACTACAATCACGACATAAAATGGATTTTAAATTACATTTGAAATGCTACAAGATGGTAAAAATTGCATGTCCATCACTAATCTGTGTAATGAGGACTGATTTGTTGAATTTAAGTACTCTCTGAGCAGTATGCTATAGAATTGGCTGCCTTAAGCAAATATCTTGACAGCCAAAATACAATACGATTGCGAATTACAGACAATTTGATTCTTTACGTGGATATTATCCTGTTGTAATACTACAAATCTGCAATGTTTCAAAACTGCGAAGATTCTGCAGGCCGAGGTATGATACAATAACTGTCATTTTAAGGGTTATAGGCAATTGGTGGAAATGCGCATGCGTAGTAACAAAAAGTTTATTTCCCTTAAATCACTCGGAAATCTAATCGTTGCAATTAAAATTTTATTCGTTACCTAAACCTGACTCTATATCCTACTATTACATATAGATAAAACATTCCAAATGATTTGATAACTTCCGTCGTTAAATGACGGTCCTTCTGCCCATACATTCTCTTATATGGTGTTTTGACAAAGATCTGTAGGGCTGACTTTCCTCTTAACCATCTCTTGGTATTGTATCTTGTCTTCAAAAATGACTACATTCACGACATAAAATGGATTTTAAATGACATTTTAAATGCTACAAGTTGGTAAAAATTGCATGTCCATCACTAATCTGTGTAATTAGAACTGATTTGTTGAACTTGAGTACTCTCTGAACAGTATGCTATAGAATTAGCTGCCTTAAGCAAATATCTTGACAGCCAAAATACAATACGATTGCGAATTACAAACAATTTGATTCTTTACGTGGATATTATCCAGTTGTAATACTACAAATCTGCAATGTTTCAGAATTGCAAGGATTCTTAAGGCCCAGGTGTGATAGAATTACTGTCATTTTAAGGGTTATAGGCAATTGGTAGATATGCGCATGCGTAGTAACAAAAAGTTTATTTCCCTTAAATGACTCGGAAATCTAATCGTTGCAATTAAAATTTTATTCGTTACCTAAAGCTGACTCTATATCCTACTATTACATATAGATAAAACATTCCAAATTATTTAATAACTTACCCCCTTTAATGACGTTCCTTCTGCCCATGCAATCTCTTATATGGTGTTTTGACAAAGATCTGTAAGGCTGAGTTTCCTTGCAACCATCTCTTGGTATTGTATCTTGTCTTCACAAATGACTACAATCACGACATAAAATGGATTTTAAATGACATTTTAAATGCTACAAGATGGTAAAAATTGCATGTCCATCACTAATCTGTGTAATGAGGACTGAGTTGTTGAATTTGAGTACTCTCTGAGCAGTATGCTATAGAATTAGCTGCCTTAAGCAAATATCTTGACAGTTAAAATACTATACGATTGCGAATTACAAACAATTTGATTCTTTACGTGAATATTATCCTATTGTAATGCTACAAATCTGCAATGTTTCAGAATTGCAAAGATTCTGCAGGCCGAGGTATGATAGAATAACTGTAATTTTAAGGGTTATAGGCAATTGGTGGAAATGCGCATGCGTAGTAACAAAAAAATCATTTCCCTTAAATCACTCGGAAATCTAAGCGTTGCAACTAAAATTTTATTCGTTACCTAAAAATGACTTAATATCCTACTATTACATATAGATAAAACATTCCAAATTATTTAATAACTTACCCCCTTAAATGACGTTTCTTCTGCCCATACATTCTCTTATATGGTGTTTTGATAAAGATCTGTAAGGCTGACTTTCCTCTTAACCATCTCTTGGTATTGTATCTTGTCTTCAAAAATGACTACATTCACGACATAAAATGGATTTTAAATGACATTTTAAATGCTACAAGATGGTAAAAATTGTATGTCCATTACTAATCTGAGTAATTAGAACTGATTTGTTGAACTTGAGCACTCTCTGAGCAGTATGCTATAGAATTAGCTGCCTTAAGCAAATATGTTGACAGCCAAAATACAATACTATTGCGAATTACAAACAATTTGATTCTTTACTTGCATATTATCCTGTTGTAATACTACAAATCTGCAATGTTTCAGAATTGCAAAGATTCTGCAGGCCGAGGTATGATAGAATAACTGTCATTTTAAGGGTTATAGGCAATTGGTGGAAATGCGCATGCGTAGTAACAAAAAGTTTATTTCCGTTAAATCACTCGGAAATGTAATCGTTGCAACTAAAATTTTATTCGTTACCTAAAAATGACTTAATATCCTACTATTACATAAAGATAAAACATTCCAAATGATTTGATAACTTACCTCCTTAAATGACGGTCCTTCTGCCCATACAATCTCTTATATGGTGTTTTAACAAAAATCTGTAAGGCTGAGTTGCCTTGCAACCAACTCTTGGTATTGTATCTTGTCTTCAAAAATGCCTACAATTACGACATAAAATGGCTTTTAAATGACATTTTAAATGCTACAAGATGGTAAAAATTGCATGTCCATCACTAATCTGTGTAATTAGAACTGATTTTTTGAACTTGAGTACTCTCTGAGCAGTATGCCATAGAATTAGCTGCCTTAAGCAAATATCTTGACAGCCAAAATACAATACGATTGCGAATTACAAACAATTTGATTCTTTACGTGGATATTATCCTGTTGTAATAAAAAAAATCTGCAATATTTCCGAATTGCAAACATTCTGCAGGCCGAGGTATGATAGAATAACTGTCATTTTAAGGGTTATTGGCAATTGGTGGAAATGCGCATGCGTAGTAACAAAAAGTTTATTTCCCTTAAATCACTCGTTAATCTAATCGTTGCAACTAAAATATTATTTGTTACCTAAACCTGACTCTATATCCTACTATTACATATAGATAAAACATTCCAAATTATTTAATAACTTACCCCGTTAAATGACGTTCCTTCTGCCCATGCAATCTCTTATATGGTGTTTTGACAAAGATCTGTAAGGCTGAGTTTCCTTGCAACCATCTCTTGGTATTGTATCTTGTCTTCAAAAATGACTACAATCACGACATAAAATGGATTTTAAATGACATTTTAAATGCTACAAGATGGTAAAAATTGCATGTCCATCACTAATCTGTGTAATGAGGACTGAGTTGTTGAATTTGAGTACTCTCTGAGCAGTATGCTATAGAATTAGCTGCCTTAAGCAAATATCTTGACAGCCAAAATACAATACGATTGCGAATTACAAACAATTTGATTCTTTACGTGGATATTATCCTGTTGTAATACTACAAATCTGCAATGTTTCAGAATTGCAAACATTCTGCAGGCCGACGTATGATAGAAAAACTGTCATTTTAAAGGTTATAGGCAATTGGTGGAAATGGGCATATGTAGTAACAAAAAGTTTATTTCCCTTAAATCACTCGGAAATCTAATCGTTTCAACTCAAATTTTATTCGTTACCTAAACCTGACTCGATATCCTATTAGTACATATAGATAAAACATTCCAAATTTCCATTCCACATTTCCATTCACTCGGAAATCGAATCATTGCAACTAAAACACGCTTGGGCCAGACCACCCCCTCAATTTTTCATTAGAGGCGCGCGGTGAGTAACGGGTAAAATCAAAGATGGCGGCTAATTTAAAGTTCGGTGAAGCCTTCAAAAGCCAATTCAGGGTTTCAAACGCGATCTGTTGACCAGCACTGAATCTGGCGATGATATAGGACGGGTTAACAAGTTTTTCAATGAGCTTGAAGGTGCCTTGGCCGTGTTAGATGAGAAATACATTCATCGCGGTTGAAGATTCTCGACCGTTCAAAGATTAATGCCATTGCGAGGAATGGTTGCAAGATCCCTTATGAAGATGCATGACAAAATCGTTCGTCGGTTACGCACAAGGCCTAGACTTGCCAATCCATGGCGTGGGGAATTTAAAATGGATATGCCGCAGGAGTTGTTTGATTGCATTTCTCAAGACATCATGCAACGCACGAGCTTTGGCCAACGATACCAGGAAAC
This sequence comes from Ricordea florida, assembly GCA_949710005.1. Lineage (NCBI taxonomy): Eukaryota > Metazoa > Cnidaria > Anthozoa > Corallimorpharia > Ricordeidae > Ricordea > Ricordea florida. Next base: position 16,503,293 of record OX453275.1, read on the forward strand.
AAATAATCTAATTGTCTATGAGATAACAGATCTTCGAAAGGCAAAGTATTTATTTGGGAGGATGGATTTGGATGGCTCTGAAGTCGACATTGCTGTCACTTTAAAAAGGTGTGTGGCACCCTCAGAAAATAGCCTTGAGAGGTGTGAAATTTTGGTTTCAAATGACAAGCCCATGGAGTTGAAATTGAACAAGGTAAAAGAATTGTTTGAAGTAAAGTTTCATTATGGGTACTGGAATCAAAGTGGTGTCCCACAGCACTGAACAAACTTGACTTGGCATGTAACTTTTTTTTTATTTTTTTCCTGAGACTGATATAAGGCCTGGGTCAAACGCCCAACTGCACATGATCCAAACTTCACGGCTAAATTTGAATTCGGCTGAATTACCCCTGAATTTTGTACGGTATTTGTAAATTAGCCTTTTTATATCACTGTATTTCTGTAAGCCATGGGAATTGTAAGGCGGCTAGTTCTGTTTTGTAAAGCGCTATAGACATAGCGCTATATAAGTAAATAAATATTAGTATTATTATTAATTTTTGACGTTTGATTCTACGGGCAAACGTACCGGTACTTATAAGTTATTATGAGTCACATGTGAAGTACTGTATTTGACTCAGGCCTGAACAAAGAGACACTGCACCAAAATGGAAGAAAAATATGTCACTTTACTTCCACTAAAACAGCGGTCAAATTGATGACACTTGTTACAGCTTTAATAGTACTCTAAGCATAAAATAAGGTCATAAACGGTTTAATTAGCAATTGTGATCGCAAAAGGTATTTTACATCATGCTTGAAAGCTATTTGAATGATGTACTTAAGCTTTATGTGAAAAGTAAGTTTTTCTTGTTGGTCTAAGAAAAAATCACCTGTGGCACCTGAGCGCTGCTGGAGCACAGCCCTGCCAAATACCTTTCTACAAGGATGGATTTTTTGGTGTCCATTTTGATTGCAACACTATCTGGTGTTGCCAGGCAACCATAGTATATGGCATCTTACAGAATATTATATTACTCTTGGCATCCCAAACCGTGATCATGAACACTACACGTAGAAAAATAATCTTATCCCCTTGCCAGTGACTCAATAACATTGCAAGAATAAAAATATTGTTCTAGTGTTGATCGTTTTTGGACTCAATGGGATGTTTGAACAACTTTTATTTATGTACATATTGTTGCAGTGGCCTAGCAATTATGTCTTTATTTTATTTCCCACAGCAGTGAGCTTAACAAAACTTTAAGGTCATTGGAAATTCCTGGGGGAGGGGGGACTAAAAGAGCTAAGATGTTAGAGGCAATATATGAAAATAAACTGGAATTTCCTGGGGGAGGGGGGAGGGCAAAACCAGAAACCTTCTGTGGGGGGAGTATGATTATTTTCTGGAAGCGCATACACGTAAATATCAACAAGAACACATTTAACAGAGTAATAAAAAGATACATTAGTGCTGAGAAATACCACTGCTGTTCGAATATGCATAATAAAAGGGTACGCATTTGTTTATTGTTACCGTAAATCCTCGAATAATAGTCGTCACTCGATTAATCGCCACCCTCGAATAATCGCCCCTTTCTGAGGCGAAAAAAATAAATAATCGTCCCCAGCTATTATTTGATTTACGGCATCCCTCACAAGGATTAACATCTCCAGCTTTTTTCGGCCTCTTTAAGATAGCAGTTCCTTTAAAGCACTGCATATTTGGCCCTCTACAATGCTTTTCTTTATTAGCTTCATGATACTGCTTGTGCAGATATGGCATCCTTCATCACCAACACTTGACTTTTCCATTCCACAGTAGCAGTACATGGAATGACTGTCTACAACCCTCTTGGGGATGTAAGAGTCACAAACTTTCCTCTTTTCACAGCGATAGGTGATACTGTAGGGATCTAGTTCTCGCAACCACACCAAGGAAACAAATTCGTGTCTGAACACCACCCACCATCTTTGATTTTTGTTTACATTGCAAGTATTTTGCACATAGCTGGCCAGCTTTATGTGTTTCGCTTCCCGGCCTTACGTGGTACGGAATGGCATATCCAATAGTCCAGACTGTGGGACTTATGCCATCAAGCAATAGGCTGCAAGCATGGAAATATTTCTGACAGATGCTCTTCAGTTCTTTCAACTGCTCTGCATTGATTTCCACCCTGGAAAACAGTGATGCACTGTCCCTTAGTTGTAAACCTGAAAATGCTAGGGTGGTGAGTTTCACTTTGATTGAGACTGAAAGATTGGTAATCTTTAAAAGATTGTCAATCAGCAGCCCAAAGTTCCATGAAAACCGTTTGGACTCTAATCCTGTAAAGCGATACGAGAATTGGATGCCTTTCTTTCTTTTCTCGGAGAACCAGCGACAAAAGGTTTTGTACAGGCGTCCACACTTCGCACCCTCTTTTAAGCAATTAAGAAATTTGACTAAAGGACAAGAATGTGGGAGATCTGTTAAAACTACTGCAACCTTCAACTGATTTGCATTTGTGTACTGCATTGCAACGGTCAGGCACATTAAGAACCAGTGCTGCCAGCCATTGTTGACATTGTGAAGTGGATCAGGCTTGATTCGATCAACATATTTTCCAAGGACTGGCACAAATTCTTGTCTTGACTTACTATGTGCTATGAACTTTGTTACATCACCCCTCTGCTTTCCATTTGGGTCCCGTAGTTTTTTCTTAAAATTGTCAACTTTGGCTGCCATTTCTAATCGCTTTTTATAATCCCATGGTTGCCATGTTGATTCTGGCCCTCCTATGGAGCCAAAAAGTTTGTTCTTGTTGGTCTGGGAGACATTCGCAAATGGGGAAAAATATGTTGCAGCATTGGATAATTCTCCTGAGAAAGTAGACGCCCACTTCATATCACATGGAATCAACTTGAATGTGAATCTCACCTCCTTGCCTTTCTCAGTGGTCAACAGTTTTCCCTCCATCTCTTCCATTTCTTTGGTGAGCTGCAGAGTGTAGGCTTTCAAAACTGGGTGATCCTCTGCGCAATTTGCCCCCAGAAGTAAATGGTTATCATTGCAACTCTGTACACGGTTAAGCAGATTGAGGATACTGATCAAGTAGGCTAAAAGAAAGATGAACAACAATAATGAATAATTATTATTAATTATTATGTTTGCAAACATATATTTATGTTATTTGCTTTATTGATTTTTGCTGTCTTTTATAGCTCACTAAATATCTTAAACTGGCTAACTCTGAGCAGATTAGCTCCTAATGGAAAAACTCATTAGCTAAACTTATTCATGAACTTAACTTGATAAACTAGCTCTCTAACATAATACCATAAAATCCTGGTTAATAGCTCCCTCTCCCCGCACCCCAGGTTATAGGCCCATCAACCTATAAACAGAAAAAAATATTTATAGTCTGCTTATTTGCCCCCGTCCTTCCCCCTCCCCCAACTTATAAGCCCAGGGCTTATAACAGGGATTTTACGGTAGCTCAACTAAACTAGTGTACCTGTCGCGGTGTCGTCTTTACCGAATGGGGCACCATCTGCTCCTACAGCAACCCACAGTAGTCCTTCCTCGCCATTGAACCAATGAAGCATGGGGGCTTGTTTGTGAAGATCAAAATATAGATCGGCGAGCTTTAGTACAAATTATTTCAGGGGTCTGTACACACCAGAAACAGATTCCAATGACAGTTCTGTTGCCAATGTTTGTAAATCTTTTACTTCTCCAATATCAACTGTTTTTAAATAGTTCATCAGAGTTTTATATGGCAAAATTTTTGGGACTTCAACCCCCGGGAGAATTTCTGCTTTCTCATTTTTTCTTTTTGTCTTAGTTGGCTCACTCACTAAATCAGAACTATTTCTAACACTTGTGTACTTCCTCTTTCCTAGCAGTCCACTCTCATACAGCACACGCATACTTCTGATCTGGTTTGCCTGGCTTTTTTCATAATCTTTGACCTTGCACTTCAAAAGCCTTGGTATTACTGAATTCATGCATCGTTTTGAATTGGACACATATTCTTTTATCTCTTCATTTTCTGCTGATCCGACCAAAGTTGTCCACAGGCCATCGTTAACTGCTTTTCTTTTTTCACTCTCTGGAGTGAACACATGAATGTTACAGTGAATGGCTTTTAAAGCGTGAACTGTTTTTTTGTTTTCGTCTCCAGCACTGAGCAGATGACAGATTTAATTTTTCACTATTACCCGGCATTATTTTGCTGGACACACTTGGTTTTCTTGCTATCTTGCTGGACACACTTGTGCTTTCAAACTGATCTGTAGTTACATCAAGTTCTTTAATCTGTAAAAAGAATCAGATTATAATTTTGAATTTTAAGCGTCTAACTGTGCATGTCTGTGATGTATGTCATGCATGACTGTACAACAACAACAACAGCAACAACAGTTTATTTCAACTACTGTAAACTGAAAGAATTTACAAGATTGTAGTTATAAATATATATAAATTAAACAGTACAGTACATACAGTAGTGGGACACCCAAAATAACTAAAAAGCTAAACTACTTGGGTGACCAAAATTATAATAATTAAAAATGTAAGAGTCAGGAAAGAGGCACAACAAATACATTGGTACACATAAATATCACAAACTTGGTACAAGATTAGATATACAAAACAAAACAAAATAAATAGATATAAACCATCAAAATATCAGTAAAGATTAATAGAGACTAATGAAATACGAAGTTAGTTCTTTTTTAATTTGATTAAAAGTACAAAACTTGAATCTTTCATCGAGTTCATTCCATAATTTAGGTCCATTAAATCGAATATTAAATTTGCCATAATTTGTTCGAATTTTTGGAAGATAGAAAGTAGATCTAGATGCAAAGCGAGTATTTACATTATGTTTACAAGATGCTTTGACAAAAAAAGAATCAAAGATCTTAGGTAGTTTGCCAGTACTAAACTGGTGCATGAAAAGGAGAGTTTGAAGCTTAGTATAATCTTGAGGTTTAAGAAGATTAAGCTTAGCAAACAAAGGACTTTTATCTGCATCAAAATTTGAGAAAGTAATTAAACGGATTGTTTTCCTTTGTATTATTTGAAGTGGTTTAATATTATAATCATAAGTGTTGCCCCAAATTATACAGCCGTAGGAGAGAAAAGGAAGAATAATGGCATGGTATAATTGAACTAGTGTTTTCGTATTAACAAAATGTCTAATCTTAGATAGGACACCAATACCCCTAGATATTTTTTTTGAAATTTGTTGAATTTGTTCTTTCCAATTGAGATGACAGTCTATGAGAATGCCAAGGTATTTAACACTCTTTTGTTAATTAATTGGCTTACCATTTATTTCAATGTTCAAGGAATTGTTTACCTTTTTTTGATAAGGATGAAATATTACAAAATGTGTTTTAGTAATATTGAGAGATAGTTTGTTGGCACGAAGCTATAGGCTAATTTCACTGAGTTCTCTATTAACATTTTGCTCTAGATGTTGTAAATCACCATGGGTATAAAATAGATTAGAATCATCAGCAAATAAATGGAAATCAAAAATAGATGAACAATTAGTGAAATCATTAATATAAATCAGGAATAATACTGGGCCAAGCACAGAGCCTTGTGGTACCCCACATGTTATTTGCACATGTCTTTTCTTGTGGACCAGGCCATCGACTAGGTCTAAGGATGAAAATATCCGGACAAACCATGCAGGACTCCAAGTCCAGTGGACCACTTTTATGGAACCGGTCAATGGACCCGGTCCAGGTCAAGATACAACAACAACAATTTTAAGGTACTTCGATTTGTATGCATGGCATTATAATTACCTACATTTCTATAACAATAGTCAAAAAGCAGCATTACTGATCTACCCACAAAGGGATACACACACTACAGTATTGACAAGTAGATTGACACAAACATACACACATACACACACACACACACCTAGCTTGAACCAGGGTCCATGTTTTGTCCTACCTCTGAATATTTGAGAATTTTATCTATATCTTACCTTCCTTTTCCTTCTCAGAACTTTATTTCTGTTAGCATTTAGCTGCTTTGTGAGTTCTTCTAATTCCTCTGTCACAGTTTTGAGCTCTTTGCTCTTTTCAGCCTTCATATCAAGTTGTAATTCATAGCGAATCTTTTTGGCATGTTGATATTTTCCTATGGGAAATCGCCTCTTTCCTGATGGCGACGGTGTGCTGAAAGACACTATGACAAGTAACACTGCACTTTCCAACAAAGAAAGTATCGTACTAAAATCGTATCATTTTAGATTCTTACCTAACGCTACCATTTCGCCAAAAAAACATAGTTTAAACTCCCCATTCGCGGTCTTCTTCGACAGGAAAATTGTTGTCAGCAACAGCTTCTTTCTCACCGGTGTGCGTCGCCATTTCGTTATGTACAAAGGCAAGTTATATACGAAAAAAAAGCGTATTCCTTCAACAAAAAGAAACTTCCCGCCATAATGCAATTGTAGGTACCCAGTGTTCACACGGCCGGCTTTTTCTTACCTACCCAGAGGGGAAATGGGCAGCCATTTTCAACCCAGAAGCCTTTGCACGCCTGAAAGCCGCAATCTTGAATTTTTATTTGTCACGCACAGATGACCGCTTGGAGGGGTGGTCTGCCCCCGGCGTGAAATTTTATTCGTTACCTAAACCAGACTCTATATCCTACTATTACATATAGATAAAACATTCCAAATGATTTGATAACTTACCCCCTTAAATGACGGTCCTTCTGCCCATACAATCTCTTATATGGTGTTTTGACAAAAATCTGTGAGGCTGAGTTTCCTTGCAACCATCTCTTGGTATGGTATCTTGTCTTCAAAAATGACTACAATCACGGAATAAAATGGATTTTAAATGACATTTTAAATGCTACAAAATGGTAAAAATTGAATGTCCATCACTAATCTGTGTAATGAGGACTGATTTGTTGAATTTGAGTACTCTCTGAGCAGTATGCTATAGAAATAGCTGCCTTAAGCAAATATCTTGACAGCCAAAATACTATACGATTGCGAATTACAAACAATTTGATTCTTTACGTGGATATTATCCTGTTGTAATACTACAAATCTGCAATGTTTCAGAATTGCAAAGATTCTGCAAGCCGACGTATGATAGAATAACTGTCATTTTAAGGGTTATAGGCAATTGGTGCAAATGCGCATGCGTAGTAACAAAAAGTTTATTTCCCTTAAATCACTAGAAAATCTAATCGTTGAAACTAAATTTTTATTCGTTACCTAAACCTGACTCTATATCCTACTATTACATATAGATAAAACATTCCAATAGATTTGATAACTTACCCCCTTAAATGACGGTCCTTCTGCCCAAAACAATCTCTTATATGGTGCTTTGACAAAAATCTGTGACGCTGAATTTCCCTGCAACAATCTCTAGGTATTGCATCTTGTCTTCAAAAATGACTACAATCACGACATAAAATGGATTTTAAATAAGATCTTAAATGCTACAAGATGTTAAAAATTGCATGTCCATCACTATTCTGTGTAATGAGGACTGATTTGTTGAATTTGAGTACTCCCATAGCAGTATGCTATAGAATTAGCTGCCTTAAGCAAATATCTTGACAGCCAAATTACAATACGATTGCGAATTACAAACAATTTGATTCTTTACGTGGATATTATCATGTTGTAATACTACAAATCTGCAATGTTTCAGAATTGCAAAGATTCTGCAGGCCGAGGTATGATAGAATAACTGTCCTTTTAAGGGTTATAGGTAATTAATTGAAATGCGCATGCGTAGTAACAAAAAGTTTATTTCCCTTAAATCACTCGGAAATCTAATCGTTGCAACTAAAATTTTATTCGTTACCTAAACCTGACTCTATATCCTACTATTACCTATAGGTAAAACATTCCAAATGATTTGATACCTTACCCCCTTAAATGACGTTCCTTCTGCCGATACAAACTCTTATATGGTTTTTTGACAAAAATCTGTGAGGCTGAGTTTCCTTGCAACCATCTCTTGGTATTGTATGTTGTCTTCAAAAATGACTATAATCACGACATAAAATGGATTTTAAATGACATTTTAAATGCGACAAGAGGGTAAAAAGTGCATGTCCATCACTAATCTGTGTAATCAGGTCTGATTTGTTAAATTTAAGTGCTCTCTAAGCAGTATGCTATAGAATTAGCTGCCTTAAGCAAATATCTTGACAGCCAAAATACAATACGATTGCCAATTACAAACAATTTGATTCTTTACGTGGATATTATCATGGTGTAATACTACAAATCTGCAATGTTTCAGGATTGCAAAGATTCTGCAGACCGACGAATTATAGAATAACTGTCATTTTAAGGGTTATAGGCAATTGGTGGAAATGCGCATGCGTAGTAACAAAAAGTTTATTTCCCTTAAATCACTCTGAAATCTAATCGTTGCAACTAAAATTTTATTCGTTACCTAAACCTGACTCTATATCCTACTATTACATATAGATAACACATTCCAAATGATTTGATAACTTACCCCTCTAAATGACGGTCCTTCTGCCCATACAATCTCTTATATGGTGTTTTGACAAAAATCTGTGAGGCTGAGTTTCCCTGCAACCATCTCTTGGTATTGTATCCTTTCTTCAAAAATGACTGCAATCAGGACATAAAATGGATTTTAAATGACATTTTAAATGCTACAAGATGGTAAAAATTGCAAGTCCATCACTAATCTGTGTAATGAGGACTGATTTGTTAAATTTGAGTACTCTCTGAGCAGTATGCTATAGAATTAGCTTCCTTAAGCAAATATCTTGACAGCCAAAATACAATACGATTGCGAATTACAAACAATTTGATTTTTTACATGGATATTACCTGCTGTAATACTACAAATCTGCAATGTTTCAGAATTGCAAAGATTCTGCAGGCCGACGTATGATAGAATAACTGTCATTTTAAGGGTTATAGGCAATTGGTGGAAATGCGCATGCGTAGTAACAAAAAGTTTATTTCCCTTAAATGACTCGGAAATCTAATCGTTGCAACTAAAATTTTATTCGTTACCTAAACCTGCTCTATATCCTACTATTACATATAGATAAAACATTTCAAATAATATGATAACTTACCCCATTAAATGACGGTCCTTCTGTCCATACAATCTCTTATATGGTGTTTTGACAAAAAACTGTAAGGCTGAGTTTCTTTGGAACCATCTCTTGGTATTGTATCTTGTCTTCAAAAATGACTACAATCACGACATTAAAATGGATTTTAAATGACATTTTAAATGCTACAAGATGGTAAAAATTGCATGTCAAACACTAATCTGTGTAATGAGGACTGATTTGTTGAATTTGAGTACTCTCTGAGCAGTATGCTATAGAATTAGCTGCCTTAAGCAAATATCTTGACAGCCAAAATACAATACGATTGCGAATTACAAACAATTTGATTCTTTACGTGGATATTACCTGTTGTAATACTACAAATCTGCAATGTTTCAGAATTACAAAGATTCTGCAGGCCGACGTATGATAGAATAACTGTCATTTTAAGGGTTATAGGCAATTGGTGGAAATGCGCATGCGTAGTAACAAAAACTTTATTTCCCTTCAATAACTCGGAAATCTAATCGTTGCAACTAAACTTTTATTTGTTACCTAAACCTGACTCTATATCCTACTATTACATATAGATAAAACATTTCAAATAATATGATAACTTACCCCATTAAATGGTGGTCCTTCTGCCCGTACAATCTCTTATATGGTGTTTTGACAAAAACCTGTGAGGCTGAGTTTCTTTGCAACCATCTCTTGGTATTGTATCTTGTCTTCAAAAATGACTACAATCACGACTTTAAGATGGATTTTAAATGACATTTTAAATGCTACAAAATGGTAAAAATTGCATGTCCATCACTAATCTGTGTAATCAGGACTGATTTGTTAAATTTAAGTGCTCTCTAAGCAGTATGCTACAGAATTAGCTGCCTTAAGCAAATATCTTGACATCCAAAATACAATACGATTGCGAATTACAAACAATTTGATTCTTTACGTGGCTATTATCATGGTGTAATACTACAAATCTGCAATGTTTCAGAAATGCAAAGCTTCTGCACCCGACGTATGTTAGAATAACTGTCATTTTAAGGGTTATAGGCAATTGGTGGAAATGCGCATGGGTAGTAACCAAAAAGTTTATTTCCCTTAAATCACTCGGAAATCTACTCGTTGCAACTAAAATTTTATTCGTTACCTAAACCTGACTCTATATCCTACTATTACCTATAGGTAAAACATTCCAAATGATTTGATACCTTACCCCCTTAAATGACGTTCCTTCTGCCGATACAAACTCTTATATGGTTTTTTGACAAAAATCTGTGAGGCTGAGTTTCCTTGCAACCATCTCTTGGTATTGTATGTTGTCTTCAAAAATGACTATAATCACGACATAAAATGGATTTTAAATGACATTTTAAATGCGACAAGAGGCTAAAAAGTGCATGTCCATCACTAATCTGTGTAATCAGGACTGATTTGTTAAATTTAAGTGCTCTCTAAGCAGTATGCTATAGAATTAGCTGCCTTAAGCAAATATCTTGACAGCCAAAATACAATACGATTGCCAATTACAAACAATTTGATTCTTTACGTGGATATTATCCTGTTTTAATACTACAAATCTGCAATGTTTCAGAATTGCAAAGATTCTGCAGGCCGACGTATGATAGAATAACTGTCATTTTAAGGGTTATAGGCAATTGGTGGAAATGCGCATGCGTAGTAACAAAAAGTTTATTTCCCTTAAATCACTCTGAAATCTAATCGTTGCAACTAAAATTTTATTCGTTACCTAAACCTGACTCTATATCCTACTATTACATATAGATAACACATTCCAAATGATTTGATAACTTACCCCTCTAAATGACGGTCCTTCTGCCCATACAATCTCTTATATGGTGTTTTGACAAAAATCTGTGAGGCTGAGTTTCCCTGCAACCATCTCTTGGTATTGTATCCTTTCTTCAAAAATGACTGCAATCACGACATAAAATGGATTTTAAATGACATTTTAAATGCTACAAGATGGTAAAAATTGCAAGTCCATCACTAATCTGTGTAATGAGGACTGATTTGTTAAATTTGAGTACTCTCTGAGCAGTATGCTATAGAATTAGCTTCCTTAAGCAAATATCTTGACAGCCAAAATACAATACGATTGCGAATTACAAACAATTTGATTTTTTACATGGATATTACCTGCTGTAATACTACAAATCTGCAATGTTTCAGAATTGCAAAGATTCTGCAGGCCGACGTATGATAGAATAACTGTCATTTTAAGGGTTATAGGCAATTGGTGGAAATGGGCATGCGTAGTAACAAAAAGTTTATTTCCCTTAAATGACTCGGAAATCTAATCGTTGCAAATAAAATTTTATTCGTTACCTAAACCCTACTCTATATCCTACTATTACATATAGATAAAACATTTCAAATAATATGATATTTTACCCCATTAAATGACGGTCCTTCTGTCCATACAATCTCTTATATGGTGTTTTGACAAAAAACTGTAAGGCTGAGTTTCTTTGGAACCATCTCTTGGTATTGTATCTTGTCTTCAAAAATGACTACAATCACGACATTAAAATGGATTTTAAATGACATTTGAAATGCTACAAGATGGTAAAAATTGCATGTCAAACACTAATCTGTGTAATGAGGACTGATTTGTTGAATTTGAGTACTCTCTGAGCAGTATGCTATAGAATTAGCTGCCTTAAGCAAATATCTTGACAGCCAAAATACAATACGATTGCGAATTACAAACAATTTGATTCTTTACGTGGATATTACCTGTTGTAATACTACAAATCTGCAATGTTTCAGAATTGCAAAGATTCTGCAGGCCGACGTATGATAGAATAACTGTCATTTTAAGGGTTATAGGCAATTGGTGGAAATGCGCATGCGTAGTAACAAAAAGTTTATTTCCCTTGAATGACTCGGAAATCTAATCGTTGCAACTAAAATTTTATTCGTTACCTAAACCTGACTCTATATCCTACTATTACATATAGATAAAACATTTCAAATAATATGATAACTTACCCCATTAAATTACGGTCCTTCTGCCCATACAATCTCTTATATGGTGTTTTGACAAAAAACTGTAAGGCTGAGTTTCTTTGGAACCATCTCTTGGTATTGTATCTTGTCTTCAAAAATGACTACAATCACGACATTAAAATGGATTTTAAATGACATTTTAAATGCTACAAGATGGTAAAAAGTGCATGTCAAACACTAATCTGTGTAATGAGGACTGATTTGTTGAATTTGAGTACTCTCTGAGCAGTATGCTATAGAATTAGCTGGCTTAAGCAAATATCTTGACAGCCAAAATACAATACGATTGCGAATTACAAACAATTTGATTCTTTACGTGGATATTATCCTGTTGTAATACTACAAATCTGCAATGTTTCAGAATTGCAAAGATTCTGCAGGCCGACGTATGATAGAATAACTGTCATTTTATGGGTTATAGGCAATTGGTGGAAATGCGCATGCGTAGTAACAAAAAGTTTATTTCCCTTAAATGACTCGGAAATCTAATCGTTGCAACTAAAATTTTATTCGTTACCTAAACCTGACTCTATATCCTACTATTACATATAGATAAAACATTTCAAATAATATGATAACTTACCCCATTAAATGGTGGTCCTTCTGCCCGTACAATCTCTTATATGGTGTTTTGACAAAAACCTGTGAGGCTGAGTTTCTTTGCAACCATCTCTTGGTATTGTATCTTGTCTTCAAAAATGACTACAATCACGACTTTAAGATGGATTTTAAATGACATTTTAAATGCTACAAAATGGTAAAAATTGCATGTCCATCACTAATCTGTGTAATCAGGACTGATTTGTTAAACTTGAGTACCTTCTGGGCAGTATGCTATAGAATTAGCTGCCTTAACCAAATATCTTGACATCCAAAATACAATACGATTGCGAATTACAAACAATTTGATTCTTTACGTGGCTATTATCATGGTGTAATACTACAAATCTGCAATGTTTCAGAAATGCAAAGCTTCTGCAGGCCGACGTATGTTAGAATAACTGTCATTTTAAGGGTTATAGGCAATTGGTGGAAATGCGCATGGGTAGTAACCAAAAAGTTTATTTCCCTTAAATCACTCGGAAATCTACTCGTTGCAACTAAAATTTTATTCGTTACCTAAACCTGACTCTATATCCTACTATTACCTATAGGTAAAACATTCCAAATGATTTGATACCTTACCCCTCTAAATGACGGTCCTTCTGCCCATACAATCTCTTATATGGTGTTTTGACAAAAATCTGTGAGGCTGAGTTTCCCTGCAACCATCTCTTGGTATTGTATCCTTTCTTCAAAAATGACTGCAATCACGACATTAAGATGGATTTTAAATGACATTTTAAATGCTACAAAATGGTAAAAATTGCATGTCCATCACTAATCTGTGTAATCAGGACTGATTTGTTAAACTTGAGTACCTTCTGGGCAGTATGCTATAGAATTAGCTGGCTTAAGCAAATATCTTGACAGCCAAAATACAATACGATTGCGAATTACAAACAATTTGATTCTTTACGTGGATATTATCCTGTTGTAATACTACAAATCTGCAATGTTTTAGAATTGCAAGGATTCTGCAGGCCGACGTATGATAGAATAACTGTCATTTTAAGGGTTATAGGCAATTGGTGGAAATGCGCATGCGTAGTAACAAAAAGTTTATTTCCCTTAATTCACTATGAAAACTAATCGTTGCAACTAAAATTTTATTCGTTACCTAAGCCTGACTCTATATCCTACTAGTACATATAGATAAAACATTTTAATTGATTTAATAACTTACCCCCTTAAATGACGGTCCTGCTGCCGATACAATCTCTTATATGGTGTTTTGACAAAAATCTGTGAGGCTGAGTTTCCTTGCAACCATCTCTTGGTATTGTATTTTGTCTTACAAAATGACTACAATAACGACATAAAATGGATTTTAGATGACATTTTAAATGCTACAAGATGGTAAAAATTGCATGTCCATCACTAATCTGTGTAATGAGGACTTATTTGTTGAATTTGAGTACTCTCTGAGCAGTGCGCTGTAGAATGAGCTGCCTTAAGCAAATATCTTGACAGCCAAAATACAATACGATTGCGAATTACAAACAATTTGATTCTTTACGTGGATATTATCCTGTTGTAATACTACAAATCTGCAATGTTTCAGAATTGCAAAGATTCTGCAGGCCGACGTATGATAGAATAACTGTTCTTTTAAGGGTTATAGGCAATTGGTGGAAATGCGCATGCGTAGTAACAAAAAGTTTATTTCCCTTAAGTCACTCGGAAATCTAATCGTTGCAACTAAAACTTTATTCGTTACCTAAACCTGACTCTATATTCTACTAGTACATATAGATAAGACATTCCAAATGATTTGATAACTTACCCCCTTAAATGACGGTCCTTCTGCCCATACAATCTCTTATATGGTGTTTTGACAAAAATCTGTGAGGCTGAGTTTCCTTGCAACCATCTCTTGGTATTGTATCTTGTCTTACAGGAAAATGACTACAATAACGACATGAAATGGATTTTAAATGACATTTTAAATGCTACAAGATGGTAAAAATATCATGTCCATCACTAATCTGTGTAATGAGGACTTATTTGTTGAATTTGAGTACTCTCTGAGCAGTATGCTGTAGAATTAGCTGCCTTAAGCAAATATCTTGAAAGCCAAAATACAATACGATTCCGAATTTCAAACAATTTGATTCTTTACGTGGATATTATCCTGTTGTAATACTACAAACCTGCAATGTTTCAGAATTGCAAAGATTCTGCAGGGCAACGTATGATAGAGTAACTGTCATTTTAAGGGTTATAGGCATTTGGTGCGCATGCGCAGTAACAAAAAGTTTACTTCCCTGAAATCACTCGGAAATCTAATCGTTGCAACTAAAATTTTATTCGTTACCTAAACCTGACTCTATATCCTACTATTACATATAGATAAAACATTCCAAATGATTTGATAACTTATCCCCTTAAATGACGGTCCTTTGCCCATACAATCTCATATATGGTGTTTTAACAAAAATCTGTAAGGCTGAGTTTCCTTGCAACCATCTCTTGGTATTGTATCTTGTCTTCAAAAATGCCTACAATCACGACATAAAATGGATTTTAAATGACATTTTAAATGCTACAAGATGGTAAAATTTGCATGTCCATCACTAATCTGTGTAATTGGAACTGATTTTTTTAAACTTGAGTACTCTCTGAGCAGTATGCAATGGAATTAGCTGCCCTAAGCAAATATCTTGACAGCCAAAATACAATACGATTGCGAATTACAAACAATTTGATTCTTTACGTGAATATTATCCTGTTGTAATACTACAAATCTGCAATGTTTCAGAATTGCAAAGATTCTGCAGGCCGAGGTATGATAGAATAACTGTCATTTTAAGGGTTATAAGCAATTAATGGAAATGCGCATGCGTAGTAACAAAAATTTTATTTCCCTTAAGTCACTCGGAAATCTAATCGTTGCAACTAAAATTTTATTCGTTACCTAAACCTGACTCTATATCCTACTATTACATATAGATAAAACATTCCAAATGATTTGATAACTTACCCCCTTAAATGACGGTCCTTCTGCCAATATAATCTCTTATATGGTGTTTTGAAAAAAATCTGTAAGGCTGAGTTTACTTGCAACCAACTCTTGGTATTGTATCTCTTTGTCAAAAATGACTACAATCACGACATAAAATGGATTTTAAATGACATTTTAAATGCTACAAGATGGTAAAAATTGCATGTCCATCACTAATCTGTGTAATTAGAACTGATTTGTTGAACTTGAGTACTCTCTGAGCAGTATGCTATAGAATTAGCTGCCTTAAGCAAATATCTTGACAGCCAAAATACAATACGATTGCGAATTACAAACAATTTGATTCTTTACGTGGATATTATCCTGTTGTAATACTACAAATCTGCAATGTTTCAGAATTGCAAAGATTCTGCAGGCCAAGGTATAATAGAATAACAGTCATTTTAAGGGTTATAGGCAATTGATGAAGTGCGCATGCGTAGTAACAAAAAGTTTATTTCCCTTAAATCACTCGGAGATCTAATCGTTGCAACTAAAATTTTATTCGTTACCTAAACCTGACTCTATATCCTACTATTACATATAGATAAAACATTCCAAATGATTTGATAACTTACCCCCTTAAATGACGGTCCTCCTGCCCATACAATCTCTTATATTGTGTTTTGACAAAAATCTGTAAGGCTGAGCTTCCTTGCAACCATCTCTTGGTATTGTATCTTGTCTTTAAAAATGACTATAATTACGACATAAAATGGATTTTAAATGACATTTTAAATGCTACAAGATGGTAAAAATTGCATTTTCATCACTAATCTGTGTAATGAGGACTGATTTGTTGAATTTGAGTACTCTCTGAGCAGTATGCTATAGAACTAGCTGCCTTAAGCAAATGTCTTGACAGCCAAAATAGAATACGATTGCGAATTACAAACAATTTGATTCTTTACGTGGATATTATCCTGTTGCAATACTACAAATCTGCAATGTTTCAGAATTGCAAAGATTCTGTAGGCCGAGGTATGATAGAATGACTGTCATTATAAGGGTTATAGGCGATTTGTGGAAATGCGCATGCGTAGTAACAAAAAGTTTATTTCCTTTAAATCTCTCGGAAATTTGATCGTTGGAACTTAAATTTTATTCGTTACCTAAACCTGACTGTATATCCTAGTATTACATATAGATAAAACATTCCAAATGATTTAATAACTTACCCCCTTAAATGACGTTCCTTCTGCCCATACAATCTCTTATCTGGTGTTTTGACAAAAATCTGTAAGGCTGAGTTTCCTCTCAACCAACTCTTGGTATTGTATCTTGTCCTAAAAAATGACTACGATCACGAAATAAAATGGATTTTAAATGACATTTAAAATGCTACAAGATGGTAAAAATTGCATGTCCATCACTAATCTGTGTAATGAGGATTGATTTGTTGAACTTGAGTACTCTCTGAGCAGTATGCTATACAGTTAGCTGCCTTCAGAAAATATCTTGACAGCCAAAATACAATACGATTGCGAATTACAAACAATTTGATTCTTTACGTGGATATTATCCTGTTGTAATACTAGAAATCTGCAATGTTTCAAAACTGCGAAGATTCTGCAGGCCGAGGTATGATAGAATAACTGTCATTTTAGGGGTTATAGGCAATTGGTGGAAATGCGCATGCGTAGTAACAAAAAGTTTATTTCCCCTAAATCATTCGGAAATCTAATCGTTGCAACTAAAATTTTATTTGTTACCTAAACCTGACTCTATACCCTACTATTACATATAGATAAAACATTCCAAATGATTTGATAACTTACCTCCTTAAATGACGGTCCTTCTGCCCATACAATCTCTTATATGGTGTTTTGACAAAAATCTGTAAGGCTGAGTTGCCTTGCAACCAACTCTTGGTATTGTATTTTGTCTTCAAAAATGACTACAATCACGACATAAAATGGATTTTAAATGACATTTTAAATGCTACAAGAAGGTAAAAATTGCATGTCCATCACTAATATGTGTAATTGGAACTGATTTGTTGAACTTCTGTACTCTCTAAGCAGTATGCTTTACAATTAGCTGCCTTTAGCAAATATCTTGACAGCCAAAATACAATACGATTGCGAATTACAAACAATTTGATTCTTTACGTGGATCTTATTCTGTTGTAATGCTACAACTCTGCAATGTTTCAAAATTTCAAAGAATCTGCAGGCCGAGGTATGATAGAATAACTGTCATTATAAAGGTTATAAGCAATTGGTGGAAATGCGCATGCGTAGTAACAAAAAGTTTATTTCCCCTAAATCATTCGGAAATCTAATCGTTGCAACTAAAATTTTATTTGTTACCTAAACCTGACTCTATACCCTACTATTACATATAGATAAAACATTCCAAATTATTTGATAACTTACCCACTTAAATGACGGTCCTACTGCCCATACAATCTCTTATATGGTGTTTTGACAAAAATCTGTCAGGCTGAATTCCTTGCAACCATCTCTTGGTATTGTATCTTGTCTTAAATTTGACTACAATCACGACATAAAATGGATTTTAAATGACATTTTAAATGCTACAAGATTGTAAAAATTGCATGTCCATGACTAATCTGTGTAATTAGAACTGATTTGTTGAACTTGAGTACTCTCTGAGAAGTATGCTATAGAATTAGCTGCCTTAAGTAAATATCTTGACAGCCAAAATACTATACGATTGCGAATTACAAACAATTTCATTCTCTACGTGGATATTATCCTATTGTAATGCTACAAATGTGCAATGTTTCAGAATTGCAAAGATTCTGCAGCCCGAGGTACGATAGAATAACTGTCATTTTAAGGGTTATTGGCAATTGGTGGAAATGCGCATGCGTAGTAACAAGAACTTTTTTCTTTTAAATTACTCGGAAATCTAATCGTTGCAACTAAAATTTTATTTGTTACCTAAACGTGACTCTATATCCTACTATTACATATAGATAAAACATTCCAAATGATTTGATAACTTACCCCCTTAAATGACGTTCCTTCTGCCCATACAATCT
This sequence comes from Ricordea florida, assembly GCA_949710005.1. Classification (NCBI taxonomy): domain Eukaryota; kingdom Metazoa; phylum Cnidaria; class Anthozoa; order Corallimorpharia; family Ricordeidae; genus Ricordea; species Ricordea florida. The sequence goes on from OX453275.1 coordinate 16,522,013, forward strand.
CTTATATGGTGTTTTGACAAAAATCTGTAAGGCTGAATTCCTTGCAATCATCTCTTGGTATTGTATCTTGTCCTAAAAAATGACTACGATCACGAAATAAAATGGATTTTAAATGACATTTAAAATGCTACAAGAAGGTAAAAATTGCATGTCCATCACTAATATGTGTAATTGGAACTGATTTGTTGAACTTCAGTACTCTCTAAGCAGTATGCTTTACAATTAGCTGCCTTTAGCAAATATCTTGACAGCCAAAATACAATACGATTGCGAATTACAAACAATATCATTCTTTACGTGGATATTATTCTGTTGTAATGCTACAACTCTGCAATGTTTCAAAATTTCAAAGAATCTGCAGGCCGAGGTATGATAGAATAACTGTCATTATAAAGGTTATAGGCAATTGGTGGAAATGCGCATGCGTAGTAACAAAAAGTTTATTTCCCCTAAATTACTCGGAAATCTAATCGTTGCAACTAAAATTTTATTTGTTACCTAAACGTGACTCTATATCCTACTATTACATATAGATAAAACATTCCAAATGATTTGATAACTTACCCCCTTAAATGACGTTCCTTCTGCCAATACAATCTCTTATATGGCGTTTTGACAAAAATCTGTAAGGCTAAGTTTACTTGCAACCAACTCTTGGTATTGTATCTTGTCTTCAAAAATGACTACAATCACGACATAAAATGGATTTTAAATTACATTTGAAATGCTACAAGATGGTAAAAATTGCATGTCTATCACTAATCTGTGTAATGAGGACTCATTTGTTGAATTTGAGTACTCTCTAAACAGTATGCTATAGAATCAGATGCCTTAAGCAAATATCTTGACAGCCAAAATACAATACGATTGCGAATTACAAACAATTTGATTCTATACGTGGATATTATCCTGTTAAAATACTACAAATATGCAATGTTTCAGAATTCCAAAGAATCTGCAGGCCGAGGTATGATAGAATGACTGTCATTTTAAGGTGTTATAGGCAATTGGTGGAAATGCGCATGCGTAGTAACAAAAAGTTTATTTCCCTTAAATCACTCGGAAATCTAATCGTTGCAACTAAATTTTTATTCGTTACCTAAACCTGACTCTATATCCTACTATTACATATAGATAAAACATTCCAAATGATTTGATAACTTACTCCCTTAAATGACAGTCCTTCTGCCCATACAATATCTTATATGGTGTTTTGACAAAAATCTGTAAGGCTGAGTTTCCTTGCATTCAACTCTTGGTATTGTATCTTGTCTTAAAAAATGACTACAATCACGACATAAAATGGATTTTAAATGACATTTTAAATGCTACAAGATGGTAAAAATTGCATGTCCATCACAAATCTGTGTAACGAGAACTGATTTGTTGAACTTGAGTACTCTCTGAGCAGTATGCTAAAGAATTAGCTGCCTTAAGCAAATATCTTGACAGCCAAAATACAATACGATTGCGAATTACAAACAATTTGATTCTTTACGTGGATATTATCCTGTTGTAATACTACAAATCTGCAATGTTTCACAATTGCAAAGATTCTGCAGGCCGAGGTATGATAGAATGACTGTCATTATAAGGGTTATAGGCGATTCGTGGAAATGCGCATGCGTAGTAACAAAAAGTTTATTTCCCTTAAATCTCTCGGAAATTTAATCGTTGGAACTTAAATTTTATTCGTTACCTAAACCTGACTGTATATCCTACTATTACATATAGATAAAACATTCCAAATGATTTAATAACTTACCCCCTTAAATGACGTTCCATCTGCCCATACAATCTCTTATATGGTGTTTTGACAAAAATCTGTAAGGCTGAATTCCTTGCAATCATCTCTTGGTATTGTATCTTGTCGTCAAAAATGACTACAATCACGATATAAAATTGATTTTAAATGACATTTTAAATGCTACAAGATGGTAAAAATTGCATGTCCATCACAAATCTGTGTAACGAGAACTGATTTGTTGAACTTGAGTACTCTCTGAGCAGTATGCTAAAGAATTAGCTGCCTTAAGCAAATATCTTGACAGCCAAAATACAATACGATTGCGAATTACAAACAATTTGATTCTTTACGTGGATATTATCCTGTTGTAATACTACAAATCTGCAATGTTTCAGAATTGCAAAGATTCTGCAGGCCAATGTATAATAGAATAACAGTCATTTTAAGGGTTATAGGCAATTGATGAAATGCGCATGCGTAGTAACAAAAAGTTTATTTCCCTTAAATCACTCGGAGATCTAATCGTTGCAACTAAAATTTTATTTGTTACCTAAACCTGACTGTATATCCGACTATTACATATAGATAAAACATTCCAAATGATTTAATAACTTACCCCCTTAAATGACGCTCCTTCTGCCCATACAATCTCTTATATGGTGTTTTGACAAAAATCTGTAAGGCTGAATTCCTTGCAATCATCTCTTGGTATTGTATCTTGTCCTAAAAAATGACTACGATCACGAAATAAAATGGATTTTAAATGACATTTAAAATGCTACAAGATGGTAAAAATTGCATGTCCATCACTAATCTGTGTAATGAGGATTGATTTGTTGAACTTGAGTACTCTCTGATCAGTATGCTATACAATTAGCTGCCTTCAGAAAATATCTTGACAGCCAAAATACAATACGATTGCGAATTACAAAGAATTTGATTCTTTACGTGGATATTATCCTGTTGTAATACTAGAAATCTGCAATGTTTCAAAACTGCGAAGATTCTGCAGGCCGAGGTATGATAGAATAACTGTCATTTTAGGGGTTATAGGCAATTGGTGGAAATGCGCATGTGTAGTAACAAAAAGTTTATTTCCCTTAAATCACTTGGAAATCTAATCGTTGCAACTAAAATTTTATTCGTTACCTAAACCTGACTCTATAACCTACTGTTAAATATAGATAAAACATTCCAAATGATTTGATAACTTACCTCCTTAAATGACGGTCCTTCTGCCCATACAATCTCTTATATGGTGTTTTGACAAAAATCTGTAAGGCTGAGTTGCCTTGCAACCAACTCTTGGTATTGTATTTTGTCTTCAAAAATGACTACAATCACGACATAAAATGGATTTTAAATGACATTTTAAATGCTACAAGAAGGTAAAAATTGCATGTCCATCACTAATATGTGTAATTGGAACTGATTTGTTGAACTTCATTACTCTCTAAGCAGTATGCTTTACAATTAGCTGCCTTTAGCAAATATCTTGACAGCCAAAATACAATACGATTGCGAATTACAAACAATTTGATTCTTTACGTGGATATTATTCTGTTGTAATGCTACAAATATGCAATGTTTCAGAATTCCAAAGAATCTGCAGGCCGAGGTATGATAGAATGACTGTCATTTTAAGGGTTATAGGCAATTGGTGGAAATGCGCATGTGTAGTAACAAAAACTTTTTTCTTTTAAATTACTCGGAAATCTAATCGTTGCAACTAAAATTTTATTTGTTACCTAAACCTGACTCTATATCCTACTATTACATATAGATAAAACATTCCAAATGATTTGATAACTTACCTCCTTAAATGACGGTTTTTCTGCCCATACAATCTCTTATATGGTGTTTTGACAAAGATCTGTAAGGCTGAGTTTCCTCTCAACCAACTCTTGGTATTGTATCTTGTCTTCAAAAATGACTACAATCACGACATAAAATGGATTTTAAATTACATTTGAAAATCTACAAGATGGTAAAAATTGCATATCTATCACTAATCTGTGTAATGAGGACTGATTTGTTGAATTTGAGTACTCTCTGAGCAGTATGCTATAGAATTAGCTGCCTTAAACAAATATCTTGACAGCCAAAATACAATACGATTGCGAATTACAAACAATTTGATTCTTTACGTGGATATTATCCTGTTGTAATACTACAAATCTGCAATGTTTTAAAACTGCAAAGATTCTGCAGGCCGAGGTATGATAGAACAACTGTCATTTTAAGGTGTTATAGGCAATTGGTGGAAATGCGCATGCGTAGTAACAAAAAGTTTATTTCCCTTAAATCACTCGGAAATCTAATCGTTGCAACTAAATTTTTATTCGTTACCTAAACCTGACTCTATATCCTACTATTACATATAGATAAAACATTCCAAATGATTTGATAACTTACTCCCTTAAATGACAGTCCTTCTGCCCATACAATATCTTATATGGTGTTTTGACAAAAATCTGTAAGGCTGAGTTTCCTTGCAACCAACTCTTGGTATTGTATCTTGTCTTAAAAAATGACTACAATCACGACATAAAATGGATTTTAAATGACATTTTAAATGCTACAAGATGGTAAAAATTGCATGTCCATCACAAATCTGTGTAACGAGAACTGATTTGTTGAACTTGAGTACTCTCTGAGCAGTATGCTAAAGAATTAGCTGCCTTAAGCAAATATCTTGACAGCCAAAATACAATACGATTGCGAATTACAAACAATTTGATTCTTTACGTGGATATTATCCTGTTGTAATACTACAAATCTGCAATGTTTCACAATTGCAAAGATTCTGCAGGCCGAGGTATGATAGAATGACTGTCATTATAAGGGTTATAGGCGATTCGTGGAAATGCGCATGCGTAGTAACAAAAAGTTTATTTCCCTTAAATCTCTCGGAAATTTAATCGTTGGAACTTAAATTTTATTCGTTACCTAAACCTGACTGTATATCCTACTATTACATATAGATAAAACATTCCAAATGATTTAATAACTTACCCCCTTAAATGACGTTCCATCTGCCCATACAATCTCTTATATGGTGTTTTGACAAAAATCTGTAAGGCTGAATTCCTTGCAATCATCTCTTGGTATTGTATCTTGTCGTCAAAAATGACTACAATCACGATATAAAATTGATTTTAAATGACATTTTAAATGCTACAAGATGGTAAAAATTGCATGTCCATCACAAATCTGTGTAACGAGAACTGATTTGTTGAACTTGAGTACTCTCTGAGCAGTATGCTAAAGAATTAGCTGCCTTAAGCAAATATCTTGACAGCCAAAATACAATACGATTGCGAATTACAAACAATTTGATTCTTTACGTGGATATTATCCTGTTGTAATACTACAAATCTGCAATGTTTCAGAATTGCAAAGATTCTGCAGGCCAATGTATAATAGAATAACAGTCATTTAAAGGGTTATAGGCAATTGATGAAATGCGCATGCGTAGTAACAAAAAGTTTATTTCCCTTAAATCACTCGGAGATCTAATCGTTGCAACTAAAATTTTATTTGTTACCTAAACCTGACTGTATATCCTACTATTACATATAGATAAAACATTCCAAATGATTTAATAACTTACCCCCTTAAATGACGCTCCTTCTGCCCATACAATCTCTTATATGGTGTTTTGACAAAAATCTGTAAGGCTGAATTCCTTGCAATCATCTCTTGGTATTGTATCTTGTCCTAAAAAATGACTACGATCACGAAATAAAATGGATTTTAAATGACATTTAAAATGCTACAAGATGGTAAAAATTGCATGTCCATCACTAATCTGTGTAATGAGGATTGATTTGTTGAACTTGAGTACTCTCTGATCAGTATGCTATACAATTAGCTGCCTTCAGAAAATATCTTGACAGCCAAAATACAATACGATTGCGAATTACAAAGAATTTGATTCTTTACGTGGATATTATCCTGTTGTAATACTAGAAATCTGCAATGTTTCAAAACTGCGAAGATTCTGCAGGCCGAGGTATGATAGAATAACTGTCATTTTAGGGGTTATAGGCAATTGGTGGAAATGCGCATGTGTAGTAACAAAAAGTTTATTTCCCTTAAATCACTTGGAAATCTAATCGTTGCAACTAAAATTTTATTCGTTACCTAAACCTGACTCTATAACCTACTGTTAAATATAGATAAAACATTCCAAATGATTTGATAACTTACCTCCTTAAATGACGGTCCTTCTGCCCATACAATCTCTTATATGGTGTTTTGACAAAAATCTGTAAGGCTGAGTTGCCTTGCAACCAACTCTTGGTATTGTATTTTGTCTTCAAAAATGACTACAATCACGACATAAAATGGATTTTAAATGACATTTTAAATGCTACAAGAAGGTAAAAATTGCATGTCCATCACTAATATGTGTAATTGGAACTGATTTGTTGAACTTCATTACTCTCTAAGCAGTATGCTTTACAATTAGCTGTCTTTAGCAAATATCTTGACAGCCAAAATACAATACGATTGCGAATTACAAACAATTTGATTCTTTACGTGGATATTATTCTGTTGTAATGCTACAAATATGCAATGTTTCAGAATTCCAAAGAATCTGCAGGCCGAGGTATGATAGAATGACTGTCATTTTAAGGGTTATAGGCAATTGGTGGAAATGCGCATGCGTAGTAACAAAAACTTTTTTCTTTTAAATTACTCGGAAATCTAATCGTTGCAACTAAAATTTTATTTGTTACCTAAACCTGACTCTATATCCTACTATTACATATAGATAAGACATTCCAAATGATTTGATAACTTACCTCCTTAAATGACGGTTTTTCTGCCCATACAATCTCTTATATGGTGTTTTGACAAAGATCTGTAAGGCTGAGTTTCCTCTCAACCAACTCTTGGTATTGTATCTTGTCTTCAAAAATGACTACATTCACGACATAAAATGGATTTTAAATGACATTTTAAATGCTACAAGATGGTAAAAATTGCATGTCCATCACTAATCTGTGTAATGAGGACTGATTTGTTGACTTTGAGTACTCTCTGAGCAGTATGTTATAGAATTAGCTGCCTTAAGTAAATATCTTGACATTCAAAATACTATACGATTGCGATTTACAAGCAATTTGATTCTTTACGTAGATATTATCCTATTGTAATGCTACAATTGTGCAATGTTTCAGAATTTCAAAGATTCTGCAGCCAAAGGTACGATAGAATAACTGTCATTTTAAGGGTTATAGGCAATTGGTGGAAATGCGCATGCGTAGTAACAAAAACTTTTTTCTTTTAAATTACTCCGAAATCTAATCGTTGCAACTAAAATTTTATTTGTTACCTAAACCTGACTCTATATCCTACTATTACATATAGATAAAACATTCCAAATGATTTGATAACTTACCCCCTTAAATGACGTTCCTTCTGCCAATACAATCTCTTATATGGCGTTTTGACAAAAATCTGTAAGGCTAAGTTTACTTGCAACCAACTCTTGGTATTGTATCTTGTCTTCAAAAATGACTACAATCACGACATAAAATGGATTTTAAATTACATTTGAAATGCTACAAGATGGTAAAAATTGCATGTCTATCACTAATCTGTGTAATGAGGACTGATTTGTTGAATTTGAGTACTCTCTGAGCAGTATGCTATAGAATTAGCTGCCTTAAGCAAATATCTTGACAGCCAAAATACAATACGATTGCGAATTACAAACAATTTGATTCTATACGTGGATATTATCCTGTTGTAATACTACAAATATGCAATGTTTCAGAATTCCAAAGAATCTGAAGGCCGAGGTATGATAGAATGACTGTCATTTTAAGGTGTTATAGGCAATTGGTGGAAATGCGCATGCGTAGTAACAAAAAGTTTATTTCCCTTAAATCACTCGGAAATCTAATCGTTGCAACTAACTTTTTATTTGTTACCTAAACCTGACTCTATATCCTACTATTACATATAGATAAAACATTCCAAATGATTTGATAACTTACCTCCTTAAATGACGGTTTTTCTGCCCATACAATCTCTTATATGGTGTTTTGACAAGGATCTGTAAGGCTGAGTTTCCTCTCAACCAACTCTTGGTATTGTATCTTGTCTTCAAAAATGACTACATTCACGACATAAAATGGATTTTAAATGACATTTTAAATGCTACAAGATGGTAAAAATTGCATGTCCATCACTAATCTGTGTAATGAGGACTGATTTGTTGACTTTGAGTACTCTCTGAGCAGTATGCTATAGAATTAGCTGCCTTAAGTAAATATCTTGACAGCCAAAATACTATACGATTGCGAATTACAAACAATTTGATTCTTTACGTAGATATTATCCTATTGTAATGCTACAAATGTGCAATGTTTCAGAATTGCAAAGATTCTGCAGCCAAAGGTATGATAGAATAACTGTCATTTTAAGGGTTATAGGCAATTGGTGGAAATGCGCATGCGTAGTAACAAAAACTTTTTTCTTTTAAATTACTCGGAAATCTAATCGTTGCAACTAAATTTTTATTTGTTACCTAAACCTGACTCTATATCCTACTATTACATATAGATAAAACATTCCAACTGATTTGATAACTTACCCCCTTAAATGACGTTCCTTCTGCCAATACAATCTCTTATATGGCGTTTTCACAAAAATCTGTAAGGCTAAGTTTACTTGCAACCAACTCTTGGTATTGTATCTTGTCTTCAAAAATGACTACAATCACGACATAAAATGGATTTTAAATTACATTTGAAATGCTACAAGATGGTAAAAATTGCATGTCTATCACTAATCTGTGTAATGAGGACTGATTTGTTGAATTTAAGTACTCTCTGAGCAGTATGCTATAGAATTAGCTGCCTTAAGCAAATATCTTGACAGCCAAAATACAATACGATTGCGAATTACAAACAATTTGATTCTTTACGTGGATATTATCCTGTTGTAATACTACAAATCTGCAATGTTTTAAAACTGCAAAGATTCTGCAGGCCGAGGTATGATAGAATAACTGTCATTTTAAGGGTTATAGGCAATTGGTGGAAATGCGCATGCGTACTAACAAAAAGTTTATTTCCCTTAAATCGCTCGGAAATCTAATCGTTCCAACTAAAATTTTATTCGTTACCTAAACCTGACTCTATACCCTACTACTACATAGAGATAAAACATTCCAAATGATTTGAGAACTTACCCCCTTAAATGACGGTCCTACTGCCCATACAATCTCTTATATGGTGTTTTGACAAAAATCTGTCAGGTTGAATTCCTTGCAACCATCTCTTGGTATTGTATCTTGTCTTAAAAAATGACTACAATCACGACATAAAATAGATTTTAAATGACATTTTAAATGCTACAAGATGGTAAAAATTGCATCTCCATGACTAATCTGTGTAATTAGAACTGATTTGTTGAACTTGGGTACTCTCTAAACAGTATGCTATAGAATCAGCTGCCTTAAGCAAATATCTTGACAGCCAAAATACAATACGATTGCGAATTACAAACAATTTGATTCTATACGTGGATATTATCATGTTGTAATACTACAAATATGCAATGTTTCAGAATTCCAAAGAATCTGCAGGCCGAGGTATGATAGAATGACTGTCATTTTAAGGTGTTATAGGCAATTGGTGGAAATGCGCATGCGTAGTAACAAAAAGTTTATTTCCCTTAAATCACTCGGAAATCTAATCGTTGCAACTAAAATTTTATTCGTTACCTAAACCTGACTCTATATCCTACTATTACATATAGATAAGACATTCCAAATGATTTGATAACTTACCTCCTTAAATGACGGTTTTTCTGCCCATACTATCTCTTATATGGTGTTTTGACAAAGATCTGTAAGGCTGAGTTTCCTCTCAACCAACTCTTGGTATTGTATCTTGTCTTCAAAAATGACTACATTCACGACATAAAATGGATTTTAAATGACATTTTAAATGCTACAAGATGGTAAAAATTGCATGTCCATCACTAATCTGTGTAATGAGGACTGATTTGTTGACTTTGAGTACTCTCTGAGCAGTATGCTATAGAATTAGCTGCCTTAAGTAAATATCTTGACAGCCAAAATACTATACGATTGCGAATTACAAACAATTTGATTCTTTACGTAGATATTATCCTATTGTAATGCTACAAATGTGCAATGTTTCAGAATTGCAAGGATTCTGCAGCCAAAGGTATGATAGAATAACTGTCATTTTAAGGGTTATAAGCAATTGGTGGAAATGCGCATGCGTAGTAACAAAAACTTTTTTCTTTTAAATTACTCGGAAATCTAATCGTTGCAACTAAATTTTTATTTGTTACCTAAACCTGACTCTATATCCTACTATTACATATAGATAAAACATTCCAAATGATTTGATAACTTACCCCCTTAAATGACGTTCCTTCTGCCAATACAATCTCTGATATGGCATTTTCACAAAAATCTGTAAGGCTAAGTTTACTTGCAACCAACTCTTGGTATTGTATCTTGTCTTCAAAAATGACTACAATCACGACATAAAATGGATTTTAAATTACATTTGAAATGCTACAAGATGGTAAAAATTGCATGTCTATCACTAATCTGTGTAATGAGGACTGATTTGTTGAATTTGAGTACTCTCTGAGCAGTATGCTATAGAATTAGCTGCCTTAAGCAAATATCTTGAAAGCCAAAATACAATACGATTGCGAATTACAAACAATTTGATTCTTTACGTGGATATTATCCTGTTGTAATACTACAAATCTGCAATGTTTTAAAACTGCAAAGATTCTGCAGGCCGAGGTATGATAGAATAACTGTCATTTTAAGGGTTATAGGCAATTGGTGGAAATGCGCATGCGTACTAACAAAAAGTTTATTTCCCTTAAATCGCTCGGAAATCTAATCGTTGCAACTAAAATTTTATTCGCTACCTAAACCTGACTCTATACCCTACTACTACATAGAGATAAAACATTCCAAATGATTTGATAACTTACCCCCTTTAATGACGGTCCTACTGCCCATACAATCTCTTATATGGTGTTTTGACAAAAATCTGTCAGGTTGAATTCCTTGCAACCATCTCTTGGTATTGTATCTTGTCTTAAAAAAATGACTACAATCACGACATAAAATAGATTTTAAATGACATTTTAAATGCTACAAGATGGTAAAAATTGCATCTCCATGACTAATCTTTGTAATTAGAACTGATTTGTTGAACTTGGGTACTCTCTAAACAGTATGCTATAGAATCAGCTGCCTTAAGCAAATATCTTGACAGCCAAAATACAATACGATTGCGAATTACAAACAATTTGATTCTATACGTGGATATTATCATGTTGTAATACTACAAATATGCAATGTTTCAGAATTGCAAAGAATCTGCAGGCCGAGGTATGATAGAATGACTGTCATTTTAAGGTGTTTTAGGCAATTGGTGGAAATGCGCATGCGTAGTAACAAAAAGTTTATTTCCCTTAAATCACTCGGAAATCTAATCGTTGCAACTAAAATTTTATTCGTTACCTAAACCTGACTCTATATCCTACTATTACATATAGATAAAACATTCCAAATGATTTGATAACTTACCTCCTTAAATGACGGTTTTTCTGCCCATACAATCTCTTATATGGTGTTTTGACAAAGATCTGTAAGGCTGAGTTTCCTCTCAACCAACTCTTGGTATTGTATCTTGTCTTCAAAAATGACTACATTCACGACATAAAATGGATTTTAAATGACATTTTAAATGCTACAAGATGGTAAAAATTGCATGTCCATCACCAATCTGTGTAATTAGACCTGATTTGTTGAACTTGAGTACTCTCTGAGCAGTATGCTATAGAATTAGCTGCCTTAAGCAAATATCTTGACAGTTAAAATACAATACGATTGCGAATTACAAACAATTTGATTCTATACGTGGATATTATCATGTTGTAATACTACAAATCTGCAATGTTTCAGAATTGCAAAGATTCTGCAGGCCGAGGTATGATAGAATGACTGTCATTTTAAGGGTTATGGGCAATTGGTGGAGATGCGCATGCGTAGTAACAAAAAGTTTATTTCCCTTAAATCACTCGGAAATCTAATCGTATCAACTAAAATTTTATCCGTTACCTAAACCTGACTATATATCCTACTATTACATATAGATAAAACATTCCAAATGATTTGATAACTTACCCCCTTAAATGACGTTCCTTCTGCCCATACAATCTCTTATATGGTGTTTTGACAAAAATCTGTAAGGCTGAGTTTACCTGCAACCAACTCTTGGTATTGTATCTTGTCTTCAAAAATGACTACAATCACGACATAAAATGGATTTTAAATGACATTTTAAATGCTACAAGATGGTAAAAATTGCATGTCCATCACTAATCTGTGTAATTAGAACTGATTTGTTGAACTTGAGTACTCTCTGAGCAGTATGCTATAGAATTAGCTGCCTTAAGCAAATATCTTAACAGCCAAAATACTATACGATTGCGAATTACAAACAATTTGATTCTTTACGTGAATATTATCCTATTGTAATGCTACAAATCTGCAATGTTTCAAAATTGCAAAGATTCTGCAGGCCGAGGTATGATAGAATAACTGTCATTTTAAGGGTTATAGGCAATTGGTGGAAATGCGCATGCGTAGTAACAAAAAGTTTATTTCCCTTAAATCACTCGGAAATCTAATCGTTTCAACTAAAATATTATTTGTTACCTAAACCAAACTCTATATCCTACAATTACATATAGCGTGACGAGATTCATGCGACTTTGAAATTCGCCACAGGATAGAAGTTTCAATTTCCGGTCTCTTAGGTAAAATTTTATTAGCTGTCAATTAACAGTGGCATTAGTCTGACATGGTTAAGTACTTTGTGGTCACGCATTTTTGATGAACTGTCGAGATCGCGCGAATTTTCGAATCATTCAAGCTGGCAAGAAGATGGCGCCTTCGTCGGGAGAAACATATTCTCTCGGCTTTCAGCGCGTCTTTGGGCCATCACTTAACCCACAAGTTATCTGGTACGCAGTATCCACCGAATGGTTTTATAGGCCTAGAGAATTCATGGCAAGCGACCAATTTGGGCTTTTTAAGAGTGATATTTTGGAAGTATCGATCCACGACTTGGTCGATAGCACTGGTAAACAAGTCAACCCGTCATTGTTTGGGTCCTCAAGGAGGAAAGACAATGTTATTGTTGCAACACTGTTTGGTATCCTTGGCCGATCCTTACGGCGAAAGAATATAGACCGTGACGAGAAATTCTTTGGTTCAAGCGAGTTTAAGGCGATCAGAGAAGGTCTGAATTCCATGCAACTTGAAAATATGGCGGGAAACATTTCTCCCGCCATGATCTTTCCCGAGACGCCTCCACCAGATCCAGATGAGTTCGAAGCTAAAGACACTACGAAAGCATCATCGATCACTATGGGCCTTGAGAAGCTGCCCTCTGAAACCCTGCAAGAGGTAGAAAAAATTGCTGGTCCTCGACTGAAATCAAAACTGGCGGGAAAGTTCGCGAAGGAGAGTTTGGAAGTGGTTAGAGAAAATGTTTCGTCGAGTGGAGAAGATCTCGGAAAGGTTCTGGGTTATGGGTTCCTGTACGCCGGCGAAGAAAATGAAGCGTTTGTGCGAGAGGCTGTGTCTTCCACTTTCCTCACGGTAGCAGATAAGAAAGGAGTAAGAAAGGCCTTCACGCAATTGCTGAAAGAAAATGTATACGATAATTATGTGAATTCATTGAGGGTGCCTGATTGGATTCAGCTTTACGTGAAACTTGCTACAAAGCTCCCCAACAAATCTTGGCAAACCCTTTTGAATTTTTTAAACATCGGCCGTAGCGGGGTAAGTCTATTTTGCGTTTCTTTGTATCTTCTACAAATATTATAATTTAGTTGAAACACTTGCTATGTTAATCGCTGCAATACAGGAGGACTACCGAACATTGTTCTTATGATTACTTTGTAAACTGTCAATATTACTGCTTTTGTGTGAAAGTGTAATGGTGAACTGTTAGATTCAATTTATTTAAATGGATATGAGTGGATGTTTTCAATTTGATTAAAGCCCTAGTAGGAAAACAGGAAATATCTTATTTTGTCAATTTATAGCCTGGTGAGTGGAAAAAAACTGTTAGTAAAAGTGAGTAAAAAATCATATTGTAGCTAGGAAACTGATACAAAAATTAAAACTTTATTTTACAATGATTTACAATGTATTTATATAAACTTTATTGTATATAGGTTATGAGGATTTTAACATTATCAGAGATTTTGAACTTTGGCCAATGTCAGGTGGTGGTCTTTTTAGGTCTGCTGCTTTAGACTATCTTGAAAATGATATTCGCTGAGCAAAGGTATTGCACTAGGACTTCTGACCTAACACAACTGTAGCTTCTCTCTTAGAGCTAGTTTTAAATTGTGGAATGTGTCTGTTTATTATACAGAAAGCTATTGATGCTGGTCTTCTGCTGACCACAAATGAAATCCGTGCTCAGAAAGATCTTGTCTTTTCTGTGACAAGAAACATATTCCAGTTGGAACTCCTTGATGAGTCCATACGTGGTTGTAGCATAAGTTTGAAAATGGCTGTGGCATGGCAAATCAGGCAAAGCCGTTTGCATCAAGCAACGATCTCGAAGATGCAGGAATTCAATTTGAAGCTTGATGGAAGACCTCTTGGAGGTATGTATACAAAATACCCATTCAGTCTGCATCAAACATGCCTTAGTATGATGAAACTTTAATGAGTTGACCTTATAAAATTATGTATAAAATACACAACTACAGGCGAAATTTTTTAACCTGCTATAATGATTTGACCTTTCATGATTTTACTTACAGTATTTGCCATCTTAGCCCCAGATTGACAGGTTGAACAATTTGAACTTGAAAACTGAAACTGTTTTAAATTAAAATAATTTCTATCAGGCTCAAATTAAGTCATCAGCATCACACATGTAAGCTAGTATATTACATACATACATACATGCATGTATACAGGCATACAACGTGAACTTTATACTTGACTTTCAGAGTAATATCCTCAGTTCTAGAACAAAAAGAGTAAAAGGAAGGAAAAGAGGAAAATCTATTTACATTGGGTTACATTACACACATGAAAAAATATTTAAAATACCATCATGTTTCTGAAAGGAGATTACTTTCAGGAGTCTTTTTTAACCAGTTAAAGTACTGGCTCAGTATGCAAAACTGATAGACACTGTATATTTATTAGATTCTGACTTCTTTGATTCCTTCAATCTGTAACACAGGGAGAGAGCAAGTGTCCGCTGGACTTGTTCCTATTAATTCAACAACTGCAAGGAACACTACGAAGGGTTGTCAGAGTTCCTTGGCAGTTTACCCTCTTGCTATTGCAAACTGTGCAGAAAAAAGGTATGTGTAAAAGAGGTTGCCATCACATACATGGGGACAAAACTGAGTATTTGATCACGTTTTAAGCCAGTCGTAGTGAGCATTATATATTTTTTTTATAACGTTTAATCAATCAGATGTTTGACACTAACTAAAAATGTCCATTCTGTTCACACCTTCATGCATTATGTAAGATTTTGTTTGCCTGCACTCCTGTTTTTTAATTTAAGGAGTGAATTGAAAAAGATGATCATCAGGTTGAATGAAGAAAAGAAGATCCTTAAAGAGGAGGGTATCACTGTAGATGGTATACACTATGACGTTTCATTTACAGGTACTCTTAAGACTTGTTAGAAAAGAGAGTTCTTTTGAAAGGGTACCCAAGGCAGCTTGTAGGTTGTCTTTAGGGGTTGTTAAGGCCAATTAACTATAAATCTCCCTTCTAAAAATCTGCCGTGATATATGATATTTTAAATGATCTGCTGATAAAAAGAGATAATGGAAGCAATATTAACTTTCTGTATTATTGTTTTAGTATGTAGCTGCAATGCTGAATATAATTGTCAAATTGTTGCGGCAGACACACTAACATATGCAATCAAAGTACCGTAGCTTGGAGATCAATGATCAACAAAGTAAGCCAAAAGCTAAATCAGGGTGCATAGAAAATAATGTTTTCAACTAGTACCAAAAGCTTTTTGGCGAGAATTGATTTCACAGTTCTTGTTATTCAAATTCCTCAAGACACATCACTTACCTGTAAGGCAAGTTAAAAACAGAATTCACTAGCCTGATAGCAAAATCCACTAGCCTCTGAGGCTATCGCACACTACTTTCGTTACATGCTGTAAATTGACCATCTAATGGTACAATCTGTATTACATATTGAGGAATGGTTGTTATTACTAATAAATTGATTGTAATAATAGTATATTATACCACTTTGACATTATGGCTGTAAATTTCTTTGTTGCAGTGACTCTTGATTTGAAATGCCTGTACCTGTTTCTTGAAAAGCTTCATGATGAGAACTTTGTGCTGGCTGGAAGCGGAATTGAAATTGAATTTTGCTTCTTATGTCATGCTCTGCGGGTATGTACAGTCACTCATCATTTCTTTATTATCATTTACTTTTAGAGGGAACAAAGTTGTTAACAAACTTATTAACAACATTGTAGTGTTGTTGTAAGAATTAAGATGCTGATTATGAAGATGAAAAGTGGATGGCAATAATGATACTCCTAAAGGAGATATGATGTTATGTTATAACCCTTCATGGTTTACTATTATGACGAAAAGTATACAAGAATGTTATTTTTAAATGCTTCTGACAGGCCTGCCAAGAACATTGGGGTGGTTCCTTCGATGAGGTGTGCCTTACCTGCCTCCAATCTAAGGCAAATATCGGAAGGTTAGTTAACCACAGTGACAGATTATGATGCTAACTATTATAATAATAGTTTATAATTTACCAGTGATACAGTTTGCATATGGTGCTGTGGAATACTATTACAGCATGTAACACTGAAGCTGATATAGAGGCCACTATTATTTTTTTTTTCTGAATCTAACATGATTCTTATAATTTAAAGGATAATAACAAGAACTTTTAAAATTTCCTTTCCTCAAAGATGGTCTGGAATTCGAGATGATCTCTTGTTTCTGTTGGATGAGGACCTGAGCAATGTTTCCCTATGCGCACTTCACAGTGAGATGAGGAACACAGAGCAGCTCCTAGGTTCCCTTGGTCTATTTTCCTACAGGTGCAATGCCCTCAGTGAATGCAATGAAGCCCTAAGCCAGTATGGTCCTGAATTGTCAAGGGGATATGACCGGATAAAAGTGAAACTTCGCCAGGGCCAACAGACTGCAGTTAACAAGAACAACATATCTGTTGCATCCTTCTCAGGTAATCAGAACTTTTTGGCAATAAGCCATTGATAAGCAACATTAAATTTGCTTTTTACAGGACACCCATTCTCTAACTGAATACATTTTAATATCATTGATCCTCAACGTTTCCTTGTGATAAAATATTACCAAAAATCAGGAAGCAAAATAATATAGATTGCTAGTAATGAGTTTGAGGGTGGATCCTTAAGTCCAAACATATTTACAGGTTTAAACTACTGTATGCTGAATAATTAGGTTGATTATACCTTATACCCACCTATCATGCACTGTCTGTTTTCTCACATGAGCTTTTTCTGTAGGAAATACTGAGAGAAACATTCTTGAGAATACTGATGTCATCATTGACAAGTCTTTACCAAAGGACAAAGTTGAAGCGTATTACAAAGAGGTGAATGGTGCCTCCCGAGATGTGATCTTAGGCTACGTGACATTTACTAATGCAACCAAGGAGGTATGATGGTTTTCATGATTTTGTCAGATGTCAGAAAACGTTTGCGTCAGGGAAAATCAATATGCATTTCATTTCACTATAATTGACTTTTGTATCCTAATTTGTGGGTTGCACGATAAACTGACGTCAAGTGGTCCAGTGATGTGCTAGCTGGCATTGTTTAGCAGGGAAACAAGAAATGAAACAAAATCAACCTAGAACAATTTTTTAATGAATTTCTTAGGACTTGAAGGAAGCCACTTTATAATTCCATGCTTCAGGTCCCTAAGAATTGTTAAGACAGATTTAGCTACAGACTATATTAAGTTCATTGACTATTAGCTGGCAATAACAGGAACTGAAAATTACTCTAAACACTGGTGCTTAATCGGTAATGTTTTTTTGACAGTATGTCGAGGACATCTTACAAACTGGAAATTTCAAGAGAGACTTTGGCAAATTCCAGGAGGATGTCAGTTTGAATGATGCTAAAGGTGATCATTTGAACAAAATTAATAGGTTTACAGGGGATGGAAAAACTGTTGGTCATTTCTGACAAATATTTATGTTGTATTGTGTTTAGATATTGTGTCTTGACTAACTGATTTTTTTTGTTATACCATATGACAAGAAAACAATGTGAAAAAATCCCCTCCCTTCATTTTTGTCTCAACAAAATGGAGATAATTTGGTGAGACTTAATGTCCTTTCAAGAAAGGAAAATAACACTATTTGCAACCCTCATGGGACTAGTACAAAGCCGCACACTATATTCTTTAGGATCAGCTAAAGATCTATGAATACTACAGTATTCTGGTATTTGAATTTAACATGTGTAGCCTGAATTGCATGAACATCTTTATTTTGGGTAATTGTTTCTAAAGATCTAAAGAAGTTCCTGGAAGGTGAGAAGGAGATTTTGTCAAAAGAACTGGAAGAGATTGAGCAAAAATTCATTGCCTGTGAGCAAACCGCTGGACCTTCAGCTCCTATTGCTCCACCAGCAAAGAAAAAGGGAAGGAAGAGGAAATCTGCACAGACATGTGAGAAGTCTGATTCATCTTCTGCAATGGCAGAACTTGCAGCCTCTCTTCAGATCTCTCATTTTCACAAGGTTTGCACCAGTGTTGATCTTGTTTTTAAGTGATATTTTTCACCAAAATTTATATCATAACAAAGCACTATATGCTGGTTGAGGGTTTTTGTGTTGTTATCGGTCATCCTCGTTGCCAATTTTGTGTTTTTTCTACTTTATTCGAATACATGCTGGTAACTCTTGAACATATAGTTTTTCACTAGCTTACAATACTGATAACCCTAAAGATATATCAGAGTAACATAATCCAAATCATGTGCAAGAGTCACTGATCGATCTTACAAGAAATGCAGTATCACAAATACTATAAGTGTACTATTCAAGAACACTGGGGTATAGTTATATATAATTATAGCTTTCAGGTGTTCTGCTTAAGGCCAGGAATCTAATTCCATACCAATTCTTATAACAACACAAGCTAATAAACTTTTATTTCCCACTGACTCAAAGTTTCTCTTTACATTAATGCAGGCCTTTAAAGGATGGAATGAAATTGCTAAAGTAGTCAGAGAGAGTGAATTTGAAGACAGCAGAGATGAACAGATAGACATTTTTGATGTCAAGGTACAATTTATTCGAGGAACTATTGCATTCAAACAAGTAAAATATTTAAGATGACACATTAGTATAGGCTATAGTGATAATATAAACAATGATGCTTTAATGAAGATAACAGCAACAAATATATATACTGTTGTGCTTTTCAGCAATTACCAAGTAATATGATGTCTAATTTCGTGATTTTACATTTTTCAAACTTTAGTGCAAGCTTTGGGGTTTCCTATTGCGCCATTTGTTTGGTGTCACTCTGGGAACTGGTGATTATGGTCATCTAACTATTGACCATTCTGCTATGCTGTTTCGCCTTCACCGCTCCTTTGCCAAGTACTCCAATCAGGGATTTGAGGCATCACACAAGGTTCATCGAGCTCTTTATTCCAGGGCAACCAATCATGACCAAGGGGGAGTCACACAGTCTGGTAAGTTAAGATATCTATTTTAACTGTGGAAAATAGCTATTTATGTCTTCAGGGCAGCACAACTCTAAGTCAATAAAAACTGAAGCACTTCACATGAGACTGTTTAGAAAGTTGGGTCTTGCATGCAGAAACCAATCATTAATATTACCTATTTTTCTTGACTTTGCTTATAGTGGACCAGATCATAACCCATTGGCTTTCAGAGATGATGTTATTTTTAAGATACCAGTTTGTTAAAGCAAAGGAGTGTATTGCAGAAGGTGTGTAAACTTAATGTAGTTGAATTTTATATGGCAAAATTGTGTTAGATATGCCTTACAGGCTTCTGTTTGCTCAAAGTTTCATACACTTGCTTCTGTTTAACCTTGTGACAGGTAAGAAAAACTTCTATTTCCGTGGATGTGGTTGGGTAAACAAAGCTGTTTCTTGGAGTACAGATGACAAGATATGGATAACAGCAATGAATCAGTTGTTTGAGTCATTGTATGGAAAGGATACTTTGAAGTATGTTTTTGTTCGAGGCCAAGGTTCCAAGGTAGAAGACAGTGACAGCCCCATGCCTGTCTTCTACTATGATCATAGGCTCTGGGAGGAAAACTATGAAAGTTATATAGGGCTAATTCAGTCTTCTTTTCCAAAGTCAAAGAAATCTTTGACACCTCAGTTGAATATGTGTCCTCTACAGCCTGAGATGTCCTGTTCCTCAACAGAGTCTGAAAATGTGACGGTTAGTCTTCCAGGTACTTCCCTTACTGAAGATAATCCCACATTACACATCGAAGATACCACAGATAATCCAGGTATATCTTTCAATACCATCATAGATGATAGTTCTCACTTACATGGAGATAGCCCCATGTCAACCAGTCTATCAAGTTCTTCTGGCATAGCATCCATTTCAGGATCCGTTGCTCAAAACGGTGCAACACCTGTTGTCCATGCTGACCTTACTACAACAGTTGGAGTTCAATCTCCAGTGACATCTCACTTGGAAGCCTGGCTTACAACTGTTGCAGGACTAACAAGAAGAGGCCTGAGCAACATTGCAGTCCCTTCACCAGCTGCTGAATGTCCCTTTGGTATTAATGTCACTGCGATATTTCGAACGTACCTTGAAAGTGATCCCCTCTCTTTGAAAGAAAGGCCAGCTGAAAGATCAGTAGCTGAGGCTGAAAAAGCATTCAGAAGTGACCCTCATTCCCATCAGTCACCTGCAGCTGTTTCCATTGGAAATGTAGGAATATTTTCCAGGGATGGGATCTCCGTTTTGCGCAAATTCTGTAAGATTTCAACTCTGAAATTGTCTGTTATAAGGGAAGAAAGGTGGCTAACAGAGAATCATGATGGTCTAAGTGTGGATGAAATATCCTGTATTAAAGAGGTGCTGTGGGATCGGAGGACAGGTGAGTCGATTTTGAGAGCTGGTAGGAAGTCCCTTGATGTTTCATCTTTCTCAACTCTGGTCGGTGAGAGATACATAGATAATTTTGTCATTGATGTCACGATATGGCACTACCTCCAAGAATGTATGAATCAAGGAAGTTTGACAAGAGCACTTTGCCTGCCATCGGAAACCCACACCTGGCTTGGGACAAACAGCCCTTGTTTTATTCAAAGGATGCTTGAGCAAGTAATGTCAAATTCTAGAAGGGAAGAACTGGATGTCATTCTTTGCCCGTTACATATGAATGAATCACATTGGGGGTTAATTGTTATTGATTTGCTGAATGGTAGGTTGTTGTTTGATGATGGCTACAAACTGCAGCCTGATGCGAGTGTACTACCGAACATTAAGTATGCCCTTGATATTTTTCAACGTATAAGGCCTGCTGCTACTTGCTTTCAAAATTCCTTCTGGAATTCCATTAATCAGTTTGAGCGTTTTGGTATGCCATCTCAACATGGATGTGCAAGAGCAGGTCAAGGCACTGGAAGTTGTGGTGTAGGCATCATTCTAGCTGCAAGAGATTTCCTTCACAAGGGTGTAGAAGACGTGGTGTATCAGTTTGGATGGAGTTACACAGAAATGAGACCTTTGAGGAAACAGCTGATGATTCAGATTCTTAAATGGGGATCTATGTAGGACTCTAAGCCATCATGGACGGTCATGGAAAAGTAGATAGATGTCCAGGGCTGCTTGCTTGTTTTTGTCCAACTTACAATGCTAAGACTTCCATACAATATTCCTTAATTTCTTATTAAGTGTGTTCACAGCAGCCACGTTGGAGGAGTAAAACAATAAAGACTTGCATAAAAATCAGATTTATTTGCCAGACGAAAATATGTTGTTGTATTGCATAATTTACTACTCCAACATGCATGCTCATAGTAAACAGGCAATAGCTAGTTTCTTACTAGATCACCAATGGCTTTATTGACCTCTAATAATAATAACCAGTTGTGTTTAGGGTAGCATCTTATTGCAGCCCTGGAGGTTAACTGTCAAGAACCTCATTTACTGTTGAACTGTACAAAATGCTAAGAAGCTTGCTGTTTACATTTTTCAGGAATCCTCCTTGGGCACCCATATGGCCTGGAAGCAACAGAGGAGCTTGGCTTTTTAAGGCTGCGACTCTGTGAGAACGAATGTTTCTCTATGTGCTTCGTAGGAATCAATTTGTGAGTAATTATTTAAATTGGAAATTTATTTTGCTCAAGTCAGTTAGTTTTTAGGTTCTGGCTCTGTGAGAACTTTTAATTATTCTCTGGGCCCTCAATGGGAACTAGAAAGCAGCTTTTAGATATTTTGTTTGAACCCCTGTCAGCACTAGGTAAAACAATTTGACCTTCAACCTGATGCAATGGAGCAGCTTAGCCTGTCAGAATTAAGAAAAACAATTTGGCCTTCCTGATGCAACAGAGCAGCTTAGCCTTTTTAGGCTGTGGCTCTGTGAGAATTTTATTCTCCAGGTGTCTCAGGGGAAACTAAAAATGATCTTTTATAGGTTATTTGAACCTGTGTCAGAATTAAGAAAAACAATTTGGTCTTCCTGATGCAACAGAGCAGCTTAGCCTTTTTAGGCTGTGGCTCTGTGAGAATTTTATTCTCCAGGTGTCTCAGGGGAAACTAAAATGAGCTTTTATAGGTTATTTGAACCTGTGTCAGAATTAAGAAAAACAATTTGGTCTTCCTGATGCAACAGAGCAGCTTAGCCTTTTTAGGCTGTGGCTCTGTGAGAATTTTATTCTCCAGGTGTCTCAGGGGAAACTAAAAATGATCTTTTATAAGTTATTTGAACCTGTGTCAGAATTAAGAAAAACAATTTGGTCTTCCTGATGCAACAGAGCAGCTTAGCCTTTTTAGGCTGTGGCTCTGTGAGAATTTTATTCTCCAGGTGTCTCAGGGGAAACTAAAAATGAGCTTTTATAGGTTATTTGAACCTGTGTCAGAATTAAGAAAAACAATTTGGTCTTCCTGATGCAACAGAGCAGCTTAGCCTTTATAGGCTGTGGCTCTGTGAGTATTTTATTGTTTGGGTGTTCCAGAGAGTATAAAATACCAGTAGCCGTTGCAATACATGGTGAGGCTAAAAAATGTCACCATCATTTTATTTGTGTCAAATCGCTGATGGCTTCTCTTTTGTATATTTCTTATTTACAGTGCTTGGCCATATCAACAAAAGTTATTAACAAATATACTGAAGCTTCCTGAACATTTTTTATATTATAAAAAGTAACTGTCTCTGAATCTGAGATGTTTTTCAGGGTTTTTCTTGAACTAAGATAACTAATATTTAACTTTGTGACAAAATCAACCTTCACTTGTATCCTGATCAACAGGTCAGTTTCTTTTAATTAAGCCTTTTATTTGCACTTAAAGTGGGATGAAGCAAACGAAGACTTGTCTATGAACACAACTACAAGAATGATTATTATATATATTCCATGTACATAAATCAATTATATTTCTTGTGTTCTCTCTTGTGGAACTTTGTTTGGGTGTAACCTATTTGCTTGTGATACCATAAAACAAAACTTCCACAGTGAATTGTACAGAGAACAATGGAAAAATAATGTCAACACGCACTGTTCAAGTGTAAGTAAAGTGAAAAAAGCAAAACTTTGATTTGAACTTGCTTAAGACTTTTTAACTTGTATAATCATTTGTTTTACTGGTTGACAGTTCGCAGGTCTCGAAAAGTTAGAATTAGGCACCATTAGAAATAATCGGAGGGGTGCAAGCAATAATTTGTTAATAGGGGTGCAATAGTTTTCACTTGTTCGCATGCGGATTTTTTCTTCTTGCGTTTAAGGCTCATTTTTAATTTTTGCAGAATTTTTTCTCCATAAGATTTTCCTTAACAGGATTCATTTAGAAAGGAAAAATCACCCCTTCCTGGTAATTTCTGATGATCTCTTTCTTAGCACGAGGAATTTACCCCATGCTGCGAGCGTTTTGAGCGTAAACTTGTTTCTAGTTTTAAACTTTGAACGCCCAAAAAAAAAAAAAAGAAAAAAAAACGACTTGTTGTTTTAATAAACTTTTGTTGTCTTCTTTTCAACATGGTTCACTTAAGAATGTTCATTTTATCATAATTATGCAATGTAACTATAGCATAAAAAGTGTCAAAGATGGACCTTGCCAATATAGACTCTTAAAGTTAGAATGCCATTGTCTGAGGAGTCAAAAATAGGACTCCATATCAGTTCACATTCCCTGGTTGCTCTTCCTTCTCCATCCCAACTATGGTTCACTTAAGAATGTTCATTTTATCATAATTATGCAATGTAACTATAGCATAAAAAGTGTCAAAGATGGACCTTGCCAATATAGACTCTTAAAGTTAGAATGCCATTGTCTGAGGAGTCAAAAATAGGACTCCATATCAGTTCACATTCCCTGGTTGCTCTTCCTTCTCCATCCCCACAAATGATTTCTGACCTTAGAGATGTTTGTTGGTGGACTCGCTTCCTTTTAGCAGCCTCAAGGGCCGCGCGACCAGAAAGCTGGGAGGGGGCGCCGTCGATTTCTTTGGACCCACTGAACGATTTTGTTACATGCAAATCCACAGATTCTTGCTCGGACAGAGCTCTTTTCAGGTCACTCATTTCGAACGTTTTGAAGGACATTCGTAACGCCTTTTCTTTCCAGAGTGGTGGTTTTAAGTGCCTGCATTCTTTTACCGCATTAAGCCTGGCGCTTCCAATCTTCTTTAAAAAGTGAACAAAAAATTCGACTTTGACATTAGTATAGGTGAAGTGGCACCATCTTGCTGAAATGACATTAAAACATACAGTAGATTAAAAGTATGAACATCTCCAACAACTTGGGAACTTATATAATCATTGACCTGTTTTTATTCAAAGTATTAAAAGTTTAAAGGACGATGGGATGTATAACATCTGAAGGTAAACAAAGTGAGCTGCTCAAGCAGAGATGAGTCGAAGGGAAACGTTCATTAAGCGGGTAAATCCCGCTTATCGTTTTCTTTTTAGGTTGTATAACGGGTATTTACTCGCGCACGTCGTAAAACACTCGTACGCGACACGCGAGGAAAACAGTAAGGAAACGTGTGCACGTGGCTTTTCGCACTGTAGCTTGGGCACAGGTTAAGTGGTGGGGCTGAGGGAAAATCATCATTCTATACTAACCTGGAACACTGGGATTGTGCGCAGAGTTAATACACTCTACAATTTCTGCCAGCCACTGCAAGTATTGCTTTGTATTCTTCAAAAGTCGAGGTACTACTGCTGGAGCTTCCTTCTTTCCAAACGAAAACGTAATGTGTTCAGGAACCTCATATCCCGGGTGTTTTTTGCTGAAATGCGTTGCTAGTGCTTTTCTCGTTCGAAAACTATTCTCGCAGCGAGGACATTTAACAACATAAATGTCAGCCATGATCACGCTTAACTAAAATCAAAGTCCCACTTCAACCCACCAAACAATACAATACCTTGTTATGCTACAGAATAAAAACTGCTATTGTTCTCCCTTATTGTTCTCATGATGACACAGTTTGCTGGATAGCATCGACATTTTAAAACATGCAATGTGTTTTTATATATTCGTCAAAGATCTTGACTGAGTTGAAAATACTTATTCTCATTAGTATACGGCATTTCCGGCGGAAACTTGCGGAAGACTTGAATGTGTTTCATTGGCGAAAACTTAAGAAAGTAGAGTCCCTGTTCATTTGGTGATTTTCCATTCACTGATTCAAGCTTTTTCTGTTGTGGGCGTAAGTAAGAAAAAGTAAGATCAATATTTTGTCGATCATGAACGAGGAGATGCGGCGCGTATTTAAGGCTAAGCGAAAAAGGCAGAAAAAAAGACGTAAGGAAAGGAAAAAAGAAGAGGCAAGAAAGGCCAGGGCTTCCGACAGAGAGAGAAGGATTCAGCAACAGGCGGAACGTCTCGTACAAACTCGTGTTCAGAAAGGAGAGCTTAAAGTAGTCGATAAAGAAGGGAGCGTTTCAAGGGCCGCGGCCGAAAAATTGGGCGAGT
This sequence comes from Ricordea florida, assembly GCA_949710005.1. Classification (NCBI taxonomy): domain Eukaryota; kingdom Metazoa; phylum Cnidaria; class Anthozoa; order Corallimorpharia; family Ricordeidae; genus Ricordea; species Ricordea florida. Next base: position 16,548,032 of record OX453275.1, read on the forward strand.
CTACTCGTAAAAGAGCCAACCCTAGCCGTGCTTTTCTGGAAGAGGAAGGTCCCTCCAATAAGGTCGTCCGGCGGCAAACACAGGCACATTTTGTATTAAAAGAAATTTGTCCAGATCAACTAGAAATGAAAAACGTCCCCCTTGGCAGTGGCAGTTTCGGTTCATGCTACCTGGCAACATACAGGGGCATCGATGTGGTTGTAAAAGAGTTTCGTTTGAGGTACCATAACAACGAAAGTAAAAAGGAAGCAGAGACGAGAGTGCGAGAGGAGCTCATTTACGAGGCGCGCATCATGACTAAACTCGGCGACCATCCCGCTCTTCCGCTTTTTTTTGGCGTTTGCTCAGAGAGGGCACCCTATCGCATAATTATGCAATTTCATGGATCCCAGGACGGCAGTTCCATGACCATAGCAAATGTTCTTGCCAAGAAACAAATTACTGACAAGGCAACTTGGACAAGGGTAATTTGCAAGACAGCGGTGGCTTTATCTCGAATCCATGAAAAGGGGTTTTTGCACAATGACCTGAAATCAAACAATGTTGTCATTGACCACAGAAATGGTACTTACAACCCGGTAGTCATAGACTTTGGAAAAAGTGTCCCACTGAGTGGAGCAAGAGGACCAAAAACTCTTTCACTGGCTAAACAAAGGACATATTCCAGAGAATTTCCACATATTGCCCCCGAAATTGTGGGAGGATTCAGAGGCCAAAGCGTTGCCAGTGACATTTTTAGCCTCGCAAAAATTGCGGAGACAATTTTTAGAAAAGCGGAACTGGGACACCTTCCTGTCTTGTTTGTTCAGGCCTTGAATGCAGACCCAACAAAAAGGCCAAGTTTGGACAAAATTATAGCGATCATGTAAAAACCTAGAATTAATATTTTTATTTTTCGGAACCTTAACTTCCTTCCTTTGTATTTTGCCAGGATTTTCAGTACGTCAGTTTTAAAAGTGATCGCAGTAAGGAGTGAGTTAACATGACATTATGGAGATTATGTTTAAGATTTTATAGAACCGAAAGATTGACGATAAAACATACCGTCACTGGCAAATGTGATAGATTGAACCAATTTGAAAAGTATTCCGTGGTGAGGGCGTCAAAATATTTTTGTGAAAATGTGCGTAAAGAAAACCAGAAAAAAATGTTTTAAATGAAACGTTTAGCGCGTATGGAAGTCCGTCTGAGCTCAAAGTGTCTGACTTAACTTTCGAAAATTTAGTTCTCAAGATTTCCTCCGGTAACAATATTCACAAGTCTTTATTTAAATGATCGTAAGAACATCGTGATTTATCGTTAATTTTTCTTTTTAAGATTGCGTAAAACTCCTCATATTCCAGAACAAGAATTTCATCATTGGTTCGCTAAGAACCTCTTTGTATATATTTGGGTTTACTTTTGTTGATGTTAATCATGACCGACCATTAAGATCATTTCTTCTAGATATATTGAGCTGAGGCTTTTGAAATGAGACAGATTTACAGTTATCATCGCGGCAGTAAGTTCGAAGTAATATTTTCGGTTGGTGTTACCCAGTTGGCGTTTGAATAGTAATTGACTGTGGTCAGAGATAATATTTTCACAATGTCTTTCCGTTAGTAAAGAGTGTAACCTTTTTGCCAATAAAACGCTGCTTTGCATTTGAATTTCGGTTCGCTTCTTTACTGCTAGTTGTCCATATTGCCGCTAAGCGCCGAGTTTTTCAAACGCACTCGAGAAAACAGGGTCCACTGAAGTCACATTGTAGCTCGGTGAGAGAAGCAAACAAAAAAAGGTAAGTTCAAGTAATCGAAAAAAACAATTAACAATTTTTTTAGCGCGGGTTAAGAAAAAAATGAAGCGAGGGCGCAAAAGAAAATTTATTCCGGTTTGACAACAAAAGGACTAAAGCGGCTAATTTGTAACTGACAAATTAAGTGATTACTTTTTTGTTGCGCCGAAAACTTGTTGACGTACAGGAATCCATTTGATATGAGAATTTGTCACCTCCAAGTAAATAAGCCATGAAAGGTTTATTAGTTTTACAGAGCTCCCCTGCTGATGTTCGCCTATTCAATAGGCGAACATCAGCAGGGGTCTGCGATTTCAGACCTCTATGAATCTCGTCATGAAAACATTCCAAATGATTTGATAACTTACCCCCTTAAATGACGTTCCTTCTGCCCATACAATCTCTTATATGGTGTTTTGACAAAGATCTGTAAGGCTGACTTTCCTCTCAACCATTTCTTGGTATTGTATCTTGTCTTCAAAAATGACTACATTCACGACATAAAATGGAATTTACATGGATTTTAAATGACATTTTGAATGCTACAAGATGGTAAAATTTGCATATCCATCACTAATCTGTGTAATGAGGACTGATTTGTTGAATCTGAGTACTCTCTGAGCAGTATGCTATAGAATTAGCTGCCTTAAGCAAATATATTGACAGCCAAAATACTATACGATTGCGAATTACAAACAATTTGATTCTTTACGTGGATATTATCCTATTGTAATGCTACAAATCTGCAATGTTTCAGAATTGCAAAGATTCTGCAGGCCGAGGTATGATAGAATAACTGTCATTTTAAGGGTTATAGGCAATTGGTGGAAATGCGCATGCGTAATAACAAAAAGTTTATTTCCCTTAAATCACTCGGATATCTACTCGTTGCAACTAAAATTTTATTCGTTACCTAAACCTGACTCTATATCCTACTATTACATATAGATAAAACATTCCAAATGATTTGATAACTTACCTTCTTAAATGACGTTCCTTCTGCCCATACAATCTCTTATATGGTGTTTTGACAAAAATCTGTAAGGCTGAGTTGCCTTGCAACCATCTCTTGGTATTGTATCTTGTCTTAAAAAATGACGACAAACACGACATAAAATGGATTTTAAGGTTACTGTAGACCTTTAGAGGTGTCTTCCGAAGAATCATTCGTATGCGCGCCGCTTATACTCTAACCATAGAAAAGTATATATCATCGTAAAGGTAATAAAATGTAGAATCAGAAGAAATAATTTTTTTTAAGATTTGATTTAATGATAAGCGCGCGCTAGCCTTCAAACGCAAAACTGACACGATTTGTTAAACTGAATTACCTGCCTTCCTGCTCGCAAGTACGACCAAACAAACTGCACAATGTCAATCAGTAGCTGATAGCCTACAAAAGGGTGTGAGGCTTTTTCGATATTCCGACTGGTTGCCGAGAAAATCTATTTTGAAGTTGGCGAATTGAATATTTGCCGATCTTCGTCAGATGAGAGCGCGTAAAAGGAAAAGTATTTTAAATATCAAAAAAGCCTCACACCCTTTTTTGCATTGATAACCAAGGAACATTTTGGCCACATTTCATGAGAATCCGTCGAATCTATATACCCTATTAATTCGCTTGAAGCAAGGAAATCCACGCAAAAATAAAGTCCGAGTTTTAGACTCCTAAAGTTTTAAAGGCTTATCACACCTCATCAAAGCGGCTGTCAACTGGGTCATGCCTAAGACCAATGAAACACGAGCTTCCGATTCCCCGAGCGCCCGCAACAAAAATAGCTCATTAAATTTGCGAAAGGTTTTGCAGTCGCAGTCGAACATCGTCGAGTGATTGCGGCGAAAACATGGGTAAAGTTAAATCAACGAGAAAAGCCTCTGGAAAAACAGTAAAGAGAAAAGGTACTAATCAGCGAAAGGGAGGAAAAGTTGAGGCGACCTCCAAAGAACCAAACATCCAGTCAACCGAGCACGATCCAAAACAAAACGTGATCACACTCCAATTCCTCCGATTGTGTGCTTGCGTTCGATTCCTCGCCACTGGTCGAGTCAGATTCTGCTAAACCAGTGGTAGGAGCTTTCGAAGCCATCAGCTTTAAGCTACCGGCACCAACCTCTCTGGAATTTGCAGGATGTGAGACTCCTGAAACATCGCTTGAAGGCTGGTCAAACCAGGAACCTTTGTCACTGGCGGCGAGTTTTTTCCTGCTTTCATAAAACAAATCGCCTTTCTCCTTTTTCTCCAGGTTTCTAACGAGGTTTTGTCCAAGGCTTCTTTTCTCTTTCGGTGAATTCATAATGTAAGTTTTCACGGATTCTACATTAAAATATTCACTGATACCAACGGCCAAAACGAAGCGACAGAGCGCAACTTTCAATGTAAACAAAATATTCAAATGTTTGTAATTTTAGTCCGGGATAAGATTTGCCGCGAAAAATAAGTAGGCGCTAGATGTGTTTAATGGGATTAGAACGCCTTTAGTTATTTATTAACTCTTCTCCAAAATAGTTTTTCCCCGAAATCTCGCTATCATTGAATGATTTCAAACAACTTTTTTCACCAAACTTTAAATCGATGTTTTAGCTACGTCAGGAGCACAGAAAAAAAAATTCGCAAAATTCAGCCTTTGAAGGTCTACAGTAACCTTAAATGACATTTTAAATGCTACAAGATGGTAAAAATTGCATGTCCATCACTAATCTGTGTAATGAGGACTGATTTGGTGAACTTGAGTACTCTCTGAGCAGTATGCTATAGAATTAGCTGCCTTAAGCAAATATCTTGACAGCCAAAATACAATACGATTGCGAATTACAAACAATTTGATTCTTTACGTGGATATTATCCTGTTGTAATACTACAAATCTGCAATGTTTCAGAATTGCAAAGATTCTCCAGGCCGAGGTATGATAGAATAACTGTCATTTTAAGGGTTATAGGCAATTGGTGGAAATGCGCATGGGTAGTAACCAAAAAGTTTATTTCCCTTAAATCACTCGGAAATCTAATCGTTGCAACTAAAATTTTATTCGTTACTTAAACCTGACTCTATATCCTACTATTACATATAGATAAAACATTCCAAATGATTTGATATCTTACCCCCTTAAATGACGGTCATACTGCCCATACAATCTCTTCTATGGTGTTTTGACAAAAATCGGTTAGGCTGAGTTTCCTCTCAACCATCTCTTGGTATTGTATCTTGTCTTCAAAAATGACTACAATCACCACATAAAATGGATTTTAAATGACATTTTAAATGCTACAAGATGGTAAAAATTGCATGTCCATTGCTACCCTGTGTAATAAGGACTGATTTGTTGAATTTAAGTACTCTCTGAGCAGTATGCTATAGAATTAGCTGCCTTAAGCAAATATCTTGACAGCCAAAATACAATACGATTGCGAATTAAAAACAATTTGATTCTTTACTTGGATATTATCCTGTTGTAATACTTCAAATCTGCAATGTTTCAGAATTGCAAAGATTCTCCAGGCCGAGGTATGATAGAATAACTCTCATTTTAAGGGTTATAGGCAATTGGTGGAAATGCGCATGGGTAGTAACCAAAAAGTTTATTTCCCTTAAATCACTCGGAAATCTACTCGTTGCAACTAAAATTTTATTCGTTACCTAAACCTGACTCTATATCCTACTATTAAATATAGATAAAACATTCCAAATGATTTGATAACCTACCCCCTTAAATGACGGTCCTGCTGCCCATACAATCTCTTATATGGTGTTTTGACAAAAATCTGTAAGGCTGAGTTTCCATGCAACTAACTCTTGGTATTGTATCTTGTCTTCAAAAATGGCTACAGTCACGAGATAAAATGGATTTTAAATGACATTTTAAATGCTACAAGATGGTAAAAATTGCATGTCCATCACTAATCTGTGTAATGAGGACTGATTTGTTGAATTTCAGTACTCTCTGAGCAGTATGCTATAGAATTATCTGCCTTAAGCAAATATCTTGACACCCAAAATACAACACGATTGCAAAATAACAAACAATTTAATTCTTTACGTGGATATTATCATGTTGTAATACTACAAATCTGCAATGTTTCAGAATTGCAAAGATTCTGCAGGCCGAAGTATGATAGAATAACTGTCATTTTAAGGGTTATAAGAAATTGATGGAAATGCGCATGGGTAGTAACCAAAAAGTTTATTTCCCTTAAATCACTCGGAAATCTAATCGTTGCAACTAAAATTTTATTCGTTACCTAAACCTGACTCTATATCCTACTATTACATATAGATAAAACATTCCAAATGATTTGATAACCTACCCCCTTAAATGACGGTCCTGCCCATACAATCTCTTATATGGTGTTTTAACAAAAATCTGTAAGGCTGAGTTTCCATGCAACTAACTCTTGGTATTGTATCTTGTCTTTAAAAATGGCTAATATTACGACATAAAATAGATTTTAAATGACATTTTAAATGCTACAAGATGGTAAAAATTGCATGTCCATCACTAATCTGTTTAATGAGGACTGATTTGTTGAATTTGAGTACTCTCTGAGCAGTATGCTATAGAATTAGCTCCCTTAAACAAATATCTTGACAGCCAAAATACAATACGATTGCGAATTACAAACAATTTGGTTCTATACGTGGATATTATCCTGTTGTAATACTACAAATCTGCAATGTTTCAGAATTGCAAGGATTCTGCAGCCCGAGGTATGATAGAATAACTGTCATTTTAAGGGTTATAGGCAATTGATGGAAATGCGCATGCGTAGTAACAAAAAGTTTATTTCCCTTAAATCACTCGGAAATCTAATCGTTGCAACTAAAATTTTATTCGTTACCTAAACCTGACTCTATATCCTACTATTAAATATAGATAAAACATTCCAAATGATTTGATAACTTACCTCCTTAAACGACGTTCCTTCTGCCCATACTATCTCTTATATGGTCATTTGACAAAAATCTGTAAGGCTGAGTTTCCTTGCAACCATCTCTTGGTATTGTATCTTGTCTTCAAAAATGACTACAATCACGACATAAAATGGATTTTAAATGACATTTTAAATGCTACAAGATGGTAAAAATTGCATGTCCATCACTAATCTGTGTAATGAGGACTGATTTTTTGAACTTGAGTACTCTCTGAGCAGTATGCTATAGAATTAGCTGCCTGAAGCAAATACCTTGACAACCAAAATACATTACGATTGCGAATTACAAACAATTTGATTCTTTACGTGGATATTATCCTCTTGTAATACTACAAATCTGCAATATTTCAGTATTGCAAAGATTCTCCAAGCCGAGGTATGATAGAATAACTGTCATTTTAAGGGTTATAGGGAATTGGTGGAAATGCGCATGGGTAGTAACCAAAAAGTTTATTTCCCTTAAATCACTCGGAAATCTACTCTTTGCAACTAAAATTTTATTCGTTACCTAAACCTGACTCTATATCCTACTATTACATATAGATAAAACATTCCAAATGATTTGATAACTTCCCTCATTAAATGACGGTCCTTCTGCCCATACAATCTCTTATATGGTGTTTTGACAAAGATCTGTAAGGCTAAGTTTCCTCTCAACCATCTCTTGGTATTGTATCTTGTCGTCAAAAATGACTACATTCACGACTTAAAATGGATTTTAAATGACATTTTAAATGCTACAAGATGGTAAAAATTGCATGTCCATCACTAATCTGTGTAATGAGGACTGATTTGTTGAATTTGAGTACTCTATGAGCAGTATGCTATAGAATTAGCTTCCTTAAGAAAATATCTTGACAGCCAAAATACTATACGATTGCGAATTACAAACAATTTGATTCTTTACGTGAATATTATCCTATTGTAATGCTACAAATCTGCAATGTTTCAGAATTGCAAAGATTCTGCAGGCCAAGGTATGATAGAACAACTGTAATTTTAAGGGTTATAGGCAATTGGTGGAAATGCGCATGCGTAGTAACAAAAAGTTTATTTCCCTTAAGTCACTCGGAAATCTAATCGTTGCAACTAAAATTTTATTCGTTACCTAAAAATGACTTAATATCCTACTATTACATATAGATAAAACATTCCAAATGATTTGATAACTTACCCCCTTAAATGACGGTCCTTCTGCCCGTACAATCTCTTATATGGTGTTTTAACAAAAATCTGTAAGGCTGAGTCTACTTGCAACCAACTCTTGGTATTGTATCTTGTCTTCAAAAATGACTACAATCACGACATAAAATGGATTTTAAATGACATTTTAAATGCTACAAGATGGTAAAAATTGTATGTCCATTACTAATCTGTGTAATTAGAACTGCTTTGTTGAACTTGAGCACTCTCTGAGCAGTATGCTATAGAATTAGCTGCCTTAAGCAAATATGTTGACAGCCAAAATGCAATGCTATTGCGAATTACAAACAATTTGATTCTTTCCTTGGATATTATCCTGTTGTAATACTACAAATCTGCAATGTTTCAGAATTGAAAGATTCTGCAGGCCGAGGTATGATAGAATAACTGTCATTTTAAGGGTTATAGGCAATTGGTGGAAATGCGCATGCGTAGTAACAAAAACTTTATTTCCCTTAAATCACTCGGAAATCTAATCGTTGCAACTAAAATTTTATTCGTTACCTAAACATGACTCTATATCCTACTATTACATATAGATAAAACATTCCAAATGATTTGATAACTTAACCCCTTAAATGACGTTCCTTCTGCCCATACAATCTCTTATATGGTGTTTTCACAAAGATCTGTAAGGCTGAGTTTCCTCTCAACCATCTCTTGGTATTGTATCTTGTCTTCAAAAATGACTACAATCACGACATAAAATGGATTTTAAATGACATTTTAAATGCTACAAGATGGTAAAAATTGCATGTCCATCACTAATCTGTGTAATGAGGACTGATTTGTTGAATTTGAGTACTCTCTGAGCAGTATGCTATAGAATTAGCGGCCTTAAGCAAATATCTTGACAGCCAAAATACAATACGATTGCGAATTACAAACAATTTGATTGTTTACGTGGATATTATCCTGTTGTAATACTACAAATCTGCAATGTTTCAGAATTGCAAGGATTCTGCAGCCCGAGGTATGATAGAATAACTGTCATTTTAAGGGTTATAGGCAATTGATGGAAATGCGCATGCGTAGTAACAAAAAGTTTATTTCCCTTAAATCACTCGGAAATCTAATCGTTGCAACTAAAATTTTATTCGTTACCTAAACCTGACTCTATATCCTACTATTAAATATAGATAAAACATTCCAAATGATTTGATAACTTACCTCCTTAAACGACGTTCCTTCTGCCCATACTATCTCTTATATGGTCATTTGACAAAAATCTGTAAGGCTGAGTTTCCTTGCAACCATCTCTTGGTATTGTATCTTGTCTTCAAAAATGACTACAATCACGACATAAAATGGATTTTAAATGACATTTTAAATGCTACAAGATGGTAAAAATTGCATGTCCATCACTAATCTGTGTAATGAGGACTGATTTTTTGAACTTGAGTACTCTCTGAGCAGTATGCTATAGAATTAACTGCCTTAAGCAAATACCTTGACAGCCAAAATACAACACGATTGCGAATTACAAACAATTTGATTCTTTACGTGGATATTATCCTCTTGTAATACTACAAATCTGCAATATTTCAGTATTGCAAAGATTCTCCAAGCCGAGGTATGATAGAATAACTGTCATTTTAAGGGTTATAGGGAATTGGTGGAAATGCGCATGGGTAGTAACCAAAAAGTTTATTTCCCTTAAATCACTCGGAAATCTACTCTTTGCAACTAAAATTTTATTCGTTACCTAAACCTGACTCTATATCCTACTATTACATATAGATAAAACATTCCAAATGATTTGATAACTTCCCTCATTAAATGACGGTCCTTCTGCCCATACAATCTCTTATATGGTGTTTTGACAAAGATCTGTAAGGCTGAGTTTCCTCTCAACCATCTCTTGGTATTGTATCTTGTCGTCAAAAATGACTACATTCACGACTTAAAATGGATTTTAAATGACATTTTAAATGCTACAAGATGGTAAAAATTGCATGTCCATCACTAATCTGTGTAATGAGGACTGATTTGTTGAATTTGAGTACTCTATGAGCAGTATGCTATAGAATTAGCTTCCTTAAGCAAATATCTTGACAGCCAAAATACTATACGATTGCGAATTACAAACAATTTGATTCTTTACGTGAATATTATCCTATTGTAATGCTACAAATCTGCAATGTTTCAGAATTGCAAAGATTCTGCAGGCCAAGGTATGATAGAACAACTGTAATTTTAAGGGTTATAGGCAATTGGTGGAAATGCGCATGCGTAGTAACAAAAAGTTTATTTCCCTTAAATCACTCGGAAATCTAATCGTTGCAACTAAAATTTTATTCGTTACCTAAAAATGACTTAATAACCTACTATTACATATAGATAAAACATTCCAAATGATTTGATAACTTAACCCCTTAAATGACGTTCCTTCTGCGCATACAATCTCTTATATGGTGTTTTCAAAAAGATCTGTAAGGCTGAGTTTCCTCTCAACCATCTCTTGGTATTGTATCTTGTCTTCAAAAATGACTACAATCACGACATAAAATGGATTTTAAATTACATTTTAAATGCTACAAGATGGTAAAAATTGTATGTCCATTACTAATCTGTGTAATTAGAACTGCTTTTTTGAACTTGAGCACTCTCTGAGCAGTATGCTATAGAATTAGCTGCCTTAAGCAAATATGTTGACAGCCAAAATACAATGCTATTGCGAATTACAAACAATTTGATTCTTTACGTGGATATTATCCTGTTGTAATACTAAAAATCTGAAATGTTTCAGAATTGCAAAGATTCTGCAGGCCGAGGTATGATAGAATAACTGTCATTTTAAGGGTTATAGGCAATTAATGGAAATGCGCATGCGTAGTAACAAAAACTTTATTTCCCTTAAATCACTCGGAAATCTAATCGTTGCAACTAAAATTTTATTCGTTACCTAAACCTGACTCTATATCCTACTATTACATATAGATAAAACAATCCAAATGATTTGATAACTTAACCCCTTAAATGACGTTCCTTCTGCCCATACAATCTCTTATATGGTGTTTTCACAAAGATCTGTAAGGCTGAGTTTCCTCTCAACCATCTCTTGGTATTGTATCTTGTCTTCAAAAATAACTACAATCACGACATAAAATGGATTTTAAATGACATTTTAAATGCTACAAGATGGTAAAAATTGCATGTCCATCACTAATCTGTGTAATGACGACTGATTTCTTGAATTTGAGTACTCTCTGAGCAGTATGCTATAGAATTAGCTGCCTTAAGCAAATATCTTGACAGCCAAAATACTATACGAAATCGAATTACAAACAATTTGATTCTTTACGTGGATATTATCCTATTGTAATGCTACAAATCTGCAATGTTTCAGAATTGCAAAGATTCTGCAGGCCGAGGTATGATAGAATAACTGTAATTTTAAGGGTTATAGGCAATTGGTGGAAACGCGCATGCGTAGTAACAAAAAGTTTATTTCCGTTAAATCACTCGGAAATCTAATCGTTGCAACTAAAATTTTATTCGTTACCTAAACCTGACTCTATATCCTACTATTACATATAGATAAAACATTCCAAATGATTTAATAACTTACCCCCTTAAATGACGTTCCTGTTGCCCATGCAATCTCTTATATGGTGTTTTGACAAAGATCTGTAAGGCTGAGTTTCCTTGCAACCATCTCTTGGTATTGTTACTTGTCTTCAAAAATGACTACAATCACGACATAAAATGGATTTTAAATGACATTTTAAATGCTACAAGATGGTAAAAATTGCATGTCCATCACTAATCTGTGTAATGAGGACTGAGTTGTTGAATTTGAGTACTCTCTTAGCAGTATGCTATAGAATTAGCTGCCTTAAGCAAATATCTTGACAGCCAAAATACAATACGATTGCGAATTACAAACAATTTGATTGTTTACGTGGATATTATCCTGTTGTAATACTACAAATCTGCAATGTTTCAGAATTGCAAAGATTCTGCAGGCCGAGGTATGATAGAATAACTGTAATTTTAGGGGTTATAGGCAATTGGTTGAAATGTGCATGCGTATTAGCATAAAGTTTCTTTCCCGTAAATCACTCGGAAATCTAATCGTTGCAACTAAAATTTTATTCGTTACCTAAATCTGACTCTATATCCTACTATTACATATAGATAAAACATTCCAAATGATTTGATAACTTACTCCTTTAAATGACGGTCCTTCTGACAACACAATCTGTTATATGGTGTTTTGACAAAAATCTGTAAGGCTGAGTTTACTTGCAACCAACTCTTGGTATTGTATCTTGTCTTCAAAAATGCCTACAATTACGACATAAAATGGATTTTAAATGACATTTTAAATGCTACAGGATGGTAAAAATTGCATGTCCATCACTAATCTGTGTAATTAGAACTGATTTTTTGAACTTGAGTACTCTCTGAGCAGTATGCTATAGAATTAGCTGCCTTAAGCAAATATCTTGACAGCCAAAATTCAATACGATTGCGAATTACAAACAATTTGATTGTTTACGTGGATATTATCCTGTTGTAATAATACAAATCGGCAATATTTCCGAATTGCAAAGATTCTGCAGGCCGAGGTATGATAGAATAACTGTCATTTTAAGGGTTATTGGCAATTGGTGGAAATGCGCATGCGTAGTAACAAAAAGTTTATTTCCCTTAAATCACTCGGAAATCTAATCGATGAAACTAAAATTTTATTCGTTACCTAAACCTGACTCTATATCCTACTATTACATATAGATAAAACATTCCAAATGATTTGATAACTTCCCTCATTAAATGACGGTCCTTCTGCCCATACAATCTCTTATATGGTGTTTTGACAAAGATCTGTAAGGCTGAGTTTCCTCTCAACCATCTCTTGGTATTGTATCTTGTCGTCAAAAATGACTACATTCACGACTTAAAATGGATTTTAAATGACATTTTAAATGCTACAAGATGGTAAAAATTGCATGTCCATCACTAATCTGTGTAATGAGGACTGATTTGTTGAATTTGAGTACTCTATGAGCAGTATGCTATAGAATTAGCTTCCTTAAGCAAATATCTTGACAGCCAAAATGCTATACGATTGCGAATTACAAACAATTTGATTCTTTACGTGAATATTATCCTATTGTAATGCTACAAATCTGCAATGTTTCAGAATTGCAAAGATTCTGCAGGCCAAGGTATGATAGAACAACTGTAATTTTAAGGGTTATAGGCAATTGGTGGAAATGCGCATGCGTAGTAAAAAAAAGTTTATTTCCCTTAAATCACTCGGAAATCTAATCTTTGCAACTAAAATTTTATTCGTTACCTAAAAATGACTTAATATCCTACTATTACATATAGATAAAACATTCCAAATGATTTGATAACTTAATCCCTTAAATGACGTTCCTTCTGCCCATACAATCTCTTATATGGTGTTTTCACAAAGATCTGTAAGGCTGAGTTTCCTCTCAACCATCTCTTGGTATTGTATCTTGTCTTCAAAAATGACTACAATCACGACATAAAATGGATTTTAAATGACATTTTAAATGCTACAAGATGGTAAAAATTGCATGTCCATCACTAATCTGTGTAATGACGACTGATTTCTTGAATTTAAGTACTCTCTGAGCAGTATGCTATAGAATTAGCTGCCTTAAGCAAATATCTTGACAGCCAAAATACTATACGAAATCGAATTACAAACAATTTGATTCTTTACGTGGATATTATCCTATTGTAATGCTACAAATCTGCAATGTTTCAGAATTGCAAAGATTCTGCAGGCCGAGGTATGATAGAATAACTGTAATTTTAAGGGTTATAGGCAATTGGTGGAAACGCGCATGCGTAGTAACAAAAAGTTTATTTCCGTTAAATCACTCGGAAATCTAATCGTTGCAACTAAAATTTTATTCGTTACCTAAAAATGACTTAATATCCTACTATTACATAAAGATAAAACATTCCAAATGATTTGATAACTTACCCCCTTAAATGACGGTCCTTCTTCCCATACAATCTCTTATATCGTGTTTTAACAAAAATCTGTAAGGCTGAGTTTACTTGCAACCAACTCTTGGTATTGTATCTTGTCTTCAAAAATGACTACAATCACGACATAAAATGGATTTTAAATGACATTTTAAATGCTACAAGATGGTAAAATTGTATGTCCATTACTAATCTGTGTAATTAGAACTGCTTTGTTGAACTTGAGCACTCTCATAGCAGTATGCTATAGAATTAGCTGCCTTAAGCAAATATGTTGACAGCCAAAATACAATGCTATTGCGAATTACAAACAATTTGATTCTTTCCTTGGATATTATCCTGTTGTAATACTAAAAATCTGCAATGTTTCAGAATTGAAAAGATTCTGCAGGCCGAGGTATGATAGAATAACTGTAATTTTAGGGGTTATAGGCAATTGGTTGAAATGTGCATGCGTATTAACAAAAAGTTTATTTCCCGTAAGTCACTCGGAAATCTAATCGTTGCAACTAAAATTTTATTCGTTACATAAATCTGACTCTATATCCTACTATTACATATAGATAAAACATTCCAAATGATTTGATAACTTACTCCTTTAAATGACGGTCCTTCTGACAAAACAATCTCTTATATGGTGTTTTCACAAAAATCTGTAAGGCATAGTTTACTTGCAACCAACTCTTGGTATTGTATCTTGTCTTCAAAAATGCCTACAATTACGACATAAAATGGATTTTAAATGACATTTTAAATGCTACAAGATGGTAAAAATTGCATGTCCATCACTAATCTGTGTAATTAGAACTGATTTTTTGAACTTGAGTACTCTCTGAGCAGTATGCTATAGAATTAGCTGCCTTAAGCAAATATCTTGACAGCCAAAATACAATACGATTGCGAATTACAAACAATTTGATTCTTTACGTGGATATTATCCTGTTGTAATAATACAAATCGGCAATATTTCCGAATTGCAAAGATTCTGCAGGCCAAGGTATGATAGAATAACTGTCATTTTAAGGGTTATTGGCAATTGGTGGAAATGCGCATGCGTAGTAACAAAAAGTTTATTTCCCTTAAATCACTCGGAAATCTAATCGATGAAACTAAAATTTTATTCGTTACCTAAACCTGACTCTATATCCTACTATTACATATAGATAAAACATTCCAAATGATTTGATAACTTACCCCCTTAAATGACGTTCCTTCTGCCCATGCAATCTCTTATATGGTGTTTTGACAAAGATCTGTAAGGCTGAGTTTCCTTGCAACCATCTCTTGGTATTGTTACTTGTCTTAAAAAATGACTACAATCACGACATAAAATGGATTTTAAATGACATTTTAAATGCTACAAGATGGTAAAAATTGCATGTCCATCACTAATCTGTGTAATGAGGACTGATTTTTTGAACTTGAGTACTCTCTGAGCAGTATGCTATAGAATTAGCTGCCTTAAGCAAATATCTTGACAGCCAAAATACAACACGATTGCGAATTACAAACAATTTGATTCTTTACGTGGATATTATCCTCTTGTAATACTACAAATCTGCAATGTTTCAGTATTGCAAAGATTCTCAAGGCCGATGTATGATAGAATAACTGTCATTTTAAGGGTTATAGGGAATTGGTGGAAATGCGCATGGGTAGTAACCAAAAAGTTTATTTCCCTTAAATCACTCGGAAATCTACTCGTTGCAACTAAAATTTTATTCGTTACCTAAACCTGACTCTATATCCTACTATTACATATAGATAAAACATTCCAAATGATTTGATAACTTATCTCCTTAAATGACGGTCCCTCTGCCCATACAATCTCTTATATGGTGTTTTCACAAAGATCTGTAAGGCTCAGTTTCCTTGCAACCATCTCTTTGTATTGTATCTTGTCTTAAAAAATGACTACATTCACGACATAAAATGGATTTTAAATCACATCTTAAATGCTACAAGATGGTAAAAATTGCATGCCCATCACTAATCTGTGTAATGAGGACTGATTTGTTGAATTTGAGTACTCTCTGACCAGTATGCTATAGAATTAGCTTCCTTAAGCAAATATCTTGACAGCCAAAATACAATACGATTGCGAATTACAAACAATTTAATTCTTTACGTGGATATTATCCTGTTCTAATACTACAAATCTGCAATGTTTCAGAATTGCAAAGATTCTGCAGGCCGAGGTATGATAGAATAACTGTCATTTTAAGGGTTATAGGGAATTGGTGGAAATGCGCATGGGTAGTAACCAAAAAGTTTATTTCCCTTAAATCACTCGGAAATCTACTCGTTGCAACTAAAATTTTATTCGTTACCTAAACCTGACTCTATATCCTACTATTACATATAGATAAAACATTCCAAATGATTTGATAACCTTCTCCCTTAAAGGACAATCCTTCTGCCCATACAATCTCTTATATGGTGTTTTGACAAAAATCTGTAAGGCTGAATTCCTTGCAACCAACTGTTGGTATTGTATCTTGTCTTCAAAAATGACTACAATCACGACATAAAATGGATTTTAAGTGACATTTTAAGTGCTACAAGATGGTAAAAATTGCATGTCCTAAACTAATCTGTGTAATGAGGACTGACTTGTTGAATTTAAGTACTCTCTGAGCAGTATGCTATAGAATTAGCTGCCTTAAGCAAAAATCTTGACAGCCAAAATACAATACGATTGCGAATTACAAACAATTTGATTGTTTACGTGGATATTATCCTGTTGTAATACTACAAATCTGCAATGTTTCAGAATTGCAAAGATTCTCCAGGCCGAGGTATGATAGAATAACTGTCATTTTAAGGGTTATAGGCAATTGGTGGAAATGCCCATGGGAAGTAACCAAAAAGTTTATTTCCCTTAAATCACTCGGAAATCTACTCGTTGCAACTAAAATTTTATTCGTTACATAAGCCTGACTCTGTATCCTACTATTCCATATAAATAAAACATTTCAAATGATTTAATAACTTACCCCCTTAAATGACGGTCCTACTGCCCATACAATCTCTTATATGGTGTTTTGCCAAAAATCTGTAAGGCTGAGTTTCCATGCAACTAACTCTTGGTATTGTATCTTGTCTTCAAAAATGACTACAATCACGACATAAAATGGATTTTAAATTACATTTTAAATGCTACAAGATGGTAAAAATTGCATGTCCATCACTAATCTGTGCAATGAGGACTGATTTGTTGAATTTAAGTACTCTCTGAGCAGTATGCTATAGAATTAGCTGCCTTAAGCAAATATCTTGACAGCCAAAATACTATACGAAATCGAATTACAAACAATTTGATTCTTTACGTGGATATTATCCTATTGTAATGCTACAAATCTGCAATGTTTCAGAATTGCAAAGATTCTGCAGGCCGAGGTATGATAGAATAACTGTAATTTTAAGGGTTATAGGCAATTGGTGGAAACGCGCATGCGTAGTAACAAAAAGTTTATTTCCGTTAAATCACTCGGAAATCTAATCGTTGCAACTAAAATTTTATTCGTTACCTAAAAATGACTTAATATCCTACTATTACATAAAGATAAAACATTCCAAATGATTTGATAACTTACCCCCTTAAATGACGGTCCTTCTTCCCATACAATCTCTTATATCGTGTTTTAACAAAAATCTGTAAGGCTGAGTTTCCTTGCAACCACCTCTTGGTATTGTTACTTGTCTTCAAAAATGACTACAATCACGACATAAAATGGATTTTAAATGACATTTTAAATGCTACAAGATGGTAAAAATTGCATGTCCATCACTAATCTGTGTAATGAGGACTGATTTGTTGAATTTGAGTACTCTCTGAGCAATATGCTATAGAATTAGCTGCCTTAAGCAAATATCTTGACAGCCAAAATACAATACGATTGCGAATTACAAACAACTTGATTGTTTACGTGGATATTATCCTGTTGTAATATTACAAATCTGCAATGTTTCAGAATTGCAAAGATTCTGCAGGCCGAGGTATGATAGAATAACTGTAATTTTAGGGGTTATAGGCAATTGGTGGAAATGTGCATGCGTAGTAACAAAAAGTTTATTTCCCGTAAATCACTCGGAAATCTAATCGTTGCAACTAAAATTTTATTCGTTACCTAAATCTGACTCTATATCCTACTATTACATATATATAAAACATTCCAAATGATTTGATAACTTACTCCTTAAAATGACGGTCCTTCTGACAACACAATCTCTTATATGGTGTTTTGACAAAAATCTGTAAGGCTTAGTTTCCTTGCAACCATCTCTTGGTATTTAATCTTGTCTTCAAAAATGACTACAATCACGACATAAAATGGATTTTAAATGACATTTTAAATGCTACAAGATGGTAAAAATTGCATGTCCATCACTAATCTGTGTAATTTGAACTGATTTTTTGAACTTGAGTACTCTCTGAGCAGTATGCTATAGAATTAGCTGTCTTAAGCAAATATCTTGACAGCCAAAATACAATACGATTGCGAATTACAAACAATTTGATTCTTTACGTGGATATTATCCTGTTGTAATGCTACAAATCTGCAATGTTTCAGAATTTCTAAGAATCTCCAGGCCGAGGTATGATAGAATAACTGTCATTTTAAGGGTTATAGGCAATTGGTGGAAATGCGCATGCGTAGTAACAAAAAGTTTATTTCCCTTAAATCACTAAGAAATCTAATCGTTGCAACTAAAATTTTATTCGTTACCTAAACCTGACTCTATATCCTACTATTACATATAGATAAAACATTCCAAATGATTTGATATCTTACCCCCTTAAATGACGGTCCTACTGCCCATACAATCTCTTATATGGTGTTTTAACAAAAATCTGTCAGGCTGAGTTTCCTCTCAACCATCTCTTGGTATTGTATCTTGTCTTAAAAAATGACCACAATCACGACATAAAATGGATTTTAAATGACATTTTAAATGCTACAAGATGGTAAAAATTGCATGTTCATCGCTAACCTGTGTAATGAGGACTGATTTGTTGAATTTAAGTACTCTCTGAGCAGTATGCTATAGAATTAGCTGCCTTAAGCAAATATCTTGACAGCCAAAATACAATACGATTGCGAATTACAGAGAATTTGATTCTTTACTTGGATATTATCCTGTTGTAATACTACAAATCTGCAATGTTTCAGAATTGCAAAGATTCTCCAGGCCAAGGTATGATAGAATAACTGTCATTTTAAGGGTTATAGGGAATTGGTGGAAATGCGCATGGGTAGTAAGCAAAAAGTTTATTTCCCTTAAATCACTCGGAAATCTACTCGTTGCAACTAAAATTTTATTCGTTACCTAAACCTGACTCTAGATCCTACTATTACAATTAGATAGAATATTCCAAATGATTTGATAACCTACCCCCTTAAATGACGGTCCTTCTGCCCATACAATCTCTTATATGGTGTTTTGACAAAAATCTGTAAGGCTGAGTTTTAATGCAACTAACTCTTGGTATTGTATCTTGTCTTCAAAAATGGCTAATATCACGACATAAAATGGATTTTAAATTAAATTTTAAATGCTACAAGATGGTAAAAATTGCATGTCCATCACTAATCTGTGTAATAAGGACTGATTTAGTGAATTAGAGTACTCTCTGAGCAGTATGCTATAGAATTAGCTGCCTTAAGCAAATATCTTGACAGCCAAAATACAACACGATTGCGAATTACAAACAATTTGATTCTTTACGTGGATATTATCCTCTTGTAATACTACAAATCTGCAATGTTTCAGTATTGCAAAGATTCTCAAGGCCGATGTATGATAGAATAACTGTCATTTTAAGGGTTATAGGGAATTGGTGGAAATGCGCATGGGTAGTAACCAAAAAGTTTATTTCCCTTAAATCACTCGGAAATCTACTCGTTGCAACTAAAATTTTATTCGTTACCTAAACCTGACTCTATATCCTACTATTACATATAGATAAAACATTCCTAATTATTTGATAACTTATCTCCTTAAATGACGGTCCCTCTGCCCATACAATCTCTTATATGGTGTTTTCACAAAGATCTGTAAGGCTCAGTTTCCTTGCAACCATCTCTTTGTATTGTATCTTGTCTTAAAAAATGACTATATTCACGACATAAAATGGATTTTAAATCACATCTTAAATGCTACAAGATGGTAAAAATTGCATGCCCATCACTAATCTGTGTAATGAGGACTGATTTGTTGAATTTGAGTACTCTCTGACCAGTATGCTATAGAATTAGCTGCCTTAAGCAAATATCTTGAAAGCCAAAATACAATACGATTGCGAATTACAAACAATTTAACTCTTTACGTGGATATTATCCTGTTCTAATACTACAAATCTGCAACGTTTCAGAATTGCAAAGATTCTGCAGGCCGAGGTATGATAGAATAACTGTCATTTTAAGGGTTATAGGGAATTGGTGGAAATGCGCATGGGTAGTAACCAAAAAGTTTATTTCCCTTAAATCACTCGGAAATCTACTCGTTGCAACTAAAATTTTATTCGTTACCTAAACCTGACTCTATATCCTACTATTACATATAGATAAAACATTCCAAATGATTTGATAACCTACCCCCTTAAAGGACAATCCTTCTGCCCATACAATCTCTTATATGGTGTTTTGACAAAAATCTGTAAGGCTGAATTCCTTGCAACCAACTGTTGGTATTGTATCTTGTCTTCAAAAATGACTACAATCACGACATAAAATGGATTTTAAATGACATTTTAAATGCTACAAGATGGTAAAAATTGCATGTCCTAAACTAATCTGTGTAATGAGGACTGATTTGTTGAATTTGAGTACTCTCTGAGCAGTATGCTATAGAATTAGCTGCCTTAAGCAAATATCTTGACAGCCAAAATACAATACGATTGCGAATTACAAACAATTTGATTGTTTACGTGGATATTATCCTGTTGTAATACTACAAATCTGCAATGTTTCAGAATTGCAAAGATTCTCCAGGCCGAGGTATGATAGAATAACTGTCATCTTAAGGGTTATAGGCAATTGGTGGAAATGCGCATGGGAAGTAACCAAAAAGTTTATTTCCCTTAAATCACTCGGAAATCTACTCGTTGCAACTAAAATTTTATTCGTTACCTAAGCCTGACTCTGTATCCTACTATTGCATATAAATAAAACATTTCAAATGATTTAATAACTTACCCCCTTAAATGACGGTCCTACTGCCCATACAATCTCTTATATGGTGTGTTGCCAAAAATCTGTAAGGCTGAGTTTCCATGCAACTAACTCTTGGTATTGTATCTTGTCCTCAAAAATGACTACAATCACGACATAAAATGGATTTTAAATTACATTTTAACTGCTACAAGATGGTAAAAATTGCATGTCCATCACTAATCTGTGCAATGAGGACTGATTTGTTGAATTTGAAAACTCTCTGAGCAGTATACTATAGAATTAGC